>CM055116.1:113931647-114434147 GCA_029206835.1 Rana muscosa
CCCCTTTGGGTCTTGTATGGATATTAAGGGGAACCCCGCACATAAAATAAAAAAGGCCCTATATACTCTGAACAGCCGTATACAGGCGGTGCATACAAGACAGGGACTGTAGGTTTGTTCTTATGTAGAATCTGTTTGTAATTTTGAACAGGTACATTGTTGAAGTGTAGCTCCAGCCCAAAAATCTATTTTTAAACTTTTTGGAAAACATAGGTAAGGGTTATCACCCCTGTAACATTTGTTTTGCTGTCTGTGCCCCTGTTCAGAACATTTCACCTCACTTTCCGTCCCAATGACAACTGTTTTTGAAATGTGGTGTTTTTCTTGAAACAAGGATTGCTGATAAAGCATCAGTACAGAGGAGACACCTTTCTCCCATATTTATTCTTACAGGAGAGAATTTTCCTTCCTAGTGGTAGATTTCCTCTCACTTCCTGTTGTCTTCTTGCGTTTGCAAGTAGGAGTCGTTTGTAAGTTGGATGTTTGAAAGTAGGGACCTGCCGTATATACTCTGCAGAAATAGGCCCCTTAGTTGTTGGTGTTGGCACAACACTGTAAGCACTCACAGTTACTCTTGGTTGGTGCTGGAACGCCCTGCTGTCAACTATTATATCAGGAATTTTAATTACATATAATTGTTGAACAGTGGTAGTAAAAATTGGGCCTTTGATGGTGGTGCTGGTGCCACAACACTGTAAGCCCTGACAGTTACTCTTGGTGGGTGCAGCAATGGGCCCTGCTGTGAATTATTAGATCAAGAATTGTAATTGCATGCCCCTGTTGAACAGGGGCTGAAAAATTGGGCCTTTCGTGGTGCTGGTGGTGGTGGTGGTGTTGCCACAACACTGTAAGCCCTCAGAGTTACTCTTGGTGGGTGCAGGAATGGGCCCTGCTGTGAATTATTAGATCAAGAATTGTAATTGCATGCCCCTGTTGAACAGGGGCTGAAAAATTGGGCCTTTCGTGGTGGTGGTGGTGGTGGTGGTGTTGCCACAACACTGTAAGCCCTCAGAGTTACTCTTGGTGGGTGCAGGAATGGGCCCTGCTGTGAATTATTAGATCAAGAATTGTAATTACATGCCCCTTTTGAACAGGGGCTGAAAAATTGGGCCTTTCGTGGTGGTGGTGGTGGTGGCGTTGCCACAACACTGTAAGCCCTCAGAGTTACTCTTGGTGGGTGCAGCAATGGGCCCTGCTGTGAATTATTAGATCAAGAATTGTAATTGCATGCCCCTGTTGAACAGGGGCTGAAAAATTGGGCCTTAGGCACTGGTGGCACAACACTACAACCCCTCACAGATACTGTACTTGGAGCACAGCAATGAGCCCTGTTGCAAAGTATTGCTTCAAAAATTGTAATGACACGCCCCTGTTAAACAGGGGCTGAAAAATTGGGCCTTAGGCACTGGTGCCACAACACTCCAACCCCTCACAGATACTGTACTTGGAGCACAGCAATGAGCCCTATGGCAAATTATTGCTAAAAAAATTGTAATTACACGCCCCTGTAAAACAGGGGCTGAAAAATTGGGCCTTAGCCACTGGTGGCGGCACCCATAAACAAAAATGATCTTCCAAGCTATCATCATCAATCGTATCATTGAGGACTCGGAGGAGGAGGATAGCCAGTCAACATAACAGCACAGGCACTCAGCATCAGCATCAGTCTTGAAGGGATGTGACATGTTAAAATCAATTAGTCTGTTATATCAGCATCAGGTGTGTGGTAGCTGGTGGTGATCCAAGACTGGTTCATCTTGATGAAAGTCAGTCGATCAACCGAGTCGGTGGACAGGCGCACCCTGTGATCCGTAACAAATCCTCCAGCAGCACTGAATGTGCGTTCCGAAAGAACGCTGGATGCAGGACAGGCCAGTAGCTCAATTGCATACTGTGCAAGCTCTGGCCAGTGATCCATCCTCAAGACCCAGTAAGCCAGAGGATTTTCGGTGGGGAAGGTGTCCAAGTCTGACCTTGCCCCTAGATATTCCTGCACCATGTTTATCAGACGCTGGCGATGGTTGCTGGAACCGATCATACTTTGGGGCTGCGGACTAAAGAATTGTCTGAACGCATCGGTCAGACGGCCACCTTCCCCACCGCTCCTTCTTTGACTGGCCGAAGTCTCAGCAACTCGTTGTCCAGGACCAGGAGTTTGTAACCTCCCAGTCTCTGGGAATGCATTGCACAGACCTTTCTGCAAGGCCTCCCGGAGTTGTCTCATCCTCTGCTCCCTCTGCGACGGTAACATAAGGTCCGCAACCTTACCCTTGTACCGTGGATCAAGGAGAGTGGCCAGCCAGTAATGGTCCCTCTCCTTGATCCGAAGAATACGAGGATCCTTCTGCAGACTTTGCAGGATCAGGGAGGCCATGCAGCGTAGGTTTGCTGAGGCATTCGCTCCGGAGTCCTCTGGGTCACTAAGGACGACATGATCCGCAGCCACCTCCTCCCAGCCACGTACAAGTCCACTGGTTTCTTGGGACTGTAAATCATCCCTAAAAGACTGCTGCTGATGATGCTGAGTGCCAGCCTCCACCTCCATGCTGACACAATCCTCCTCCTCCTCCTCCTCCTCCTCTTCCTGTGCGATGGGTGGGACAGAAGAAACACTGTCTGGGTAAAGGGGGCCTTGAGAGGCAAGGAAGTCCTCCTCTTCCTGCCTCTGTTCTGCCTCAAGTGCCCTGTCCATTATTCCACGCAGCGTGTGCTCCAACAGGTGGACAAGAGGTACAGTGTCACTGATGCATGCACTGTCACTGCTCACCATCCTCGTGGCCTCCTCAAATGGTGCCAGGACAGTGCATGCATCCCTGATCATGCCCCACTGGCGTGGAGAAAAAAAACCAAGCTCCCCTGACCCTGTCCTGGTGCCGTAGTCGCACAGGTACTCATTGATGGCCCTCTGCTGCGTGTGCAGCCGCTGCAGCATGGCCAACGTTGAGTTCCACCTGGTGGGAATGTCACATATAAGGCGGTTCTTGGGCAGGTTCAACTCCTTTTGCAGCTCAGCCAGGCGAGCACTGGCATTATAAGATCTGCGGAAATGCACACAGACTTTCCTGGCCTGCCTCAGGACATCCTGTAAGCCCGGGTACCTGCCCAAGAACCGCTGCACCACCAGGTTAAGGACGTGAGCCACACAGGGCACATGGGTCAGTTGTCCCTGTCGGAGGGCAGAGAGGAGGTTGGTGCCATTGTCGCAAACCACCATTCCTGGCTTAAGCTGGCGTGGCGTCAACCACCTCTCGGCCTGGCCCTGCAGAGCAGACAGGACCTCTGCCCCAGTGTGGCTTCTGTCCCCCAAACACACCAGCGCAAGCACGGCATGGCATCTTTTTGCCTGCGTACTTGCGTAGCCCCTTGAACGCCTACGGAGCACCGCTGGTTCCGAGGACAAACCACAGGAAGAGGCCATGGAGGAAGAAGACGAGGAGGGGGTGGAGGAGAGAGGTGTGTCACAACCAGTAGTAGCATTTTGGAGGCGTGGCGGTGGAACAACCTCCAACACTACTGCACCTTGTCCTGCATCCTTCCCAGCTGCCAAAAGAGTGACCCAATGGGCCGTGAAAGAAAGGTAATGTCCCTGTCCATGCCTGCTGGACCATGAGTCAGCGGTAATATGCACCTTACCGCTGACCGCCCTGTCCAGCGAGGCCAAGACATTGCCTTCCACATGCCGGTAGAGAGCCGGAATAGCCTTCCGTGAGAAAAAGTGCCGTTTGGGAACCTGCCACTGAGGAACCGCACATTGCACAAACTCACGGAAGGGGGCCGAGTCTACCAACTGAAAAGGCAGCAGTTGAAGCGCTAGCAATTTAGCCAAGCTAGCATTCAACCGCTGGGCATGTGGATGGCTGGGAGTGAACTTCTTTCGACGGTCCAGCAGCTGGGGCAGGGAAATTTGCCTGCTAGAATCAGACGTCGGTGTACTGCTAGCAGAGTGGCCGCAAGATCTTGGCTGTGACACACCTAATTCTACACCTTCATTCCTCTCAGTGCATGTTTCAGAGAGGACTGAAGTTATAGTGGGGTTGGAGATCCCAGCTGATGCGGTGCAAGGAGAGGTCCGCTTTGTTCTTTGGTGTGGGTCTTTGAGGTAGGCTTGCCAACGAGCTGCATGGCAGGTCAACATATGTCTGGTCAGGCATGTGGTACCCAAGCGGCTGATGTTTTGGCCACGCGATATACGCTTGAGACATATGTTGCAAACAGCAGCTGTGCGATCTGATGCACTAGCCTCAAAAAAGGCCCACACCAAAGAACTTTTTGAATGACGGGCAGAGGCAGCGCCCTGCACAGGCGGAGCTCTGCAGTGTGATTCCGTCGGTGTACTGCCCTTACGCTGGCCACCAAAGGGCATCCTGCCTCGTTGGAGATGTGCCTCCTCCTCATCCTCCTCCTCCTCCTCTCTCCTATTAGGCACCCACGTGGAGTCAGTGACCTCATCATCACCTCCCTCCTCATCACTGGAGCCAATCTGGCAGTATGCTGCAGCTGCTGGAACATGACTGCCAGATTGGTGTCCTTCTTGAGCATCCCCTCTGTCTGCTCTCACGCTACTGCCTTCCTCTAGCTGGGTTTCATCATCAGACCCTTCGAAACGCTGGGCATCCTCCTGGAGCATGTACCCAACACTGTGCTCAAACAGTTCGGGGGACTCCTCAGGAGGAGGACATGGTGGGTCTAGGGAAGGAGTGACTGATGATGAGTCTGACATTGATACCAGGGAAGAGGACGCTTTGGCAGCTGCTTTTCCAGTACCCTGAGCCTGGGTGAGAGAGGATGAGGAGGAGGAGGAGGGCTTGGTCATCCACTCTACCAAGTCTTCGGCATGATGTGGCTCAACATGTCCAGCTGCCGAAAAGAAGGACAAGCGTGTCCCATGGCCATGTGCTGATGACAATGCACCGCGTCCACGACCAGCACTGTTGCCCCCAGACACAGAGCCTGCTTGCCCTCTTTTATTGCCTCCTGACTGTCTGCCTCTCCTTGTTTGCCTTCCAGACATTCTAATAGATGGCCTGCAGGGAGATGGGAAAAAAGCAATAAGGGCTACCTTCAGGTGTCCTTCTCTGTCCCTTTACTTAAGGATTTCTAAATATGGTTGGGGATGATTGCTTTTGCACAGAATAGCACAACGACAATTTCCCTGACTGTCCAAAAAAACAAGGATTTCAAAGATGGTTGATGAGGAATGCTTTAGCACACTATAGCACAAGGAGAATTCCCTCACTGTCCTTCCCTGTCCCTAGAAACAATGATTCGCACAGTAAAAGACACTGACACTCTCCCTATCTATAGTTTTCTGTCCCTAGAAAAAATGTTTTTTTAAAGCACACTAAAGCGCAAGGAGAATTTCACTCACTTTCCTTCTTTGTCCCTAGAAACAAGGATTATCACAGTGAAAGAAACTGACACTCTTCCTTCCTATAGTTTTCTGTCCCTAGAAAAAATGTTTTTTTAAAGCACACTATAGCACAAGGAGAATTCCCTCACTGTCCTTCCCTGTCCCTAGAAACAATGATTCGCACAGTAAAACACACTGACACTCTCCCTACCTATAGTTTTCTGTCCCTAGAAAAAATGTTTTTTTTAAAGCACACTATAGCACAAGGAGAATTTCACTCACTTTCCTTCTTTGTCCCTAGAAACAAGGATTATCACAGTGAAAGAAACTGACACTCTTCCTTCCTATAGTTTTCTGTCCCTAGAAAAAATGTTTTTTTAAAGCACACTATAGCACAAGGAGAATTCCCTCACTGTCCTTCCCTGTCCCTAGAAACAAGGATTCGCACAGTAAAACACACTGACACTCTCCCTACCTATAGTTTTCTGTCCCTAGAAAAAATGTTTTTTTAAAGCACACTATAGCACAAGGAGAATTCCCTCACTGTCCTTCCCTGTCCCTAGAAACAAGGATTCGCACAGTAAAACACACTGACACTCTCCCTACCTATAGTTTTCTGTCCCTAGAAAAAATGTTTTTTTAAAGCACACTATAGCACAAGGAGAATTCCCTCACTGTCCTTCCCTGTCCCTAGAAACAAGGATTCGCACAGTAAAAGACACTGACACTCTCCCTACCTATAGTTTTCTGTCCCTAGAAAAAATGTTTTTTTAAAGCACACTATAGCACAAGGAGAATTTCACTCACTTTCCTTCTTTGTCCCTAGAAACAAGGATTATCACAGTGAAAGAAACAAAGGCCTCGTACACACGACCGATTTTCTCGTCGTAAACAGTCAAGAAAAGTGCCGCGAGAGTTTTTTTGTCTAGAAAAACGTTCGTGTGTATGGTTTTACGACGAGAAACTTGACGAGAATCTCGACGAGAAAATAGAGAACCTGCTCTCTATTTTCTCGTCAGGATTCCAGATTTCCTCGTCGTGTTTCTCGTCGGCCTGTTTTGTGACGAGAAAATGGTTCGTGTGTATGCTTTTACGACTCTTCCAAAAGCGCGCATGCTCACAAGCAACTATGAGACGGGAGCGCATCTTCTGGTAAAACAAGCCTTCATAATGGAGAGAGCACATTCGTCACGCTCATAAATATTTCATTGTTTAAATGTTCTGCATTGAATTCTTCGTTAGAATGTTACATTAATCAAAACGAGAGACCTTCTTTTGCTGCTGATATTCACACAGAGTTCTGCCTTATTTTTAACCTTTTTCATGCTGCTCTTTATAAGATTTATGTGTATTATATCGTGCAAGTTTTTAGGAATAATTTAAATGGTTAGATTTTTCAAAATGATGTTAATTATAATTTCTCAATGTTTTGATAGCGATCTCACATTTAATTTTCTAATCTATATTTTTAAAATTTCACACCATGTTTTTGAGCTAATCAGATTTAGTTATTCTTTTGGGGGGGTGATATCTGTGCCTTTTATTGTCAGTCAAATGTATCTGCTTACTCCAAAGCTTTTTTTTTTTTTATTTAAAAATACACATAGTCAAGTATGAACTTAAACAAAAAACACATTTATTCATGTTTATAAATTAAATAAAGAGAAGGCAGCGCTGGAGAAGCTGCTGCCATTTGTGCATCCCAGGGACCCCAGAGCACACACCAACCCTGTGTGGACACTAAAATTGGGAGCTTGAGAAGGCCCACATTTCAGAACACAATCTGATGCTGGCCTCCCAGAGGTCAGGAACAGCAGCAGGTGAGATATATGTCCCAAGTGTGTGGTACTACAACAGGCTGCCTTCTGTCCGACCAGTGCGACCACAATGAAGCAAGGCCATCACTTCCTCTTCTTCCTGGCAACCTTCCCTGCAGCCTTTCCTGAAGCCTTTCCTGAAGCCTTTCCTGCAGCCTTTCCTGCAGCCTTCCTTCTTCGTTTAGCTGGAGGCTGGCCCACTGGAGGGGTACTCCTGTCAGGAGGAGGAGGTGGAGGTGTAGCAGAAGGGGGTGGGGCAGAAGAAGAAGGTGGAGGTGTAGCAGAAGGGGGTGGGGCAGAAGGTGGAGGTGTAGCAGAAGGGGGTGGGGCAGAAGGTGGAGGTGTAGCAGAAGGGGGTGGGGCAGAAGGTGGAGGTGTAGCAGAAGGGGGTGGGGCAGAAGGTGGAGGTGTAGCAGAAGGGGGTGGGGCAGAAGGTGGAGGTGTAGCAGAAGGGAGTGGGGCAGAAGGTGGAGGGGTAGCAGAAGGGGGTGGGGCAGAAGAGGAAGGTGGAGGTGGAGGTTGAGGTTGGGTCAGTTGGGCCACCTCACATATGGCGGTATTGGGGGTAATTTGCTCCATCACCCCCTTGTTGAGCAAGGTGATGAGCAGGGGTTCGCATAGGAGGCGTTGCTCCATGCTCATCACCTTGAACTTAGCCTCCACTAGGCCGGCAATGGCCTCTTCAGGGGATGTGGGCTCCTTGAGGGTGGCATGGGCCTCTTTAATAAGGGCCATTGCTGCGTCACTGGTGGTCCTGTCCCTCCTGCCTCTTTTGTGAAGCCTGATGGGAGGCACCTGGGATCTGGTGCTTCTCCTTTGCCCTGCCACCTCCTGTCTGCCACTGGGCCCTGCCACCTCCTGGCTGCCACTGGGCCCTGCCACCTCCTGGCTGGTACTGGGCCCTGCCACCTCCTGGCTGCCACTGGGCCCTGCCACCTCCTGGCTGGTACTGGGCCCTGCCACCTCCTGGCTGCCACTGGGCCCTTCCTCCTCCTGCCTGACAGTTTCCAGACCCTCCTCCTGGCTGATTTCATCCTGTGTATGAAAAAGAAACATAGTTTAATATGTTGGTTTAATCTTTGCCTCAAACTTTGTAATCCTGATGGAAGCAATTAGAATGTAAATGCATAAATCCTTGCTTTAAATTTACCACTACATCAGCTTGACTATTTACCACACAATTAAGTGCAGAATAATGTCTACAGATCATGATTTCACTTGTGGAATACAAAATAATGTATGTTTCTCATCCTGACATATTTGGGAAACATTAATTTTATCCCACTACATTTTCAGTTAATACTATACCTGGCTCCAGATGGACAAATCAGGATCATCCAGGATGGCTGCCTCCTCTTGCTCCAGAGAAGGCTCAGGTTGGCTGCAGGGAAGTCTGGGGGGAAGAGTGGAGAGTGATGGCCTTGGCTCAATGTGGTCATCCAGGAAGGACATCCTGCTGTAGTACCACAAAACCGGGACATAAACATCATCTGCTGCTGCTCCTGACCTCTGAGAAGCCAGCACCTTAGAGCGTTCAGTCCTGTAGGTACCTCTCAAGCTCCCAATTTTAGTGTCCACTTGTTTTGCTGTGGCTGTGGGCACCTTGGTATGCACAAATGGGAGCAGCTTCTCCAGCGCTGCTTTTCTCACCCCTTTTTTTTTTATGGATGGGGTTTTTGGTCTCCCACAGAGCCGGCAGCTCCCTTACCCGGTCAATAAATTCCGCCAGGAACTCTTTGTCGCTAATAAAGACATTCATATTGTATCTGCAAGTAAAATAATTTATATTTAAATAATGTGAGGCAAACAGTCTAACCTCCTTCACATCCTAGTCACCATATATATCCTCCACCAATCTCAAGACAGTATAGGCCCACAATTTTTACAAGTCTCACAAAATCACATACCTTCGTTCGCACGTCCGTCACTTGAACTCCTCTCTCCGCACACCGAACGTACTATAGTCACATGTGTGTTTGCTATATACACACCACGCATGCGTCCAAATTCGAACACGTCGCTCCGCACACGTCGCCCGCCCATGACGTTCTAACTAACATCTTTTCCCCGCCCCTTCTCTTTCGGCGCGCAGACAGATATGGCGGAGTTACAGCAGGTGTCTGATAATTCCGCAACTAGCGAGGAGACAAGCCCGGAGACCGAGGACACGTCACGATCAAGGAGGAGATTCAAGGCATCGAATATGTCTTTGGCGGAGATGGCGGGGATGGTGGACATCTTGGTCAAGGCTGATTATGATGCCAAGCATGGGCCGTATAGCAAACCAAATAGAAGGAAGGCCAAAATCCTCACTAAAGTTGTGAAGAGTCTGAGGGCGAAGTTCGGGGTGAAACGCTCAAATGAGCAGCTCAGAAAGAGGTGGTCAGACCTCAAACTGAGGGAGCCAGACCAGTTGAGGAGCATAAAGAGGATGCTCGCTAAAAGTAAGTAAAATGACGACCTTTCTGCTATTAATCTTTTTAGAAACTGACCTTTTTTTTTTTTTTTTCATATTGGACTCCCTTCCAAAATGTAATATTTTGAACTAGGTTGGGCACAGTAATCGTTCGTTACGTTACCGACACTTCGTTCGGCCACTATCCGCGGTTTTGGCTTATTTAAGACCCCCAAAAGTAATTAGACATCTGCCATTTTTGATCAAGTATTGTGGCTAATTTTTAAGTCTAGATGATGTGTTTGTAAGGAGAATGAAATGCAAACTTTAATCAGTGTAAAGGAGAGGACACTCAGCAGCTGCTTCCACATCTGTACTTTGGAGCACTATAGTGTGGGCCACCAGACCCGCCTTTTTTGGGTGTCCCACACAGGTGCATCAGAGTTTATTTGTGGTGCCTCCATGTCCAAAAAATTACATCCAAATGTGAATACTAAACATATTTGGGGTCATAAATAATGCATTTTTCTTTAAATTCCGCACAAACGCACACTTGTACCCCACTTCCAAACAATTTAGCCTGTTTTAAGTTTAAAAATGAGATTTTTACAGTGTGATAAATAGACCTTTGGTTTTATTCTCATAGGGGAGAGATGACTGGGAGGAGGACACTCCAGGGAGCACATGCACCCCACAACTTCCAAGCAACCCCAAACTCCCAAAGATCCACAACCGAAAGATGTGCAGGAAGTTGAGGTGGAGGAAGGAGAAGTGCAGGAAGGAGAGGTGGATGACGTTGTGGATCTGGTCACCACAACAGGTCAGTATCTGACACCACAGCTTAAGGTAAGCGAGGTAGGCCTGCAGAGTTTTATTAATTTTTTTTAATGGTTTTTAGGGGATGGAAATGTTGTGAAGGATAGCACACCGTTCTCTGCTGACAGTGCCCTCCGCCTCATCCAGCAAGTGATGGAATGTAGCACGGAACTGGACCTAATTAAACAAAGAATCCATGTGATGGAACAAACATTTAAAGACATTCTCGATGTTTTGGGGAGAATTCAATAAGCCATCCAAACACATTTGTTTTTACATGTTTGTTTTTATATTTTTACTAATTTTTTGAGTAACAAAGCAGCCAAAAATTGAATATGCACACAGTGTGTGAACATGTGCTATCTGCCATCAGGGGATATCCATGTACGTCTTTTGTGGGTGCAACCCCTTCCTCGTATCAAAAGTCGGTGAACTGAGGAAGGGGATGCACCCCCAAAACACGTCCATTGATCACCCCTGATGGCAGATAGCACATGTTGACAATAGGGATCAGGATTGTAAACTTCCTATTTGCAAAAAATTAAAAATGTGTGCATATTGAATTTTTGGCTGGGCAAGGGGTGGCAGGACCCCATATTAGGACGGGCACATAGAGACATAGTTTGTGTAACTGAATGTCTCAGATTGCTCAGAGGTATCCAATGTTGTCATTTTAGAAATGCTAGTGGTATTTTTGTATTTTCATAAGCCAAAATTTGCCGGGTTGTGGCCAGGCCAACCCCAAAGTAAAAAAAAAAAAAAAAGTGCAGAGAGTAAAATATTTGACCACAAACAACGTGTAGCTTCTTTTTATAATACTCTCTAAGCTTATTTGGTTCTTTTGTAAGGTAACATAGTGAAATTGGTTGTTATTTACTAAAGTAAAATACACTTGCCACTACAAATGCACAAAGACAAACTAGGAGACAGGAAAGAACAAATAATTAAAGGTTTAAACAAGATTTTTATTGGGATACTTAGACATAGGCTGGCATAGGAATTGCCCCCCTACCCGTGAAATACTCCATGTATTTGTCCCGAACCACACGGGCATTTTGGGGGGGCAAGCCAAGACGGGCAGATTCCAGGCCCGGAAGGGGATTTGCAGGGGAAAGTCCAGCCTCTGGCAAAACTGAGGCCATATACGAATTAGATTTTTGGCTCAGAAAGTTGTGTAGCACACAGCAGCATAACACTACATAGTTTATTTTGTAGTCCGCCAAGTGGATGGAAGTCATAAAAAGGCGGAACCGGCTGGCCATTATGCCGAAGGCATTTTCAACGACTCTTCGGGCCCTGGCCAGCCGGTAATTGAACACACTCTTCTCTGGGGTCAGGGTCCTCTGTGGAAATGGCCTCATAAGATGCCGTCCGAGTCCGAAGGCTTCATCAGCCAAGAAAACAAAGGGGAGTCCTTCAATATTCCCTGCATCCGGTGGCAATGCAAGGTCGTCACTCTGGAGACGGAGGGCAAACTCCGTCTGGATGAAGGATCCCCCATCGGACATCCGGCCATTCTTCCCTACATCAACATAGAGGAATTCATACCGTGCTGACACCACCGCCATCAGCACAATGCTATGAAACCCCTTGTAGTTGTAGTAGTAGGACCCAGAACGGGGTGGCGGCACGATGCGGACGTGCTTCCCGTCTATGGCACCACCGCAGTTGGGGAAGTCCCACCGCGTGGCAAACTCCGATGCCACAGTCTGCCATTCCTGTGGCGTGGAAGGAAGCTGTGGAGTGAAACAAGATGAAATAATATTAGAAAAACAAAGGCATACATTACAAGCAAATTCTAAACCAAAAAATTAGAGACCAACATCAATCTAATTATATGTTTATTAAGGTGTGTAAAAAAAGTATAATGGAAGGCTCATTTATCATATTCATCACCACCTCTGATGGGCCATTACTAAATTATTTTGGGGGGGGGGGGAGATGTGTTTGGCCACAGGATAGCATTGCAGTGGCGGTGCGTCCAGAGTGGGCGCTGGAGCACTGTCCCCTCTCTCCTGTGCCCATCACTCAGAACAATACATAGGTTCATGCGTTGCATGAACCTATGTATTGTCTATGCCGCACACTATTCAGGTGGATGGCCTCTTGTAAAGCGACCGACATATGAATAATTGCGTCATTTAGGGGGTTAAAATTGCAGAGCAGAAACAGGTATTAAAAAAGTCTTGCAAATTACAACCTGAGGGATGTAATTGGCTTCCTCAAAGAAAAATCGGGGACGCAAGGAGGGGGCATTCCTTGTGTAAACACTGACAGGCTGCTCTGGCAATCATGTTCACCAAGTCTGTTTAATGGTAGCATGATTGGCTGATGCAACATGAAGGGAAGGAGAAGACATCAAGGACAGAAGAAGGATGGCGCTGACCACAAGAAGGTAAGTGCAGGGCTGGGGGGAAACTGGCTGCATTAGAGGGGACTAAATGGCTGCATTGGAGGGGACAACTGGGGGCGTTTATTAGGCAACAGAGCAAAAAAGGAGGAAGTTTATTTCCGAAATTGGGGTTGGAACCCCCCAACATTTGGAGCAACAGGCGCCCCTGCTGGAAAAGTTAGTGAGGGGAAATATTTAGGGAGGATAAAAAAGGGGCAATCTAAAGCTTCCAACATGCATGGGGACAAAGGGGACATTCTCAGCATATTACAATCATGGTAATTAGGGAAGGATGAAAGAAATACAATACATTAGCATACATGTAATACATAAAATGTGATGTTAAGGGAGAAAACTTACCCTAATATAGTCCTCCTGCAGGACTTGTATAATAGCAGAACAGGTGTCTGGGATTATGAGGCCCAGAGCCTGGGGGGAGATGCCTGTGGTGAACTTCAAGTCCTGAAGACTTCTCCCTGTCGCCAGGTAACGCAACGTGGCGATGAGCCTCTGCTCAGCACTGATGGCTTCCCGCATAACGGTGTCCTTCCTGGTAATATAGGGGGACACCAAAGCCAACAGTTCCTGAAAAACGGGGTCAGACATCCTCAGAAAATTCCTGTAGTCCTCAGGATTATTCTCGACGATCTCCCGCAGCAGAGGCATGTGGCAGAATTGGTCCCGCTGGAGCAACCAATTCTTGGTCCATGAACTCCTCCTCACACCATTCATGGACTGGTCTTGGTCCAAAACAAGCAGACCAACACCAAGCACACGCACAGCACGAACTCGACGACGAGAACGTCCAGGCGACATGGCTAGGAAACGGTCGTCTAATCAGAACGTACAGAACAGAACGCACTTTAGAACAGCAAGGCCTATGAATAACGAACTGAAATTCAGAAACGAACAGGCAATAACGCACTGTAAAACAGATACGACCTGCCTAGACGCCCTGAAAGTCAAGATACGAACCCACAAGCACAAACTGAACCGCAGAAAACGATCTGAAAAGTACGAAGACTGAAAAGCGCGAATCGTCTCTTCCCAAACTTTTACTTCACACGCGGTAACACGAGATCAGCAAAAGCAGCCCAAGGGGTGGCGCCAAGAAAAAAGATCTTCCCCTTTATAGTGCCGTCGTACGTGCTGGACGTGAGCGCAGAGAACCACGAGGAAATTGGAAAATGACAGTGTGTACGCATAGAAAGCTTTACGAGAAAATCGACAAGCTTAACAAGAATCTCGTCGAAAAAAACGACGTGTTTTTTACGACGAGAAAATCGGTCGTGTGTACGAGGCCTGACACTCTTCCTTCCTATAGTTTTCTGTCCCTAGAAAAAATGTTTTTTTAAAGCACACTATAGCACAAGGAGAATTCCCTCACTGTCCTTCCCTGTCCCTAGAAACAAGGATTCGCACAGTAAAAGACACTGACACTCTCCCTACCTATAGTTTTCTGTCCCTAGAAAAAATGTTTTTTTAAAGCACACTATAGCACAAGGAGAATTTCACTCACTTTCCTTCTTTGTCCCTAGAAACAAGGATTATCACAGTGAAAGAAACTGACACTCTTCCTTCCTATAGTTTTCTGTCCCTAGAAAAAATGTTTTTTTAAAGCACACTATAGCACAAGGAGAATTCCCTCACTGTCCTTCCCTGTCCCTAGAAACAAGGATTCGCACAGTAAAACACACTGACACTCTCCCTACCTATAGTTTTCTGTCCCTAGAAAAAATGTTTTTTTAAAGCACACTATAGCACAAGGAGAATTCCCTCACTGTCCTTCCCTGTCCCTAGAAACAAGGATTCGCACAGTAAAAGACACTGACACTCTCCCTACCTATAGTTTTCTGTCCCTAGAAAAAATGTTGTTTTAAAGCACACTATAGCACAAGGAGAATTTCACTCACTTTCCTTCTTTGTCCCTAGAAACAAGGATTATCACAGTGAAAGAAACTGACACTCTTCCTACCTATAGTTTTCTGTCCCTAGAAAAAATGTTTTTTTAAAGCACACTATAGCACAAGGAGAATTCCCTCACTGTCCTTCCCTGTCCCTAGAAACAAGGATTCGCACAGTAAAACACACTGACACTCTCCCTACCTATAGTTTTCTGTCCCTAGAAAAAATGTTTTTTTAAAGCACACTATAGCACAAGGAGAATTCCCTCACTGTCCTTCCCTGTCCCTAGAAACAAGGATTCGCACAGTTAAAGACACTGACACTCTCCCTACCTATAGTTTTCTGTCCCTAGAAAAAATGTTGTTTTAAAGCACACTATAGCACAAGGAGAATTTCACTCACTTTCCTTCTTTGTCCCTAGAAACAAGGATTATCACAGTGAAAGAAACTGACACTCTTCCTACCTATAGTTTTCTGTCCCTAGAAAAAATGTTTTTTTAAAGCACACTATAGCACAAGGAGAATTCCCTCACTGTCCTTCCCTGTCCCTAGAAACAAGGATTCGCACAGTAAAAGACACTGACACTCTCCCTACCTATAGTTTTCTGTCCCTAGAAAAAATGTTTTTTTAAAGCACACTATAGCACAAGGAGAATTTCCCTCAGTTTCCTTCTTTGTCCCTAGAAACAAGGATTATCACAGTGAAAGAAACTGACACTCTTCCTACCTATAGTTTTCTGTCCCTAGAAAATTTTTTTTTTAAAGCACACTATAGCACAAGGAGAATTCCCTCACTGTCCTTCCCTGTCCCTAGAAACAAGGATTCGCACAGTAAAAGACACTGACACTCTCCCTACCTATAGTTTTCTGTCCCTAGAAAAAATGTTTTTTTAAAGCACACTATAGCACAAGGAGAATTTCCCTCAGTTTCCTTCTTTGTCCCTAGAAACAAGGATTATCACAGTGAAAGAAACTGACACTCTTCCTACCTATAGTTTTCTGTCCCTAGAAAAAATGTTTTTTTAAAGCACACTATAGCACAAGGAGAATTCCCTCACTGTCCTTCCCTGTCCCTAGAAACAAGGATTCGCACAGTAAAACACACTGACACTCTCCCTACCTATAGTTTTCTGTCCCTAGAAAAAATGTTTTTTTTAAAGCACACTATAGCACAAGGAGAATTCCCTCACTGTCCTTCCCTGTCCCTAGAAACAAGGATTCGCACAGTAAAAGACACTGACACTCTCCCTACCTATAGTTTTCTGTCCCTAGAAAAAATGTTTTTTTAAAGCACACTATAGCACAAGGAGAATTTCACTCACTTTCCTTCTTTGTCCCTAGAAACAAGGATTATCACAGTGAAAGAAACTGACACTCTTCCTACCTATAGTTTTCTGTCCCTAGAAAAAATGTTTTTTTTAAAGCACACTATAGCACAAGGAGAATTCCCTCACTGTCCTTCCCTGTCCCTAGAAACAAGGATTCGCACAGTAAAAGACACTGACACTCTCCCTACCTATAGTTTTCTGTCCCTAGAAAAAATGTTTTTTTAAAGCACACTATAGCACAAGGAGAATTTCCCTCAGTTTCCTTCTTTGTCCCTAGAAACAAGGATTATCACAGTGAAAGAAACTGACACTCTTCCTACCTATAGTTTTCTGTCCCTAGAAAAAATGTTTTTTTAAAGCACACTATAGCACAAGGAGAATTCCCTCACTGTCCTTCCCTGTCCCTAGAAACAAGGATTCGCACAGTAAAAGACACTGACACTCTCCCTACCTATAGTTTTCTGTCCCTAGAAAAAATGTTTTTTTAAAGCACACTATAGCACAAGGAGAATTTCACTCACTTTCCTTCTTTGTCCCTAGAAACAAGGATTATCACAGTGAAAGAAACTGACACTCTTCCTTCCTATATTTTTCTGTCCCTAGAAAAAATGTTTTTTTAAAGCACACTATAGCACAAGGAGAATTCCCTCACTGTCCTTCCCTGTCCCTAGAAACAAGGATTCGCACAGTAAAACACACTGACACTCTCCCTACCTATAGTTTTCTGTCCCTAGAAAAAATGTTTTTTTAAAGCACACTATAGCACAAGGAGAATTCCCTCACTGTCCTTCCCTGTCCCTAGAAACAAGGATTCGCACAGTAAAACACACTGACACTCTCCCTACCTATAGTTTTCTGTCCCTAGAAAAAATGTTTTTTTAAAGCACACTATAGCACAAGGAGAATTCCCTCACTGTCCTTCCCTGTCCCTAGAAACAAGGATTCGCACAGTAAAAGACACTGACACTCTCCCTACCTATAGTTTTCTGTCCCTAGAAAAAATGTTTTTTTAAAGCACACTATAGCACAAGGAGAATTTCCCTCAGTTTCCTTCTTTGTCCCTAGAAACAAGGATTATCACAGTGAAAGAAACTGACACTCTTCCTACCTATAGTTTTCTGTCCCTAGAAAAAATGTTTTTTTAAAGCACACTATAGCACAAGGAGAATTCCCTCACTGTCCTTCCCTGTCCCTAGAAACAAGGATTCGCACAGTAAAAGACACTGACACTCTCCCTACCTATAGTTTTCTGTCCCTAGAAAAAGTTATTTTAAAGCACACTATAGCACAAGGAGAATTTCACTCACTTTCCTTCTTTGTCCCTAGAAACAAGGATTATCACAGTGAAAGAAACTGACACTCTTCCTTCCTATAGTTTTCTGTCCCTAGAAAAAATGTTTTTTTAAAGCACACTATAGCACAAGGAGAATTCCCTCACTGTCCTTCCCTGTCCCTAGAAACAAGGATTCGCACAGTAAAACACACTGACACTCTCCCTACCTATAGTTTTCTGTCCCTAGAAATTTTTTTTTTTAAAGCACACTATAGCACAAGGAGAATTCCCTCACTGTCCTTCCCTGTCCCTAGAAACAAGGATTCGCACAGTAAAAGACACTGACACTCTCCCTACCTATAGTTTTCTGTCCCTAGAAAAAATGTTTTTTTAAAGCACACTATAGCACAAGGAGAATTTCACTCACTTTCCTTCTTTGTCCCTAGAAACAAGGATTATCACAGTGAAAGAAACTGACACTCTCCCTACCTATAGTTTTCTGTCCCTAGAAAAAATGTTTTTTTAAAGCACACTATAGCACAAGGAGAATTCCCTCACTGTCCTTCCCTGTCCCTAGAAACAAGGATTCGCACAGTAAAACACACTGACACTCTCCCTACCTATAGTTTTCTGTCCCTAGAAAAAATGTTTTTTTAAAGCACACTATAGCACAAGGAGAATTCCCTCACTGTCCTTCCCTGTCCCTAGAAACAAGGATTCGCACAGTAAAACACACTGACACTCTCCCTACCTATCCTTCTCTTTCCCTAAACTAAAGGAATCCAGGTTAAGCAAGAAAAAAATAAATGTCACTGTCCCTGCCTATGTTTCTCTTTCCCTGCTCCGGAACACACTACACTAGGCCGCCGTGCTGGCGGCCTTTTATAGTGTGGGGCGTGTACTAAACACCCTCAGCAATAATTGGCCACAGGCATCCTGCCTGTGGCCAATCATTGCTCTCCTCGCTGCCGGCGCTGTGATTGGCCAAGCATGCGGGGTCACAGTGCATGCTTGGCCAATCACAGCGCCTGGATGACACTGCAATGGCGTAGTGCATTGTGGGCCGTTCCCGTCACTCGAATTTGGCGCGAACGGCCCAAATCGTTCGATCTTCGTCGAACGATCGAACAGCCAATGTTCGAGTCGAACGTATGTTCGACTCGAACACGAAGCTCATCCCTAACCATCACCACCAAAGGCCCAATTTTTCTGCCCCTGTTCAACAGGGGCATGTAATTACAATTCTTGATCTAATAATTCACAGCAGGGCCCATTCCTGTGCCCACCAAGAGTAACTGTGAGGGCTTACAGTGTTGTGGCAACACCATCACCACCACCACCAAAGGCCTAATATTTCTGCCCCTGTTCAACAGGGGCATGTAATTACAATTCTTGATCTAATATTTCACAGCTGGGCCCATTCCTGCACCCACCAAGAGTAACTGTGAGGAGTTACAGTGTTGTGGCACCAGCACCACCACCAAAGGCCCAATTTTTCCTACCAGTGTTCAACAATGGCATGTAATTACAATTCTTGATATAATAGTTCACAGCAGGGAGTTCCAGCGCCCACCAAGAGTAACTGTGAGGGCTTACAGTGTTGTGGCAACACCAACACCTAAGGGCCAAATTTCTGCAGAGTATATACGGCAGGCCCCTTCTTTCAAACATCCGACTTTCAAACGATTCCTTCTTGAAAATGGAGGGGGACAACAGGAAGTGAGAGAAATCTACCCCTAGGAAGGGAAATTCTCTCCTGTAAGAGTTAATATGGGAAAAAGGTGTCTCCTCTCCACTGATGCTTTATCACCAATCCTTGTTTCAATAAAAAAAACAAATTTTCAAAAAACATTTGTCATTGGGACGGAAAGTGAGGTGAAATGTTCTGAACAGGTTCACAGACAGCAAAACAAATGTTACAGGGGTGATAACCCTTCCCTATGTTTTCCAAAAAGCTTAAAAATGTATTTTTTGGCTGGAGCAACACTTAAAAAATGTACCTGTTCCAAATTACAAACAGATTCTACTTAAGAACAAACCTACAGTCCCTGTCTTGTTTGCACCACCTGTATACTGCTGTTCAGAGTATATAGGGCCTTTTTTTAATTTGGGTGCGGGGTTCCCCTTAATATCCATACAAGACCCAAAGGGGCTGGTAGTGGGCTGGGGAAGGGGGGTGGGGGGTACCCATGTCATTTTTCTCAATGATTTTCATCCATATTGCCGGGACCAAACATTACATTAAAGCCGCAAGCAGTTTTAAATGACTTTTTTTCCTTTAGAAATGTCATTTTGTGCAGGGACAGTTCTAAACACGGGAAACACGTGCCACTTCACAGGCATACTTTAGACACCCCCCAGGTACAATATTTAAAGGAATATTTCACTTTTTTCACTTTAAGCATCATTAAAATCACTGCTCCCGAAAAAAAACGTCAGTTTTTAAAACTTCTTTTTGCATTGATACATGTCCCCTGGGGCAGGACCCGGGTCCCCAAACCCTTTTTAGGACAATAACTTGCATATTAGCCGTTATAATTAGCACTTTGGATTTTGAACGTTCGAGTCCATTCTATTTAATAGGGTTCTAAAGTTCGCGCAAACTTTCAGTCCGTTCGCAGGTTCTGGTGCGAACCGAACCAGGGGGTGTTCGGCTCATCCCTATGTGTCACCTTCAAATTGTAAAACAAGATTCTGGCAAATATCTAAGGCTAGGATGGAAGCAGTGGGAAGAGCATGTGCAATACCGCAGTCAGTCCTAAAATCTAGGGGTGGCCCAAAAAGGAAACATTTTGTGAAATTTGCCCATTTTGGAGCAACATATCGAAATCAAGGGGAGACAAAACTAAGAAGATTTTTGGTGTTTTTTAAGGATGGCTTTAAATGGCTTCTGAGGGTTTTGGAAGCTCCTTTCAACTCTCTGGGATCTGTTCTTGTGTTAAACAACATACCTTCATTAGCCTCATCATTATATTATTATACAGGATTTATATTATTGCCAACAGTTTGCGCAGCACTTTACAACATGAGGGCAGAATACAATTCAACACAGGAGGACTCAGAGGACCCTGCTAGTTAGAGCTTACAATTTAGAAAATATATTATTAAATGATTTTTTAAATTTTTTTTACAGAACAAAAATTACAGTTAAAAAAAGTTAAATAAAAACAATACAGTAGTAATAAGCAATACAAATACAATAAATACCGGTAATTAAATACCTAAAATAAAAATACAAATAACCCAAAGTAAAATAAACACAGTAAACAAACCTTACCCTAAACACAACACAAAAATATCCTCTATTTAAAGTAAGCACACAATAGATTTATAAATTAAATTTCACATAAGCAGCTCAATGAGCTGAGAGTTTTCAGCAACACTGGTAATTTTGCTGATAAATCAATTTAATCAAAAATCATTCTGTTTATCCCTACTCGTATTATCTGAAAATAAAAGTTAAATATGACAAGATAGGATGGTCAGAGGAAATCTCAAGGGTACCGCATCCTTAAATGTATAGGAACAGAACACTTGGAATGCTCTATGTATGAGTTTTTTTTTTTTAGGTGCCAATAACTCAAATCATAATCACATATTAAAATTCAATATTTTTATTCAATCAAATCTAACTAAATGCATTTCTGTAGTGGTGTTGCATATCCCCTGAGGAAGCCCATCAAAATTGTGAAACATGTTGGGATTGCTACACCAGGACAAGAAACTGCAATTAATCTATTATGTGGTTATTAAACATGAATTATCTTCATGATTTTGTTTTTTTAAGGATTTATAAAATTTTCCTTGTTTTTTTAACAAAAGTTATGAATAAAAATATTGAATTTTAATATGTGAATATGATTTAAGTTATTGGCGCCTAAAAAATCCCAGCTCTTACCTACAGAATTCCAAGTGTCCTGTTCCTAAAAGATAAAATTGTAGCGAGCCAAGCACATTAAGATAACTATTTACTGTACTTGGTCGTAACAGTCTACTTTAAAGGGTCTGTCTACCCAAAGCTGATATATTTTCATTTTCGGAAGATGATAAGACATTATTATCACCCACCAGCTACATATAGCTCTTAAAGACTTCAGAGCAGAAATCTGCTCTGTAAACTACGTTCCATATTGGCTTGTCTGTCAGCATGTTAGAAATTCAGCTAAAAATTAAATCAATGTATGGTCAACTGACCTTTTAATTGCTGGGTGATTTCTGCACCTACAGTATTTACTTACATTCCATATATTCCATATATTTAAACTACAGGCAACATTGACATGCTCCACTGGAATATACTGAGCGACAAGGCATCATAGTTCATACATGCATGTAATATGCAGACAAGGACTCCCATAACAGCTGCTGTTCTTGCATTGGTGGAGAAGGTGATCCAACTTGTCATAAGACATCTCGTTGTGGCATTTTTGCACATTGTCTTATTTGGTGACCCACTTTCCATGCATGTGTTATGACATAAGACACATGCAGTAATTAAAAAAAATTCTGTCTCTCTTTTCATTTTTTTTTTGCATTTTCGAGGTTATGATCCAAATTTATTTTAATCTATTTCAGTACATCCTTAAAGCTGAGCTCCAGGCAAAAATAAGAGGCATACATTAATGCAGCTTTGAATTCATTAAATGTATTTAATTCTAAGCAAGCAGTGTAAGCATTTGAATTTGAATTGGTTTCAGCTTCTTGCAGTCCCTGTACAGCAGAGCACAGCGTGTAAAGGGAAGAAGCATCACAAGAAGCCAATTAGTTTGTGTGCTAACCAGTAGCATGATGATAGGAGAAGAAGCAAAAGCATGGAGAAAACAGATCATCACTGTGCTGCTTCTCCTTCATTGTTCAGTCATAGGCTGGGGGCCCAGAGGAAGTTGGCTGAATAATACTGGCTATCACTCAACCTAGAAGACTGAAGACATCTAGTGGTAAAAATAAATACTATAGGGGGGGGGGGGGCTGTGGGTGAAGGGTGAGTATTGAAACAAAAATTGTTTTTTTTTTTTTTTTTTTTAAATAGACTGTCAATGTGATTATTTTTTATTTAAAGTGATACTAAAGTCAACTTTTTTTCATTTAAAAATAACAAACATGTTATACTTACCCACTCTGTGCAATGGTTTTGCACAGTGCAGCCCCAATCCTCCTCTTCTCGGGTCCCTCTTTTGTGCTTCTGGCCCCTCCTTCCTGCTGAGTGCCCCCATAGCAAGCAGCTTGCTATAGTGGCACTTGAGCCGAGCCGCTGCTCAGTGTGTCTATTCGGACACAGAGCCATTGTTCGGCTACGCCCCCTCTCTCTCCTCACTGGCTCACTGACTTTGATTGACAGCAACAGGAGCCAATGGTTCCTGCTACTGTCTCAGCCAATGAGGAGGGAGAGTCCCAGGCAGCCAAGACTCTTGTGCAACATTGCTGGATTGAGATGGGCTCAGGTAAGTATTAGGGGGGCTGCTGTACACTAAAGGTTTTTTATCTTAATGCATAGAATGATAAGGGGGCACTGGTGGGCAACTGATCAGGAGACACTGATGAGGCTGCACTGATAGGTGGCACTGAAGGGCACTGATAGGTCGCACTGATGGCCACTGAAAGGTGGCACTAATGGGCACTAATATGCACTGGTAGGTAAGACTGATAGGCAGCACTGATAGGTGGCACTGATGGGCACTGATTGGCAACACTGATGGGCACTGAAAGGTGGCACTAATAGGTGGTACTTATAGGCACTGGTAGGTGACACTGATGGGCAGAACTGATAGGTGGCACTGATGATGAGGCATTGATTGGCACTGATAGGTGGCACTGGTGGGAATTGATAGGTGGCACTGGTGGGCACTGGTAGGTGGCACTGATGTGCATTGATAGGTGGCACTGATGGACACTGGTAGAATGGCAATGATGGGCACTGCTTAGCAGCAGTGGGTGTGGAGTGTGTCGGATCGATACACAAGCCAATAATTTGCTTTTTTGTTCTCCTCACGCTACCAGCGCGAGGAAAAAAAAGCCGTTTACTGGCTTCTGTTTACATCACATGATCAGCTATCAGCCAATCACATAGTAAGGGGCCATGATTGGCCCCTTACTCGGATCTGTGATCAGCTGAGTCTCATGGACTGGCTGATCAAAGAGCGTGGCGTCCGCACCCTGCAGGGAGCATGCAGGCAGCCCATGCAGGGGAGGGAAGAGGTTAAGAAAATGAACAGCCTGAAAGAAGAAAAGTAATGCAGCCACTGGCACTAGTATTCGGCAACGTATTAAATATTTGTGCGCCTGGATACATTTAAATGGTAACTTCAGTAGTTCCGCTGATTTTTTTTGTTTCTTTTTTTTAGCTCCACTTACCTGTCATGCAGCCTTGTCCTGAATTCAGATACTCACCTGCCCAGTGGATCCATTCGCTGATCAGGTACAGCCCCGGCCCCACGCTGCCATCTTTCTCCCCCTCATCAGAAGCCTGCTGCCTCTTCCGGGTTCAGGTACCCAGCCTCTGACAATGACTGCAGCTTCGCTCACCAGCCCATGTTAGTCCCAACTCCTGCAGCCTCCTGGGATATTTGACATGGAATCCCAGAAGCCTGAGACAGCAGAGACACATCATTCTCACCTAGGTGAGAATGGCGGTGGGTGGGCAGAACCAGGCCTAAAGTGTAAAAAGAGCCCAAAAACAGTGCCAATTTATTTTGCAGAGGGTAGTGGTTGTGCATTGATGCTTAGGTAATGGGGGGGGGGGGATGAAGATCTGAAGGTCTGCTTTAAGCAATAATTATATTTCAGTTAGTTCAGTGATATCAATAATTAACATGCAGATGCTCTGTTTTATTCTTTGTTTTCTGTCAATTGGTATAAAAATTACATTTTCTATCCATGTGAATCCTGAACAGCACAAATACAAATACATCAGAAAACAACAGTGATGCACATATTTTATGGGCCACTTCAACATTAATATAAAAAGGGGAATTGAAAAGGATGAGCACAGTGACATGTCAGTTAACATGAGTGCTTTTTAAAAATAATCATTTTTGGCTAAACATCCAGAAAAAATTGCTCCGCTTTAGCTTTTCACTTCTGACAACAGATGGTGTACAATTGATTTTTCATACCCCAAAGGAAAAATCAGCATGAGCAATATCCACGGCTTACACCAGGAGCTATTTATAAAGATGAAGGTGGGAGAATATCAGAAAATTAAAGGCACACGATGAGTGTAATTCCAGGAGTGTTGATGCAGAAGATAAAATGTGTTCCTTTGTTTTATCTAATTTTATTTAATTATATGCATTGCGCTCTGATGAACTTCATAGCAATTTGTAGAGCACATGGAACCACTCACATCAGTCATTGACCTCACAGAAGCTTATTAAGAAGATTTTCTCAACTAGGGTCCCAATAGGGGTCACCAGGGATTCCAAAACCACTGTGCCGTGGTCTAATTCATCTCCCACCTACAATGACCACTGATACAAAGAGGCAAATTTCCACTAAACACCAATGTAAGGAAGGGGGTCACTTCTACGCTGACATCTAATGTAAGGGGACAACACAATATCACTGTCTGCATTTCTTTTCTGTTAATATTCATCATTTCAAGATTTTTACTGAAAATAATTTAGTCATATAGAGAAGATACATCTAAACCACATCAGTCCTCAACATCACAAAAGCTTATTAACCACCTCAATACCAGGCACTTTCACCCCCTTCCTGCCCAAGCCATTTTTCAGCTTTTAGCGCTGTCACATTTTGAATGACAATTGCGCGGTCATGCTACACTGTAACTATGTGAAATTTTTATAATTTTCTTCACACAAATAGATCTTTCTTTTGGCGGTATCTAATCACTGCTAGGTTTTTAATTTTTTACAAAAAAAAAGAACAAAAATGTAAAAAAAAAAAAGTTTTTCTTAGTTTCTCTCAGTAAATTTTGTAAATAAGTAATTTTTCTCTTTTACTGATGTGCGCTGATGAGGCAGGACTAATAGGCTGCACTGATGGGCACTGATAGGTGGCACTGATGGGCACTGATATGTGGCACTGGTGGGCACTGATAGGCGGCATGGATAGGTGGCACGGATAGGCGGCACTGATGTTCATTGATGGGTGGCACTGTTGGGCGACACTGATGGGCAGCAGTGATGGGCATTGATGAGCAGCACTGATAGGCAGCACTGATAGCCACCGATTAGTGCCACTTATGGGCACTGGTGGGCACTAATTTCTGGCACTGGTAAACACTGGTGGGCACTGATTGCTGGCACTGGTGGGTACTAATGGGCACCGATTGCTGGCACTTCTGGCACTATATTGTAATCAGGGCACTGGTGATCAGTGCCCTGATTACATGTGTAGATGTCCCCCTGCGAGGAGATGCCACTGATCGGCTCTCCTTGCCACACACTCTGTCAGTGTGAGGCGAGGAGCGCTGATTACCGGCATCTCCATGTTTACATGTGACCGGCTGTGATTAGACACAGCCGATCACATGGTTAAAGAGCCACGGCCACGGCTCTTTGCAGAGATCGGGGGTCGCACCGTGTCCTAGCAAAATGGCGCGGCCACGATCGCCATGCTGCGCGCCTCCGCGGGTGGCCGTTCTGAGACAACGTCATATGACTTGTCCCAGAATGAGAGCCGCACTGCCCCCTGTCATTTGACGGTGGGTGGGCGGCAAGTGGTTAAGCAGACATTCATAACTAGGGTTCCAAAAGAGGTCACCAGGAATTTCAGAAGCAGTAGACGTGTGTGGTTCGGTTCATTCCAAATTGAAATTCGGATGAATTTATCATTATTACAATAGTAACTAATTTAAATGAATCCGAAATAATAAAACAAACTTTCGGACGCAATTGGAATCGTTTTCAAATCGAATTTGAATTTCCGAAGAGAATAAAATTGAATAGTAAATAAAGGAATAGAATAGAAAATAATAGAATAGAAGACAAAAGAATAGATAATAATAGAGTAAAACAGAACAGAATACAAAATAATAGAATTGAAAAAATAGAATAGAAAATAAAGGGATAGAGTAGAAAATAAAAGAAAAGCATAGAAAAGAATAACGTAAAACAGAACATAATAGAATAGAAAATAACAGAACAAAATAGAATATAAAGGAATAAATCAGGATAGAATACAATTGACAATAGAAAATAATAGAATAGTCAATAGAAAAGAATGTAACTGTTTTCTGAAATTCAAATTTCAAATAGAATAAATTTGAATTTGAATAGAATAGAAAATAATAGACTATAATATAATAGAAAATAAAATAATAGAACAGAAAATAAAAGCATAGAATTGAATAGAAAAAAACAATAGTATAAATTGGAAAAGAAAGAATATAACCATCTTCCAAAATTCGAATTTCAAATAGAATAAATTTGATTTAGAATAGAATTCGATTCAAATGCAGTTAGAATGGAATGCGATTCAAATTGGAATGCAATTCGAATAGAATTTGATGTAATTTTTTCCGAAAATGTGAAAATTTGAATCAATTAGAATAAACAAAACAAATTCCTAAAACTACTGAAGCTAATTTAACTAAACAAATTAATGTAAATACCGAATCAAAACAATACACATTTTTTCATTCTGCACATGTCTAACAAGCAGTGTATCGTGGACTAATTTATCTCTCACCTACAAGGACCGCTGATACAAAGAGGCAATTTTCCACTAAATACCAATGTAAGGAAGGGATGCATTTCTTTCCTGTTGTTATTCTAAATTTCATGATTTTTACTAAAAAATAATTTAGTTATTTACAGAAGTTAGCTAAAAAAAGTACCCTGGGTGTCAAATGTGATATAAAATACAATATTCTACTCGTGCATAACCATGCACATCCTCTTGGGAATTGATAATAGAACATAGAACCTGGACTTTATAGGCACACCAGTACACAATTTAAAAATAAAATATCTTTAATACATATCATAAAATTACACAAACAGTAAAGCCTAAAATTCACGCTAAATAAACTGCCTGTATATATAGTAATCGCCACTCTAACATCAAACTAACGTACTACATAGAAATAGAACTCATTCTATATGGTAAGGTTGTCACAGCGTTCTTGATGTATTGTAGAGTTGGGGCGTAATGTATCTTGGCTCGCTCAACATGTTGCGCATTAAGCGTTTTTTCGGGAAGCAGCATATATATATAACATAAATATCTTAAACATTTAAATATCACAAAGGTATTAGACATAAAAGTGAAGTATCCCAATTGCCTGTCTCCCCAAAAAAACACCAGAGTGAGTAACCAGCTCAGATGGGAAGAGCAAACCAACAACTATGGGGGCGTGCATAACATAATATTATTGAGGTATCATTGTATATAGAAATTGGACAAATAAGAATAAATGTGTTTCAGCCAGAGGTAACAAACCACCACAGATTCAGGGAGAGTATAAAGAGAGCCAGGGCACTATAAATATATATATGTATGTAGCGCCCTGCTACCAGTGGGCGCTGTGCTAAATTTAGAGGGTATCTGAGCCCATAGTTGGGCTCAGATGTAAAGGACTATAGTTAAATTAGCCTCTGTTCCGGCTACGGCTGTGTTGGAAAACTTCCCACGGTTTGCCTGTAGGTGGCGTTCCCACCTCAGGCCAATGTGGAAGATTGAGAAGTCAGAGTGCATTGGGTACCTTCCCCCGAGAACAGTTCAGTGGGCGTGGTCTACCCGCTGAGCATGCTGGGGAAGGGTACTTAAGGGGCAGACGCCATCTTTTGGGGTCCTTCGTCCCCCCGTGGCCCTCCTGGCGCGAGGGGTATATTGTGTGATTTCAGCCTCGGAGCCATGTTGGTCCGAGGCTGCAACTCTGCCGAGTAGACCCAGTTATGCTGACTGGGGCCTACCCTTTGAAGGTGATCCTGCGCTGTCCGTCCTGAGGGAGGAAGCCACTCAATGGAGGAAACCAGGGGAGGACCTGTCCTGAAAAAGACCAAGCGGAAGGCTGGTGTCTTGAGGAGGGCCTGGTAATTCTATTGGAGGATGCACCGCAACTAAAGTTTACCTTGCAGTCTGCCATGTCGGCTTAAAGGCTCTTGACCGTTTGGCTGGAAGTTCAGGAGTTAAGTCCTGTGGCAGAGGATCCCGGATTGTTCAATTCTGTGCACCACCAGTCTGTGGCAAAGACTGGTCCTGATTATTGTTCGCGCATTATACCGGCTGCTAGGCCAGGTGAGAGGGGCCTATCCCGGTGAGCAATACCCACTCCAGGAAGAGTGGTGAATAACTGTATAGTTCAGGAGTTTTTCCCTAGTGATCTGTACTGTGTACCTGAACCTACCCCTTCCTTTTACCCTTCTACTATTCTTCATACGTTTTATGCAAAGGAAAATAAAACCTAACTGTAGAGGGTTTTACATCTTGTGTGGACATTGGAGTTCCTACAGACTTCCTTCCCCTAGACAACGAATACTGAGGTAAAGTGCAAGGCCCAAATTAAAACCAGCAGATCCTACGGGGGTGCGCTACATATATTTATATATATATATATATATATATATATATATATATATATATATATGTAGCACTTACCCCCATTTAAGGGACCGGCTGGTTTTGTTGGGTCTGCAAACTACCTCTAAGGCTTCCGTTGTCAGTGTATGAAAAGTCTCCAGAAAGGCCAATGTCCACACAAATGTAAAACCCAAACAGTCAGGCTTTATTTACTTTGCTGAGGAAACTTGAGAGGAAAGTAGGATACGAGAGAAAAAAAACACAGGGGAAGGTTCAGGCACACAGCACTAAAGTCACAATCTGAGTGGGTATTGCTCACCAGGATAGTCCCGTTTAGTGGTCCTAGCAGCCGGGATGAAGCACGAATCAATATTTCTCTTGAGATTTAGGGAAATGATCAGGAATCCTCTGCCACAGGATTATCAAAAGTCCCGAACCTCCCAGCCAAACAATAGTGAGAGAACCTTTATGCCGGATTGGCGTATTGGCGTATTGCAGGGCTTGTAATAATGGATCCCTCCTTAGGTGAGCTCCAGGCCTCCGCCCGAGACAGCAGTACCGTTGCTAGTCTCTTTTGGGGCAGATCCTCCCCTGGTCTCCTTCCCTAAACGTGTGCTTTCCGCAGGTGGGTATCTCAGGATCCCTTCCGAAGGTATAGGCCTCAGCCAGCAGAGCTGGGCCTACCAGGTAGCGACGCAGCTTCGAGCTGAAGGTGCCCAGGGCCAGAACACACACGCACCCTGTGCCATGCGGGCCACGAGGCGCGCACACAGGACAGGCCCGACTGGCCCCCCCCCAAAAAAAAACTCAAAGGCGTCTGCCCCTTATTTACCCCCTCCCAGCATGCACAGCAGGAAGACCACGCCCACTGCACGGCTGCCTAGAAAGGACACCCAAGGTGTTGTGATACCCCCTGTAGTTCAACCTATGCCGGTGGTGACAGTGCCACCTACAGGCGAACAGGGAACATTACTGCCAGGCAATATCACACCCAGAGCAGAAGCAAATTTAGAACAATCAATTGGTCTGAGCCCAACTACTGGCTTAGACTACCCTTAAATTTACACATAGTGCCCCCAAATATTGGGGGGGCGCTACACACATATATATATATATATATATATATATATATATATACACACCCCTCAAAATTTTCACTCGCCTGCTCGCATTTAGCTAGTGAAAATTTGCTGGGGGCGAGTGGAGAGGGGGCGCTGAGAGCAGATGAGTGACACTGAGTGCCCAGCTCTCCAGCTGCCTGAATGATAAGAGTGACGCTGCCGTCACTCCTATCATTCCGAGCACCACACAGTGCAGGCTCCGATGGCTGCTGGAGGGAGGATTTTGCTCCCCCTCCCTCCAGCTTTGAGACTGGCAGTTATAGGCTCTGGCCCACCTGCCCACCTGCCTGAATCATCGGCCTGCTGACCCGCCCCCTCGCCCATCCATCTGCCTGAATCGTCCGCCTGCTGACCCGCCCACTCGCCCGTCCATCTGCCTGAATCGTCCGCCTGCTGACCCGCCCACTCGCCCACCCATCTTCCTCGTCCACTTTTCTGCACTCCTGAAAGAGGGAGATGTAAACTTATCAGGAGCGAGTGTGTGCTGAGGTAAGCTCAGCTAACTGTTTATTTAATTGTTCCGGCTCCCTGTCCAGCACCATAGCATTAGGGCAATGGGACTGGGACAGGCTGAAATTGACATGTCCACCAATGCAGGTGGGGGGGAAGTCAGTGGTAGTGAAAGTTAACCTCCCCCACATGCATTGGTCTTTATGGCAGTGAAGTTTTAACCCACCACCCTCTTCTGCATTTGTGGTAATGTCAGTAAAAGTTAACCCCCTCCCCCACATTGGGGGTCATGGGAGGGGTTACATTTCAATGCCACTTTCCACCAATGTAGGAGAGGGGGATATTAAAGTGGTTGTACACCCTGTACAACCACTTTTACCTACAGGTAAGCCTAGATTAACCTGTAGGTGCTGGAAATACTATATCTCCTAAACCTCCACGGTTTAGGAGATATTTACAATAGAGACGTACGGCAATGTCTACGGCGCATGCGCACTTTAGAAACAGCGACTGTGTCATTTCTAAAGGAGGTCATGCCGTGACTGGCAGCTCCCGCGCGCATGAGTGGGAGTGACGTCATGCGACTCCGTCAGTTACAGAGCCGGGGTTCGCGGCCCCAGAAGGAAGAGGGGTGAAGATGGATGCTCGCTGCCAGTGGGGACAGAAGTGACATTGCAGGCTTCAGTTTCGGGTAAGTGACACATAATGGGTTAGTATGCGATGCATACTAGCCCATTATGCTCTACCTTTGCAGAAATATAAAGCGGAAGTTAAACCCATCAGGGTTTACTTCCTCTTTAATACTGACACCTGTGCTAGCGTTTATTAATGCGTCCACTGACTTCAATGCTGGGAGTTACTAATGTGTCCTCTGATACCTGTGTTGGGGTTATTATGGCATCTGACACCAGTGCTGGGGGTTTTTAATGCATCCACTGACACCAGTGCTGGGGGTTTTTAATGAATCCACTGACACCAATGCTGGGGGTTATTATTACGTTGTAATTTCATTTGAGTTTACGGGCAGAATTAGGGGCGAGGTATGGTAGGGGTTTGGTAACTGGTGGCGAGTAACTCTTAAGGCCTGGCTAGTAGCTCAGGACTTGAAATTTTGAGCCCTATATATATATATATATATATATATATATATATATATACATACATACATGCATTCAGTATATATGGTAGTAAAGAGAATACCAAGACCAAACTTACTGTGAAGTCGTGATATTAGCAGTATGGTTAAAAACAAGTAGAACAAGGCAGCTGCTCAGGGATCAGAAAAAGCCCTTCAGGCAATGTATGTCGGTACAAAAATCTACAGAACATCAACATAATAAAGAAAGATGATGTACGAATAGTTACTAATGGTTACTAAGGCGGTCTCAGTAAAAAGTCAAACAATGAAAACTTACCTGGCTAAACAGCCAATATCATCAAAGAGATTGAATATAGGGGAGTGTTAATATTCAACACGCATCCGAATAGTAACCAAGGGAGACCATCCCATAAACTTCACATAATTGGTAATAATTGGAAGTAAAAGGCGCAGAATGCAAAGAAGAAGATGCCCACTCAAAAGGTAAACATTATGTCATCTAAGGGAAAAGAAAATATACCAAAAAGGCTAGCAAAACAGCTACCAAGACAAAAGCAGTGTCCAAAAGACATCAACAAAGCTATTACAAAGACAGTGCAACATACCTGAAAGGAGAGCCCTGAGCACAAACAGCCGCCACTGCAAAACTGCTCCAAGAGAAATGGTGACAGCTCAGGGCGCTACTGCCGCGTCCATTTGTATGCACATCCTCCCCGGAGGCATCCAAACGTGCATCCGTGGATGACATCATCCAGACTGGCCAAAAGACGCCCCTGCACATGCTCCCAGGACACAGGCATGCGCCATAGCCGTCAAAGATTTGACGGCGCGGCGCATCAGCGCAGGCCCAGGCCACAGTGACGACTGAGGGCCAGAACAGAGAAAGAACGCCCTCTACCTGACCCTCCATGTGCCAGACAGCCAATGAAGGGATGATGCCTCAACCCATCAGAAGGAAACCCAGAGTGCTGTGACCAATTGCGGAAATGACAATAGGAATAAATTACCACAAAACACAATATTTTTGCGTACAATAGTAGCCATATTTCTTAAATCAAACGAGAGGGGGGAATCTATGCAACAGCATAGGTGGGACTTTAAATGAGGCACATTTCTGTGCCTCCATCCCTGGTACAATAATGCAGGGGGGGAGTTTGGGACTTTAAATGAGGTTCAAAACAAGGTAGGCGTAAGGTAAAGGAAACATGTTTATTGACATGAAAAAATGTGGTGTACTGTCTGAGTCAATGGGGCTGTACATAAGAACATAATTGTAGTGAACATTGAGGGCACATATTAATATCAACTTGGAAACTCATGACACATGGCATTCCATATGAAACATGGACATCAAGGATATACAATGATATCGATCAACAATACATAACAGTATGAAAGGAATGAACCGCTCCCATAGATACAAAAATACACACACATAAATCCCTAAAATGGCACAGTGCAGATATAGTAACATGCGATAAAAAGTTGAAATTCATATGTGCTTGTCAATCAGTGGATGGATCGTTGGGGTGACGTAAAAGTGCGTTGGCATCCTAAAATTGTCCGACGCGTTTCGTGTTTGCACACTCATCAGGGGCGGATGCACCCAAATCTAAAAAGATTGAGATATGTTAAAATCTAAGTGGCACTGAGCATAATATGAGGAGAGCATGTATATAAAATCCAAGGGTTACATACCACAGGTGAATAGTGTGGATGGTAGGGGTAAGTGTGGTTTTGGACCAGAGTCAGCCAGAGGGTGTCAGTCCCGGAAGTTGAGGATAATATGCCAAGTGCAACTGAAAACGCAGGTCCGAGATGGACCAGGAAGGAGATGACCAAAAAGGGGTGCTGCGCCAAAATGGTGGTCAATTGTAGGGGCACGCCAGTAAATCTGCATTTAAAAATAGAAAGATTGTAAAAAACAGGGAAGAATATCCAATAAACACCCTGGGTGTTATCCAGGGCGGGGGCAGCTGATAGCAAAATTACCTGAGTATAGAACAGTAAGGGAAAGAATCCCTAAGCAATGTGGCGTGATCCCATGGAGATACACAAGACTGTGTGTAGGCAGCCTAATTATACCCCTCTCCTCCCACGTACAGTCGCATGTTGGCGTGCACCAACGTCCCGCGGGCCAATCACATGCTAGGAGGGGCTCCGATCGGAGGGAGGCAAAAAACCCGCCCACGACAGGAGCTTGCCCCCATAGGCTGTGCGAGGCTGAGATGGTAGTGACGCGATCCGCATCATGACACCAAATGGCGTCAGACGCGAGTCACGTGGGCGTGACGTCGATACGCTGTGAGCGCCGCCCAGAGCCCCAGGAAAGGGGCAGAGGAGGGACGTCCAGAGCGCATCGCAACTTCCGGGTAGGTGACAACAATGAGGCGGCCCATAGTGTCAAAGATCACACAGACCCAGAAGAAAAAACGCTGTAGCCATAAATCTCATGGACAGGTAAAACCTGTCATGAATGAGACCAGGTCCCCAATAGCGGTACAAGGCCACAAAGGGGAACTGAGAACGCCCACATAGATGACAGGGGGACACTGTCAGCTAAGTGAGGAACCTCCATCCCTAATGTATACAAACGAGAGGGGGGAATCTATGCAACAGCATAGGTGGGACTTTAAATGAGGCACATTTCTGTGCCTCCATCCCTGGTACAATAATGCAGGGGGGGAGTTTGGGACTTTAAATGAGGTTCAAAACAAGGTAGGCGTAAGGTAAAGGAAACATGTTTATTGACATGAAAAAATGTGGTGTACTGTCTGAGTCAATGGGGCTGTACATAAGAACATAATTGTAGTGAACATTGAGGGCACATATTAATATCAACTTGGAAACTCATGACACATGGCATTACATATGAAACATGGACATCAAGGATATACAATGATATCGATCAACAATACATAACAGTATGAAAGGAATGAACCGCTCCCATAGATACAAAAATACACACACATAAATCCCTAAAATGGCACAGTGCAGATATAGTAACATGCGATAAAAAGTTGAAATTCATATGTGCTTGTCAATCAGTGGATGGATCGTTGGGGTGACGTAAAAGTGCGTTGGCATCCTAAAATTGTACAGCCCCATTGACTCAGACAGTACACCACATTTTTTCATGTCAATAAACATGTTTCCTTTACCTTACGCCTACCTTGTTTTGAACCTCATTTAAAGTCCCAAACTCCCCCCCTGTATTTCTTAAATCAAGTATACATTTATATAGAAAAAAACTATCCAGTACAAAAAAAACAACCTAAATGAGGTGGTAACAACAAATAGGATCATGCAATAAAAACCTTTAAGCATTGAAGAGTTATAGGGTGCAAATGTGTCTAATAAGATGGAAAATAAATGCACTAATGCACCCTAATTGCATGCATCTACAGGTAATGAGCCTGCTAGGTAATCATAAACTTGAACCATATGCACAGTGACAGCAGTAGTGTTAGCAAAAGCAAAATAATTGCAGTAGGGGGTCTAACAATAAAAAGGGGGGGGGGGCGGCTTTAGAAAGAGACTGGAAACCAGGAACATGGTCTTGAGATAGTCATAACCATTGCTCACAAAAAGGGTCTATATGACTGAGCCTCATTGATGCCTGGAGCATGTGTGGCATCAAGACGCTCAATCCATGTGGTTTCTCTTTGAAGAATATGTTTGTCCCACTCCCTAGGGTCCTTGAGAACCACAGCCAGAGCAATAAACTATACAAGGGAAACATCAAACTTGTGATATAGGTCCTACTAACTGACATTAGAATTTTACCATTAGCCGAATAATATATACAATCTTTAATCCTTTGTCAAAAGGGTAGAATATTCTCCATTGGGGAGCATAAATCTAGTACCAGACAGTGTTGATCCATGGGCAGAAGGAGCATTTGCCACATTTATGTATACCTCATCGAGATGTGCTGGGATAGACTTAGGAGAATAATGACTAGACATCTTGCAATGACTTTGCCAGTCTAAATACGAATTGGGGAATTGTGCGATATATTTTCTAAGAATCAGATTCTACTGTAGCAAAGGCCAGTGATTGGTTATATTTCTTAGATGAAGATGTTGGGCAGAGTATCTCGTAATGTGTTTTACTGTTGGACTAGATCTTACTGTCCTAGATTTATAGAGGAGCTGCAGCTGTTAGCTGGCCAATGGGAATAGGATTTGAAACCCCCAAACAATTATGCATTATCTGAAAGCAGAGGTCCTGTAAAATAAAATGGTTTTCTTTTTGTCCTTATCAAATTGGAACTCGTAATTACTTTATGATCGAAAGCCTGGAATCTGTGACCGTCATTCAAAGCACCCATCTGAGGGAAACATCTCTAGACATCGGAACGTTTTCTGGATTTTGGAGCCATACATCTGTCCTTGACTTTGGGAGATCGCTAAGGCCGATCGCTAAGGCCGATTACACTACCCGTTGAGGTAAGAGTTCTGTGAGCACTGAGTGATTGTGAGTGTCACGAAGATTGAACACAGAAGAACTACTTTGGCACATTGTCTACAAGATTTACTTTTGCACATTATTCAGAAGAATTGTTTGCACATTGGATATTGAGGACTTTTTATCGCTTTTATAATTTGTATCACTATTTATCATATTTGGTTATATATATATTTATTTGGAGTTTTATCTAAAAAGTTGCGCTGATCACTATTTATTATTACCAATTTTTGTGCACTGTGTACACTTTAGGTCGAGCAGCAGTTTTCATATTTATTTAATTTATTCACTTTAGTTACTGATTCACTTTGGTAGCACGAAGTACCACACTTTATATATTTTAGAGGAGTATGCTGTGGGTTTGGCATAATGCTTTGTTGTATGCTCTGCGTAACATGGATTTACTATATCCCCTAGAGAGGAGTCGGAGGGAATTGGCTTGTATCCTAAAATTATCAAGGTGTGTGCAATTTCGGCGTAGTCTAACATACTGGGCATATGGAATGCTGCGGATAAGTGCCAATGGATGTGCACTGGCAGCATGTAACAAGGTGTTACCAGCTGTCTCTTTACGAAACAAAGTAGAGGCTAAACAGTTATCTTTGTCCTTATAGATCGTGAGATCCAAAATGTAATCTGATGATTGTTGCTGTTGACTGTGAATTTGAGATTAAACCGATTGCGTTTGAGAATATCAACGAAGGTCGCTAATGAGTCCTGGGTGCCTGTCCAAATGATGAAAAAATCATTGATGTATTTCATCCAACATAACGCATAATTGGTAAAAGGTAATAGCGATTCATCTGCAAAAGGTGGTGTTCCCACCCCCCAGGTACAGGTTGACATATACCACAGTGCAGGATGTGCACATGGCTACCCCCTGCACCTGAAGGTAGTGGGAACCTTTGAAATCAAACCATTTGTGATTTAAGATAAATCAAAGCAGGTCCAATATAAACTCACAGTATCATGGAGAGAGGTACGAACCGTCTCAATGCCCTGCTCGTGCTGGAGTAGAGCACCTCAACATCTAAGGTCACGAGCAGCGCATCAGGAGGGATGACCAACCCCTCAGTCTGTTTGAGAAGATCCAATGTATCTATAGTATACATGGGGCATAAGTATTGAATCGACCAATCTGCTAGCATTCTCGGTAGGCGAGCAAATCCCTGAAACTATCGGTCTACCTCGGAGTGAAAGGGGGTTGTGGACTTTGGAAAATGCATAAAAATTCACCTCTCTTGGAAAACGAACACTGAGGTAATTGTAGAGATCTTGATCGATCAATCCTTTTTGGTATGCGTCGTTAATAATTGGGAAATATTCAGTTTGAAACAAAGAGGTCAGAGAAATTAGGATACGTAGATATCATTGTTTATTGCACAATATGTTCATTCACATCTTTTCATAGTTGGCTTTAGTCATAAGAACAATATTTCCCCCCTTATCGGCCACTTTAATCTCTAGCTCAGGATGGTTTTGTAATTTTATCACAGCCTGCGATTTCAGACGTGTTAGGTTATTTTGTTTAGGGGCAACTGTCATACGTTTAATGTCGCTAACAGTACTCGACAGAAAGGCCCATATGCTGGGATTTTTCATGAGATCAGGGAATCTCTGAGATTTCAATTAAAATTTATATAGATACTGATGTTGTGGTTTCCAATGTAGATGATAGCTCAGTGATTATATTTGTGGTGGTAACTGTAACGCTATTTTCTTCTAGTAATAGTATTAGATCACGGAGAGCTCGAAAGTCCTCCATGGTGTAATGTTGTCATGTACCTGGGTGTCTGGGATGTTCCTGGTCCAACAGCTGCAGTCTTACCTGTTGTGCCATGGTGGAGCTCTGGAGTTATTGCAATGTTCTCCCAGCTTGATGCATTGCCTTGGACTTACTAGCCCCACCTGCTGCCAGCTGCGGACAATGCACAATCAAGCAGCCCATAAACAGAAGCACTTCCTGTTACTCAGTGCCCGTTTGTTTGGACTTGCTCTCTGGGTGTATTGTTAGTTCTGTGATTTTGACTACTGTGTATTGAACCTCTGCCTGAATTCTTGACCATTCTCCAGCCTGCTGATTTGGTACTTCACCTCCAGCTCGTGTATGATCTCCCCCTGCCTGACTATTCTTTGGATTTCGATTTTGTACCGCTTTGTCTGATCTGTTGCCGACATGACCTGCCTTGACCTGCCTAACTACGTTTTTATCTGCAGCATACAAGCTCCATTTCATGGATGAACTTTATGCTATGCTTAAAGGAGAAGTCCAGCCTGAGCTTTTTAGGCTTGGCTTCTCCTCTGGGTCACAGGAGTGCAGTTCGTTTTGCACTCCTGTGACCCGTTTTCAGCGGAGAGCGGTCTGAAGTCCGCTCTCCGCTGACGTCACTGCCTACAGTCGGGGCAGCGTGTCATCGCGACTTCCAAGTCGGGATCCACCAGCTGCCCTGATTGATGGCAGTCTCATCGTCTCAGCGAGCCGCTGAGACAGCCTCTCCCCGCCCCTCCACTGCTTAGCGCTCCAATGAGTGCTGAGAAGTAGAGCAGAAGCCATGCTGACTGACAGTCAGCATGGCTCTGCTTGGGGAGGAGTGAGAACCGAGCCATCAGCGGTGTTCGGTGGCTTGGTTCTCAGTGCACAGACACCGGGGGACAGCTGCAGCATCAGCCTGATGCTCCATCCACCGAGGTAAGTATAAATAGCAAAAAAAAAAAAAAAACATACTTCTCTTTTAAATCTTGGTTGCCTTGTCCCTCTGCACCGGTCCAGACTCAAGCTCCTACTCCTGCTGTAATCCAACCCACCTCTTCTGTGCCACCCAAATTTCCCTTGACCGAAAAATTTGGTGGTGATACTGAGAACTGCAGAGGTTTTTCAAATGTTTTCTGTTTGCATTTCTGCAACAACCCTGGGACTTTTAGCACTTCGTCTGCCAAAGTGACTTTTGCAATTTCCTTGTTAAAGAGGAAGGCCCCGGCCTGGGTCTCTCCTTACCTGGAACGCAATGATCCTGTGCTGCAAGACGCTGACAAGTGGCTTCTCTCCAGACTGTATTTAGCAAGCCAGAAACAACTTTTGCAGCTGAGTACTCACTTTTGGACATACAGCAAGGTACCTGGTCTGTGGCACAGTATACTAATGAGTTCCGTACCCTGGCTGCTGAGACTAATTGGGACTCAAGGGCATTACGTGCAGCCTTCCGAAAAGGTCTCACAGATCTCATTAGAGACAAATTTGTCTATAAGGATTCCCCAGAAGGCCTTGAAAAATTCATAGTTCTGTGTGTTCGTCTGGAAGTCTGGTATCATGAAAGGTGCCAAGAGAGACTTAGAACTTGCAAGCTTCCTAGACCAGTTTACCGTTTTGCCCCTAACTTCCAAGCACCACCTCAGCCAGAACCTGAAGTTTCAGTTGAATCCCAGGCACCTGTGGAACGCATGGAAGTCAGCCGTCTCCACCTAACAGAGTCAGAAAAACAAAGGAGGCGTGCATTGTACTGTGGACTTAAAGGACATTTGTTATCTGTCTGCCCTTCCCATCCAGTATAAGTCAGAGTCTAACCACTCGACCAATCCCCAGACGACATCAGTTAGTGACGAAACGCGTAGGGTGGAGCCTACGACGGTGACATCATCAGGTTCTCTTTTCCCAGATGGTGGATGGGCGAACAATACAGGAAGTAAAGTGAAGTGGATGGAGACGCCGCGGTTTTGTGTTTTAAGATATGCTGCTGTTTCTCTACTGTATGGCTTCCATTTTGTAAGTGCAACTTATTCATTTTATTAAATATATTTATTTAAATTACTGCACTACGGGAGCTTCTCTTTTATGTTTTTGAGCACTACCAGACAATAGTTGCAGTTCCGGATACTACCTAAGGTCCTGCAGAGACCGTCATTTTCCCTGAGCTGGGCGAGACTACTTTTTAGTGGTCATAGCTATCCGGTAAGCAGGCTACCTATTCACCTGGGTGTCGAGCTGGATGCACTTTTGCTTAAAGGATCCTATCACGATTTCTTCTTTGCAGTTTTATATCTTTACCTGCACGGATGGGTGTTATTCCCTAGTTATCTATGGACTGGATTTTCAATGGGACTTTGCTTTAGTTTTTCCTTTTTACCTTTTTTTCACTTTGATATTTTGTAAACTATTATCTAGCGCTGCATCTACTTTGTATATTTTTTTTAGGGTCTAACCATTGTTGGAGGAGCTGGGTTAGACCTTACAGGTATATCCGCCAAGATCAAGATTACTGTTACCTGTGAGACTTTTGAGGATTCTGGAGCCGCTGGTATATTCCTGGACTACACTTTTGCTAAGGTTATACACCTGTGCGTGTTATACACTGATAAATACGGTACTTAGTCTGAGAATCATTCCCAGAAGTGGAACCTACATGTTGATTCTGGTGCATTGGTGTCATGTCATAGTTAGGAGGACGTTTTTTAGAATAAGGTGTAAAAGTCCCACCACCATAATTCTGCTTGCATGCACCCTGGTTGCTGTTTGGAAGTCTAGTATTTCCTTTCCTAGGCAGTGGATGTGAAGAAAAAGTGAAAGAATCAGATTCTGTATCATCATCAGTCATAAAAAAATTATCAGCTTGAGTACGTTGTGTTCTATAATTGCTCCTAGGGCCTCTTCCCTGGGAAGGATTTTGCCAGCGGTAGGTAAAGCCTTCTGAGAAAGCTAGTCTATCCTTTGACAGTCTATTCTGTTTTTTAAAAACAATATCCTTAGTAATTCTTGTTACATTGTCCTTAACTTCCTGCCAACGTTTTGCATAATGGGTATGGTTTTTGATGGCATCGTTAGCTCATTGTCTTGATCGGGACTATTGAGTTCATTCTGATAGTGGGTGATCAGCTTGATACTACATTGGGTAAACATTTTTCCAAGGATGTTAAACGCCAGTGTGGCATTCTGGAAGGAGGGGTGTGATTGCACTTGTAGTCCCTGAGGGCTTATATTTTCACGAACATACGTTTGTAAAAAATCAATATGCTAATAGAGGTTTGATTTATTTTTTAATAATCTTTTCATTTTAGCCATATATATATATAACCTACATGTTGATTCTGGTGCATTGGTGTCATGTCATAGTTAGGAGGACGTTTTTTAGAATTATTTATATATATATATATATATATATATATATATATATATATATAAATAATATTGGCTTATTCCTATTTCCTGCTCCGTGTTAGTATTACAATTTGTCTGGCTTTCGGTCATATAGCCTGTCCATGCTGTTCCCACAAAATCCATGTTTAAGGCTCCAAAATAACAAATCACAAGGCTGGTTAAAACTAGACAGGTAGTATAATGAATACAACAAAAATAACAGTGTATAACCACTTAAATGAAATAAAGGGGTGCTTCCACCCAAATATAGTTTTAGGTAGAAATAGCTCGTATGACCCCAAAATGTGGTACTGTGGATACAAAATTGGGTGCATGTGCCGCATCTTAAATTAATTGGGAATTTATAATAGAACATAGAAACTGGACTTTATAGGCACACCAATACACGATGTAAAATAAAATATCTTTAATACATATTATAAAATTACACAAACAGTAAAGCCTAAAATTCACACTAAATAAACTGCCTGTATATGTAGTAATCACCACTCTAACATCAAACTAACGCACTACATAGAAATAGAACTCATTCTATATGGTAAGGTTGTCACAGCGTGCGTGATGTATCTTGGCTCGCTCAACATGTTGCGCGCTGAGCACTTCTTCAGGAGCTTAAAGCAACTATTATGCGTGAAAAGAAAGAAAACATAAGCAGTATATATATATATATATATATATATATATATATATAAACATAAATATCTTAAACATTTTACAAAAGTATTAGACATAAAAGTGATGTATTCCAATTGTCTGTCCCCAAAGAAAACCACCAGTGAGTAACCAGCTCAGGTGGGAGAAGCAAACCAACAACTTTGGGGGCGTGCATAACATAATATTATTGAGGTATCATTGTATATATAAGTTTGGACAAATAAGAATAAATGTGCTCCAGCCAGAGGTAACAAACCACCACAGACTCTGGGAGAGTATAAAGAGAGCCAGGGCACTATACACACACACACCCACACACACACACCCACACACACACCCACACACATATGTATATATATATACAGTATATAGTAGTAAAGTAGGGTGACCAGACATCCCCGGTTTCTGGGGACAGTCCCCGGATTGAGGACACTGTCCGCAGACCAAGTCTGTCCCCAGTTTTGTCCCCAGATTGGATTTGAACAGGGGCTGGGGCAATTTCAAAGACAGTGCAGAATTTAAAAAAAATAGGAATTACACCCCCCCACTCCGCCTCTCCTACTAGCTTAGGGGGGTGTATTTTTTTCCATTATCTGTGCCCCTTTCTGATGATTATATGCTGGTCGGAGCGGAGGGAATATTTCTTCAGTTTCGGGTGCATGCCCATTCCGCTCCGCTCACATGTTCTTCTGTCTTGGCTCAAGTCCCGGCCAGCCGCTTGCCTGCTTATCTCCTTGCCTTCCCTGGCAGAGTAATCTTCCTCCGCTCCCCACCCAGTAGTAGCCGGGGCCCTGAGAGTAAGACATGATATGGCGGCGGTGGCGACGGGCAGAGAGTCACTAATTGCCGCCATTACTAGTAAAAAAAAAATATGTCCCCGGATTTCATTTTAAAAATCTGGTCACCTTATAGTAAAGAGAATACCAAGACCAAACTTACTGTGAAGTCATGATATCACCAGTATGGTTAAAAACAAGTAGAACAAGGTGACTGCTCAGGGATCAGAAAAAGCCCTTCAGGCAATGTATGTTGGTACAATAATCTACAGGAGATCAGCATAATAAAGAAGGATGATATATGAATAGTTACTAATGGTTACTAAGGCGGTCTTAGTAAAAAGCTACATCCTCTTAGCTGCCAGATTATTAATCATTAGACACTGGAAGTCCCTCGAACATATTTCTATCTACGAGACAATCCACCAGGTACACACACACACTACTCGTGAATACATGTTTGCAGTTTTTTTACAAATTATCGTATAAGCTAATTATCTGAGTATCTGATAAACATCTATTTTTCTGTAATACCAAATGTATGTCTGTTAATTTGCTATGTCATACATCTCTGCTCAAATATCTCTCATTACCATGTATGACAGATTCTGTCTAACTGTTCCTTTTGTGTTCTTTGTGAAAATCTTCAATAAAAACATTGGAAATAAAATACATTATTCATCTTACTTTTTAGGCTCTCTCCTACTTAGTTATCACCCTACTGTGACATGAGCTGCAGATTGGTTAATTTTTAGCAGGGTTTCCTGAACATTTTTTCATGACTTCTTTTGGCATACAAACATTCAAAAAACTGCTACAGAGCAAGTTTCATATCAGTTATTCTATGTTTGGCGGGGGGTGCACTCATATGGTGCACTTGGTAGATGTTTTTTTGAAAACATTTGTATATATCCTTGTACAGCAGATGCTTTATATTTTTTCACTCTAAATTGTTGTGCTTATTGGCCACATATGGGGTATGCCCCATGGTCCTGTACATATGTTACATTCCCTTTTTCCATTTTCCAAATTTGTGGGATACTCCTTGTAAATTTTGTACAGGTATTTTGTAGGGGCGGCTGCCCAAAGCCAGTAAGGGCATGGCTTATTTTGGCGGGGAGTGGATGTAGCACCCTCCTAGGTAGGTGCTAAAAGAGAGTATAGTTTTTCGTCTTTCTGCTTACCAGGAAGGCTGTCAGGTAAATTTAGATGCTCTCTGCCTACCAGGCAGCAGGGATCCATTGATAGGGTCTGCTCATGGTGTTCAGGTGCTGCTCATATTGTCTGAATGTTTCACACTGGTCCAATAGGGGGGCATATAGGACAGTGGGAGGAAACCTGACAAATGAAAGCACAGGAATAGTTACAGCACTGGCTATTGGCAGAGGAAAGTGAATCAGTGCATGCTGAGTTACTGTATATATGCCAAGGGCACATGTGCTAGGGCTCTTAGGCTGGAGAGAGGGGTCTCAGAGGGAGGGGGCACTCAGCTGCCCCACCTCTGTATAAGCTGCCATGTGGCCTTAGGTTGCTGACCTGAGGGCCTGAATCTGAGAATAGCTGCAACCCAGATGTCCTGCAAAGCTGACTAGAAGAGAGACACATCAGGAAGGATCTGTTTCAGGCTACAGCGAGTACAGATCTGTGTCATGGGACCTGTCCTGTGAGGGCCATCCCTCCCATGCAGCTAGTAAAGTCAGTGGACAGACATTAGTCAAAGGGGATGCTAGTGAGTGTCCTAAACAGTTTCATCAAGTCTGCTGCCAGAGCAAGCAAAGGACTTATTCCTCCCATACAAGTGTTGTATAGTATAACAGAAAGAGTGTTACCACATCTAACCAGGGCCATCTTTACCGCAGGGCAAAAGGGGCAGCTGCCCTGGGCCCTGTCAATGTCGGGGGCCCGCCAAAGCAGCTGTCCCTTGAGGCCGCGCTGCCCGTAAATTGTGGTCTCGTGATAACACTGCAGAGTGCAGAAATACATTGCTGTATTTCCCGGCCAGCAGGGCGGAAACGGGGCCGGAAGCTCCACTGCCGCTCAGACCCCGTCCCACACAGCCTGTATGCTCAGAGCTGAGATCAGAGTCGGAGTGCTGAGAGCCCCGCCCCCGGACCTTTGCTAGTCCCGCCCCCAGACCATTGCTAGTCCCGCCCCCAGACCTTTGCTAGTCCAGCTCCCGGACTTTTGCTAGTCCTGCCCCCGGACCATTGCTAGTCCCCTCCTGGACCCCTGAGGGCCCCACTCCTGGACCCCTGAGGGCCCCGCTCCTGGAACCCTAAAGGCTCCGCTCCTGGACCCCTGAAGGCTCCGCTCCTGGACCCCTGAGGGCCCCACTCCTGGACCCCTGAGGGTCCCGCTCCTGGACCCCTGAAGGCTCCGTTCCTGGACCCCTGAAGGCCCAGGTGCGGCATAAGATGATCACAATCCAGGTGTGTAAGGGCTTGGCATTCTAGGAAGTGACAGAGTCATAAAGTGGTAAACGGCTGGTGGGCTATTTTGGTTTTAGCTGTGAAGCAGGGATTTATGGAGACCAGGGGGGAACTCTGGCTTATTTCCTTTGGGTGTTAAGGGGATGAGGCAGAAGTATATTTTAGTGGTTATAAAATTATTTGAAAGGTCAACAGGGTTAGACATTAGGGGATGTACATTCATTTTTTGTGGGAGTGTGGAAAATGACTCAAGCACCTGGACCCCTGAGAGCACAGTCCCTGAATCAATGAAAGCAGGTGGTGAGCCTGGCTGGCTAGGTAGGTCCTTCTCCCCATAGAGTGCTTGTTGACTGTTATCCTAGCCTTGACCTGTTGTTTATGAACAGTATAAGCTGTACACTGCTGATGTGTAAATTTTTTAAAAAGGTTACTTAGTTGATCACCTCTGGTCTCTGGTCATCTCCTGTATTAGATCCGCAGTCTCTGGTCATCTTCTGTATTAGATCCTCAGTCTCTGGTCATCTCCTGTATTAGATGTGCAGTCTTTGGTCATCTCCTGTATTAGATCCGCAGTCTCTGGTCATCTCCTGTATTAGATGTGCAGTCTCTGGTCATCTCCTGTATTAGATCCGCAGTCTCTGGTCATCTCCTGTATTAGATCCGCAGTCTCTGGTCATCTCCTGTATTCGATTTGCAGTCTCTGGTCATCTCTTGTATTGGATCCGCAGTCTCTGGTCATCTCCTGTATTAGATGTGCATTCTCTGGTCATCTCCTGTATTAGATTTGCAGTCTCTGGTCATCTCCTGTATTAGATTGGCAGTCTGTGGTCATCTTCTGTATTAGATCCGCAGTCTCTGGTCATCTCCTGTAGTACGTCTCTCAGTGAGCAGTAATGATGTGCAGTAACCTCTAGCAATGAATGAGGAAGCAGAAATTATGTGTTGTAACCTCTAACAACCAGTCAGTGATCGGTAATAATATACTGTATCCTCTGGCAACCAACTGCAATTGCTGCCTGATCTGCTGCAGTAAACTGATTTTGAGTCTTACTTCTTATTGTTATATGACTAAGAGCGGTTGGGGGCCCCAAGAAAATGTTTGCCCAGGGCCCAATGAATATTATGACGGCCCTGCATCTAACCTGTGAGGCTCAGTGAGAGTTGTTCCCAATTGTAATTTGTAACTCTTCTCCTATCCAAGTTCCAACAATAAATACCAAAAAAACAAACAAAAACCCTGTATTGATTATTGGAAACGAGCTGATGAGAGTACGGGTGGTTGTGTGAAAACCCTTAGTACCCAGCTGCAAGATAAAAAGGGGAAAAGCCCAGGGAAGTCCCCACTGTTTACCGAGGCCCTGACCTGGGTGGAGGCACTGCCAACTTTATTATCAAACCTAATCTTTCACTTAGCAAAGGTTTTGGTTGTCTTATTTACCTACAGGTCTAGTGCACTATACTGGTTGGGGAGGACCATTTCTCATAACCCCCCATCCTCCCCCCTCCCCCCCAAAATAGAGGGCTACATCTGACTTGCATCTTAGTGCAGAGTTCTAGACATAAACCGGAAATGACATTTCTGGGGGTGTTCTGTACACCAACTGTGTACAGGATGCTTGCAAGTTGCCAAATTGCAATGAATTTTACATACAATTACAAAACTGCAGTTTAAAAGAAAAATTTATTTTTTGGCAATGTGGCTTGTGCAGCAATTGTATATATACTCTTTCTATATATATTTTTTTTATTTACTATTTATTGCCATGAAAGGAGTTAACCTTTAAGGTTTTTTTCTCTGGTGTTTAGCTTTAAATTGGGAAACCCCTTTATGAACTATGAGCAAATCGTAAGTTGAATTTCAGCAAACATTACTCATTTTTTCTTTTTAACTAATTTCAATAGAGATACTACTCCTTGGAGTATTGAATAGTTTGAGTAACTTTACTCTAACAGGTCTGCGTGTCCCCACACATAATTGTAAGCTTTTGTAACAATAGAAAACCAGTTATTGAGTTTTTGTATGTCCAATGTGCAGAGCCAACAATTCTTTGAAAATGCTGAGATGGCCAGAGGCTGTAGTGTTGTATGTAAACAGAAGTAAGTAAGGACCCTGGTAACATTTAGCACCCTATCCATGATCAAAGCTCAGGAGGTGCTGTCTAGACAGCCAAGGTGTGGACTGGCAAATGGCTTTTATTAAGAGTCCTGTGCACTAGTGCCATTGTTTAGTGCAGCTCTTCTTCAGACTTTACTATGATTGATTTCCACCAGGGTTGCCCAAGTGCCTGTGGCAAGAGTGTAATTCTTCCAGGGCCTTTCTTGTTCTGACATGGTATGGTCCTTGCCTATGACATGAGCTGGAAGTGACACATTCAGAGACTTACAGTGGTCTTTGAAGAGTATACTTTACACTTCAATGGCTGCTGTCTGAACGTCGAGATTCAGAATTAAATATATGCTTAAGTGTTCTGGGATATGATTTCATTGCAAGAGTTTAAGGTATCCTATAACAAAAGTATATAATGTTTTTTTTTTTTACAGTTTCAGATTCTTTTTTTGAAGTTGATGACATTGTGCAGTCTTATTTTTCACATTAATGTTATATAAACATAGCTGCTTGTGTGTGATGTTCTACAGCTATTAAAAAAAAGTGTCCTATACTTTTTAAAGGGAACATATAGCAGTTTTGTACACATTCTATTGGTTTATAGTCAAGACTTCTAAAATATTTTTTTTTTTTACTTGGGCAAATATGAAATTACATATTGATATTCTCCATCCAGCAGTCTCATAGAGTTGTATGGGACCAGGAGTGCTCTAAACTTTGGCTATTTGAGGATGTCTTGTAAATGTTATAGATAGGAAACTCTCACACTATTTATGATCAGTGGTCCCAAATGTATAACTACTTCAGTAGGGAAAAGAAACAAACAGATCTGCCCATCATATTTGTAAATGACTGTTCTGTTTATTAGGTACATTTGATTATTTATTTTTTTATAAACATGCGTTTACATAGGTATCACAATTATTTTAGAATTGTAAGCAGTACATAGGAGGGCTAGTTTATTATCAGGGTCTTAGGAATGCGTATGTGGCAGAAGAGTTAGTATGATGCCATTGACATTGGCTGAAGTGGAGAAAGCATACTAAATAACATTTTAGAATTCTTTCATAATGATGTGCCACCAGAGTGTGTGTCTATTAGGGGTGAGCTTCGAGTTCAAGTCGAACTCATGTTTGACTCAAACATCGGCCGTTCGACCGTTCGTCGAATTTCGAACATTAGGGCCGTTCGCGCCAAATTCGAGTGGCGCGTCACGGCCCATAATTCACTGCAGCATCGCAGTGCATTGCTGGCTGATAATTGGCCAAGCATGCACTATGACCCGCATGCTTTGGCCAATCACAGCGCGGTAAGAATGGAGAGCCATAATTGGCCAAAGCCAGGGTGGCTTTGGCCAATTATGTATTAGGGGGTTTAGTACACGCCCCACACTATATAAGGCCGCCTGCGTGGCGGCCTTGTGTAGTGTGTTGCTGCGGTGAAAGAAAGACAGAGAGAGAGAGAGAGAGATAGTGTCATCTCATTTGAGTTAAATAGAGCAGGCAGGCGAGTCAGTTAGCTGCAGTTACAGTGTGTAGAGGATATATATGCATCCTAGGTGTTGGGTGTATATATATATATATATATATATATATATATATATATATATATACTGTATTCAGTTTAGCTAGATCCGTTCCTGTTATTCTCTTCATAATAAACTGACAGGCAGGCAGGTGATTGTGCTAGCTGCAGTATTTTCATTTAGTGTACTGTGTCCTTTGCACAGTGTGCACCTAAAGCTACCTGAATACAATTGCTGGTGTTATACTAATACAGGCAGGGAGCTGCAGTATTTTCATTAAGTGTACTGTGTCCTTTGCACAGTGTGCACCTAAAGCTACCTGAATACAATTGCTAGTGTTCTCATACAAATAAAGGCAGGGAGCTGCAGTATTTTCATTTAGTGTACTGTGTTCTTTGCAGGGTGTGCACCTAAAGCTACCTGAATACAATTGCTGGTGTTCTTATACTAATACGAAAAATTAGGAAAAAAGTTGCCCCTGTGATGGTGTAGATTGGAACAATAACATGGATTTGCCACCAAGGAGTATATATAAAAGTAAAAAAGTTTTATTTATACAGATTTTTCACATGATTTAATCATAATAAAATAGGTTTGAAAAACGAGAACTGACATGCATTTATGTTGACACCAAATACATACAATCACCCTATGTTTGTGACATGTAAGTCAATTATACATAGCGGCCAAAAACAACCGACATGTTTCGGATATTGGTCGCTGTGTTCATAGCAGCTTCCATTACATTTCCTTCTTCAGGGTATTATGTATTAGTTGTACATGGATTGACATTTATCCCACTAAGGTTCAAATGTCATAAATGCATCCGTCTATATTCAAAACAGAGGAGCCAGCCGGTTGGAAGGACTTCTCTGATGGAGTAGAGGCCCAAGCAGTTTTTATGCAACCCAAAGTTGTAAGTTAATAGTCGCACGGCTTTCATAAAGCCGACCCAGCGACCATAATAAAAGACAAGCAGGACGTTCTAAGGATGGACTCAAACCGGCCCATCAAATCTCGCAAGGAGGCCCGGAAGTGAGAGAGGGCTGGTCGCTGGTTTCTGAGAGACCAATATGTGACATCTGTCCACTCCCTGGCTGTGCAGCAGTTCTTATACTAATACAGGCAGGGAGATGCGGTATTTTCATTTAGTGAACTGTGTCCTTTGCACAGTGTGCACTTAAAGCTACCTGAATACAATTGCTGGTGTTCTCATACTAATACAGGCAGGGGGCTGCAGTATTTTCATTTAGTGTACTGTGTCCTTTGCACAGTGTGCACCTAAAGCTACCTGAATACAATTGCTGGTGTTCTCATACAAATACAGGCAGGGAGCGGCAGTATTTTCATTTAATGTACTGTGTCCTTTGCACAGTGTGCACCCAAAGCTACCTGAATACAATTGCTGTGTTCTCATACAAATATAGGCAGGGAGCTGCAGTATTTTCATTTAGTGTACTGTGTCCTTTGCATAGTGTGCACCTAAAGCTACCTGAATACAATTGCTGGTGTTCTCTTACTAATAATACTACAGACAGGCAGTTGATTCTGCTAGCTGCAGTGTAATCAGTATATATATACAACCCAGCTTTGTGCAGCTACATCTCCCTGCCGGCCATTAGTATGTCTGGAAGGACAACAAGGATAGGCAGACAGTCACGAGCCAATAAAAGAGGGCAAGCAGGCTCTGTGTCTAGAGGCAACAGTACTGCTCGTGGACACGGTGCATCCTCATCAGCACGTGGCCGTGGGACACGCTTGTCCTTTTTTTCGGCAGCTAACCGCGTTGAGCCGCAACATGCCGAAGACTTGGTAGAGTGGATGACCAAGCCGTCCTCCTCCTCCTCATCCTCTCTCACCCAGGCTCAGGGTACTTTGTCTGGCAAAGCAGCTGCCAAAGCAGCCTCTTCCCTCAGCTCAATGGCATCAGTCACTCCTTCCCTAGCCCCACCATGTCCTCCTGAGGAGTCCCCCGAACTGTTTGACCACAGTGTTGAGTACATGCTGCAGGAGGATGCGCAGCGTTTTGAAGTCTCCGATAATGGTACCCAGCTAGAGGAAGGCAGTAACGTGAGCTCAGAGAGAGGGGGTGCCCAAGAAGGACAGCAATCTGGCTGTCATGTTCCCCCAGCTGCAGCATACTGCTAGGTTTGCTACAGTGATGAGGAGGGAGGGGATGATGAGGTCACGGACTCTACGTGGGTGCCTGATAGGAGAAAGGAGGAGGAGGCACATCTCCAACGAGGCAGGATGCCCTCCAGGGGCCAGCTTAAGGGCAGCACATCGACTGCATCACACCGCAGAGCTCCGCATGTGCAGGGCGCTGCTGTTTCTGCTCGTTATTCCAAAAGTTCTTTGGTGTGGGCCTTTTTTGAGACGAGTGCATCAGATTGCACCGCTGCTATTTGTAACATATGTCTAAAGCGTATATCGCGTGGCCAAAACATCACCCGCTTGGGCACCACATGCTTGACCAGACAAATGTCGACCTGCCATGCAGTTTGTTGGCAAGCATACCTAAAAGACCCACACCAAAGAACAAAGCGGACCTCTCCTTGCTCCTCATCAGCTGGGATCTCCAACCCCACTATACCTTCAGTCCTCTCTGAAACCTGCACTGAGAGGAATGAAGGTGTAGAATTAGGTGTGTCACAGTCAAGTACTTGCGGGCAATCTGCTATCGGTACACCAACGCCAGATTGTACCAGGCAAATTTCCCCGCCCCAGCTGCTGCACCGCCAAAAGAAGTTCGCTCTCAGCCATCCACATGCCCAGCAGTTGAATGCTAGCTTGGCAAAACTGCTAGCACTTCAACTGCTGCCTTTTTTTTTTTTTCGAATAAATTTTTATTAAAGATTAACATATACACGTGAAGTAACAGTTACAGAAAATTCCACGAGATTTCCAAGTATAATTTCGTGCAGAAATTAAAAGTACTGTATACACACATAAAAATAGGATTTTTATAACAGCTTACCTGTAAAATCCTTTTCTTGGAGTACATCACGGGACACAGAGCGACATAGTCATTACTAATGGGTTATATAGATACCGTCAGGTGCTGGCACTGGCAACTTCCAAAACCGGAAGTACCCTCCCCTATATAAGCCCCTCCCATCCGGGAGCACCTCAGTTTTGTAGCAAAGCAATAAGTGTCCCTAAAGAGGGGCGGGAGCTCTGTGTCCCGTGATGTACTCCAAGAAAAGGATTTTACAGGTAAGCTGTTATAAAAATCCTATTTTCTTTCTCGTACATCACGGGACACAGAGCGACATAGTCATTACTAATGGGATGTCCTAAAGCAATGCCAAATGAGGGGGGGGATACACCATATATAAGCTGAGCGCTATCAGACATGAGGATCTTTTGCGGCCTGCAACACACTGCGCCCAAAGGCGACATCCTCCTGACTTCTAACGTCCACCTGGTAGAACCTAGTAAACGTGTGTACCGAAGACCATGTTGCGGCCTTACAGATTTGAGCCAGGGAGGCCTGGTGATGCACTGCCCATGAAGTTCCAACTGCTCTCGTGGAGTGCGCCCTAACTTTGAACGGAGGCGGTCTACTTCTCAAGCCATAGGCTTGTATTATGACCTGTCGAATCCACTTGGCTAAAGTAGATTTTGACGCTGCCTGACCCTTTCTGGGGCCTTCCGGCAGAATAAACAAAGTATCCGTTCTGCGAATCTGAGCAGTGGCTTTTAGATAAGCTTTAACTGCTCTTACTACATCCAAAGAATGCAATAACTTTTCCTCTACCGAAGTAGGTTTGGGGAAAAAAGAAGGAAGAACCACATCTTGGTTCAAATGAAAACTCGATACCACCTTAGGAAGAAAGGCTGGATGAGGACGTAACACTACTCTGTCCTTATGGATAACCAGATATGGCTCCTTACAGGACATAGCTGCTAATTCCGATACTCTTTTAGCCGAACAAATGGCTACTAGAAAAATCAATTTCCTGGTGAGAAGCACCAGGGAAATATGCTGTAATGGTTCAAATGGTTGTTTCTGTAGAACCGACAGAACCAAGTTTAGATCCCATGGACATATGGGAATATTAACCGGAGGACTAATACGCATCACTCCTTGTATAAAGGCTTTGACTAGTGAATGCGAAGCCAAGGGCCTTTGAAAAAATATTGACAAGGCCGAAATCTGACCCTTGATAGTACTCAAGGCAAGCTTCCTATCTACAGCCCATTGTAGGAAGTCCAGAATCCTACCTATTACGTATTTACGTGGATGCCATTTCCTGGCCTCACACCAGGCGATGTACGCCTTCCAGATTCTATAGTAGATCTGCCTGGATACCGGTTTCCTGGCATTGATCATGGTAGACACCACAGCATTAGAGAGCCCTCTCTTTTTTAGAATGTGGGCTTCAATAGCAAGGCCGTCAAACCTAGGGCTGGTAAGGAAGGGTGGTATATCGGTCCCTGCGAAAGCAGGTCCGGACGATGTGGGAGGGTCCAAGGACTCCCCACAGACATTTTTACAATCTCCGCGTACCATGCTCTTCGGGGCCACGCTGGAGCCACCAGAATCACTGGTTTCTTTTCTATCCTGATTCTGCGGAGTAATCGAGGTAACAATTGTGGCGGTGGGAATGCATATATCAGGTTGAACTGATCCCAAGGGAACACTAGGGCATCCGAGCCGCAAGCTAGGGGATCCCTTGTCCAAGAGACAAACCTGTCCACCTTTGCGTTGAATCTGGATGCTAGCAGATCTACATCCGGTGTTCCCCACCGCTGACATATTGTCCGGAAAACCTCGGGATGAAGGGACCATTCCCCTGGGCATAATTGTTGGCGACTTAGAAAGTCCGCCTTCCAATTCTCCACCCCTGGAATGAATACCGCAGATATGGCTGGGACATATCTTTCTGCCCATCTCAGGATGTAATTTACCTCCCTTTGGGCTGCACGACTCCTGGTGCCCCCCTGACGATTGATATATGCCACTGCTGTGGCATTGTCTGACTGAACTCTGACAGGGGACCCTTGGAGTTTGGATGTCCATGCTACTAGGGCATACCGGGCTGCTCGTATCTCTAAGAGATTGATGGGCAGGGCCTTTTCTGCTTCTGACCACTTGCCCTGGAGAGACCATTGCTCCAGTACTGCTCCCCAGCCTACAAGGCTGGCATCTGTAGTGACCACCTTCCAGGAAATCGGACTGAAGGATTTCCCTCTTTCCAGATTCTGGGGAACCAACCACCAGCGGAGGCTCCTGCGAACGGAAGGGGACAAGGACATTGGTAAGTCCAGAGCCTGAACTTTTTTGTTCCAGGCTGACAGTATGGCCCTTTGCAACTTCCTTGAATGGAATTGACCGTAGGGTACTGCTTCGAATGATGCCACCATCTTTCCCAGCAGCCTCATGCACAGGCGTATGGATGGCTGTCTTTTTGAGCCCACTAAGTGGATCAAATCTCTCAAAGACGACCCCTTTTCTTGAGGCAAGAAAATTTTTCTCTGGTCTGAATCCAGCCTTAGCCCCAAGTATTCCAGACTTTTGACTGGCTTTAGGGCTGACTTGTCTCGGTTGATAATCCAACCGTGATATTCCAGATACTTGATTGTCTCGTGAACAACCACTTCTAGTTTTTCCACTGAGTGGTCTATCAGCAACAAGTCGTCTAGATATGCCATTATCGTTACACCTCGTGTTCTTAGATTGGCCAATAATGGGGCCAAAATTTTTGTGAACACTCTTGGTGCTGTGGCCAGACCGAAGGGTAAGGCTCTGAACTGAAAATGGCGGCCTTCTACCGCAAAGCGTATAAATTTTTGGTGGGCTGGAAAGATGGGAATGTGCAAATAAGCATCCTTGATGTCGATCGAGGCTAACCATTCCTCCCCTTGTAGGGCAGTGGCTACCGATCGGATCGACTCCATCCGGAAAGTCCTGATATGCAGGAATTTGTTTAGCCCTTTTAGATTTAGTATGGGCCTCACGTCCCCGTTTGGCTTCGGAACTGTAAAGAGGTTTGAGTAAAACCCGAACCCCCACTCTTCCAGGGGAACCTCTATAATTACTGCTTGAAGCAATAATTGTTCTAGTGCCAACAGGAGGGATCCTCTCTTCTGGGGATCCCTTGGCACGTTTGACCTTATAAAGCGGGAAGAAGGGGAGTTTTTTAACTCCAATTTGTATCCCAGATTTACTGCGGAGAGCACCCATCTGTCTCGGATCGTGTCCCGCCAGGTCTCTGTGAACAACTGAAGTCTTCCCCCCACCCGATTGGGTGGGGGCAACCCTTCATGCATTTGACTTTGGGGGAGGTTTTGTACCTCTTCTGCTCCAGGGCTTTTTGTTACCCTGCAACTGTCCCTGATTTCTACCTCCGGGATTTGACCGAGGAGGCCGTCGGAACTGTTTCACAGCCGATGTCCTAGGGACTGGAGAAGCCGGCCTCTTAAAAGAGGGACCTCTAACTCTATTTTTAGCCGGCAAAAGTGTACTTTTACCGCTGGAAATTCTCTGGATATACTTGTCCAGGTCTTCCCCGAACAAGCGCTCCCCATGAAATGGGAAGCTAACCAGCAATTTTTTACAGGGAGCTTCAGCAGACCAGTTTTTGAGCCATAGAAGCCTGCGCATATGTACTACAGACAGCGTAAGGCGGGAGGCCTGATGGATTGAATCCTTTATGGCGTCAACCGCAAAGCATAAGGCTCTAGGTAGATCAGCTAGGGCAAGAGCCTGCTGATCCGGCAAGTCCCTTAAGACCTGTTTCAACTGATCCTTCACTGCTTGGCAGACCCCAATAGCTGCCACTGCTGGTTGTGTCACCAATCCTGCTGTAGAAAAAGCAGATTTTAATAAGGACTCCAATTTTTTATCTATTGGGTCCTTGAACATTTGGACATTTTCCACCGGACATGTCAGTGATTTATTCACACAAGAGATGGCTGCGTCCACTGTAGGGACCCTCCATTTTCTGATGAACTTATCCTCCATGGGATAGACCACCGGAAATCTCTTGGGGGGAGTAAATATTTTGTCAGGATGCTCCCAATCCTGGTAAATGAGCCCCTCCAGTAAAGGATGGATCGGAAAGGAACAAACAGTCTGGGGAGCTTTTAGCGACCCCAACGAGGAGACAGAAGTGGAGGATGGCTCCGCAAGTGGCATTTTAAATGCTGATCGGACCATATTAGTCAGGGACTGAACCCATAACCTTTCAGCATGTGATGCTGAGAACGGCTCTTCCACTGTTGATTCCTCTGCAACCGAATCGACCTCATCCTGATCCCCCTCAGGTAGGTCGACCTCTGTATGGGACTGTTGCTCTGTTAACAGGCACTCTGAGGGGGGAGACGGAGATCGAGCGCTTTTCTCCTGTGACAGGGAAGCAGCGATCAATGCTGACAATCTCTCTTCCAGCCCTCCCAGAGCTGAGGAAAAAACCTCCTCTGTTACATACACAGGAGCAGGTGAACTGAGGACAGCCACAGTACCAGGTACTCCTGAGGGTGCTCTACGGTCACTAACCTCTGATTCTTCAGGGGAGACTGGTGCAGCCAAAGCATGCCCAAGATCCTCAGAGCCCGATGGAGACCCCCTATTCCTCCTGGAATTTCTAGTCCCGGAGTTTTTAGACGGCATATTCCTAAGCCACAAAGCTGAGGTATTCCAGCCGAAATACACCAGTTACTGATAATAGTCTAGCATAAATGCTGCTATAAGAAACAGTTGGTGTCTACTAATGTGCCTTTCTAGGGGATGCCTGTATCAACCGCTTGCTGTATGCCTTTAAATGTTGCTAGCTCTGTCTCTGTACTTCATAGCCAGCTCACTACAATATTGTGGTTTTTTTAAACTGCTGGGACGCCCGCACATGCGCAGAAGCGCTGCGGCGCGCACAGAGCGTCATCCCCCAGGCTCCGCCCCCTTTCCCGGCTCACCTCTATATATAGAGGCGCGTGCACGCGCACGCGCGCGGCCACGTGCGCCTTCGGCGCTAATTTCAAAAAATGGTAACAAGGGACAGGAGCCAGGGCCCCTCTTTGCCGCAGGCCGGGGGATGGACGAGCACTGCAACATGGCAGAGGAAGCAGTTTCCTATAAGAGAACTCACCATCTGCCTGGACTTTGCTCTGCTGAGAAGAAGCTAGTCCACATGACAAGAAAACATTCCACAGCGGCCTCTAGTGGACAAACACAGGTACCGCAGTCTAATATATTAAATATATATATAAAAAATTTTTTTTTTTTTTCTTGACCACCATTAAAAATTATTACATTTTTTTTTTTAGTAGTTACAGGCATGCACAGAATTTTGCGGGAATACCATTAGGTAACAGACAGAAAGACAAATTAGGCTTGGGGGTCCCCCAATAGAACCAAGTTCCTGGGGGCCCCCACTTACCTGTTCCCCGCCGCAGGACTTTGTTTGGTCCACAAAAGCCCAAACTTCACCTATCACGGCAGGCATTGTAATCAAACCTTCAGGGACCGGGTTCCCAAGGATTCCACTCCCCTGGACCTGTATAGCACCCTGCACAGAAAACATCTTGGTCGTGGGTATGACCAGAGCTCTGGATCCCAGGGTCCAGCTCTCCTAAGAGAAGCATTACAGGCAAAACCTTGCTCTTCTCTGCAAGGCCCGGGTACCGACCGTTTAGCTATGAAGCTTTTTTGGTCGGATCCGGAATAGCTTACTGAGGCCCAAAAGAACCTGTACGCAAGCTCAGTGAAAAACACATGTTTCTTCTTGGCCAACACCTTAGACACTGGCAAAAAACTGAGGTGCTCCCGGATGGGAGGGGCTTATATAGGGGAGGGTACTTCCGGTTTTGGAAGTTGCCAGTGCCAGCACCTGACGGTATCTATATAACCCATTAGTAATGACTATGTCGCTCTGTGTCCCGTGATGTACGAGAAAGAAATACCTCAGTGCCATTGAGCAAAATAGCTTAAACAAATGTTTTCATAACCTTGTCTTAACATATGGAGGGTGATGGTTTCCGATACCCTCCAGTTGTATTACTAACCATGTGTGCTCCATTCTTGAGGATTTAGGGGGTATCCGGTCCTTTTTTTAGGAAGGATGACCAAGGCATGGCAAAGTGGTTGGATGGTCCATCTCCAGTGGGTTTATTCCCACCCGCTCACCCCAGATAGGGTGCTTGCTGTGAGCGGGTGGGGATACTTAATAGGTCACAAAGAGTCTGATCGTAACTACTCCATCTAAACGGAAACCGTTCCCTGTAGGCTTGAGGGGTGCTATCAGACTGAATACATAGCATGACACATCGTTTATGGGTGAATATAAGTACAAAACGGCGTACGTATATTCCCACATTGTGAGGGTAGGTAATCTATATATTTCTGAGATGAAGGGAGGGGGAAGATGGGGGGGGGGTGGGGAGACGGAGGTCTCATGCTTCCATGGCCGGATTATTCTCGCGTTCCCCTGTACTAGTTGTAGGTACGGTAGAGGGGTTCCCTGACCGTGTGGAGTCTCTATAGTGGAGCCAGCATGCCCACGTAGTCCCAAACTTAGTCGAGCTATCATTAGCTTGGTGAATAAGCCTCTCCATGTCTGCTATTCTGTCTACCCGGGTGTGCCATTCAGAAATGCTGGTTGGGGTGGTACTCCTCCAGTGGACCGGGATGCATTGGGTAGCAGCGTTGATAAGATGTAGGGTGAGGGATTTCCTGTAGACTGCCCTTGGGAGGGTCGTGTGGTGGAGTAGGTATTGGGCTGGACTAAAGTCCGGTGAATAGGTAGTAATTTGAGTAATCAGGACATGTACTTCTCTCCAGAATTCCTGGATTAAAGGACATTCCCACCAAATGTGGATAAGGGATCCTAAAGCGGAATTACATCTCCAGCAGTCCTGGGACACCCTCGGACAGAATTTATGAATTTTGTCGGGCGTACGGTACCACCTAGAGTATAGTTTGTACCTGTTCTCTTGTGTTGAGACATTTATGGACCCCTTATGTGTGTGCTCATGTACGCGTGCCCAGTCTTCAGCAGATAATTCCATGGCTAAGTCATTTTCCCACCTGCCATGAATTCTGTCGTGGGAAGGGGGATTTCGAGCAAGAGAGCAGTGATTGTTGAGATCAAGTGGTTCTGAGGTTCTGACCTACTGCAGAGATCCTCAAAGGGCGTATGGTCCCTTGACCATTGAGAAAGTGGTTGAACGCTATGTAGGAAGTGTCTGATTTGGAGGAATTTGAAAAAGGGAATGGATAGATGGGAAAATTTAGAGGCCATGGCAGGTTGAGAGAGGAGTACGCCACCCTTAAAAAATTGTGAGGCCCTCGTCGGTTGGGGGGCGGCCTGCTCGGATTGGGTATTGGCGTATATACCAGGAGTGAATTCTGGGTTATTGTCGAGTGGTGTCATGGGGCCCGGGTAAGGGGTCATGTTGAGAATACGACCCGTAGCTCTAAAATTATGCAATGTGGGGCCTATAAGGGGGTGGGCTGTGCATTCAGTAGGGACCGATCTCGGGTTGATCCAAGGGAGGTGGGAGATCGGTATGTTAGCGAAAGCATTTTCTAAATGGATCCATGCCTTGGTGTTCTCATGGGTATGCCAATCCACAATTCTTGTGAGCTGACATGCCCTGTAGTATGTGCGTAGATCCGGCAATCCCAACCCTCCCCTACGTTTGGGTAGGATGAGTTTTTCCCAGCTTAGCCTGGGAGGACGGGATGACCATAGGAGGTGTCTGCACATCCGTTTGAAGGATGTGAAGAATGATGGAGGTAACTTTATTGGGACAGCTTGCATCAGATAGAGCAATCTGGGGAGGACGTTCATTTTTAAAATTGCCGCTCTGCCGAACCATGAAAAAGGGCCCTTAGTCCACGCCGTGAGGTCTCCCTGAATTTTACGTAGTGCGGGTGTAAAGTTTCTGGCATATAGGTCGGAGAGTTTAGTGGGTAGTTTAATGCCTAAGTATGTGATATCGTTGGTTTCCCAGCTGAAAGGGAAGTTGGACTGACAGAGAGCTACCAATGCCGTCGGTAGTGTTATGTTAATAGCTTTTGATTTATCAAAGTTAATTTGCAGGTTGGAGAGTTGTCGAAAGAGTTCGAAGTCTTTGAGGAGATTAGGGAGAGTGGTTAGGGGATCTGTAAGGAATAGTAGGATGTCATCAGCATAGGCTGCTATCTTGTATGGCCTATGACCAATCTCGATCCCCTTAATATCAGGGTTTTCCCGCAGTCTGCGGAGGAGGGGTTCCATGGTGAGAATGAAAATAAGGGGGGAAAGAGGGCAGCCCTGCCGTGTGCCATTGGTTATGGAGAAGGCGTCCGACAGCCGGCCATTGACCCTGAGTCTAGCCGTAGGGGACGCATACAATGCCATAATCATTTGATGAAGGCAAGGGGGAAGCCCCATCGCCAATAGTGTAGCAGACATGTAGTCCCAGGCCACTCTGTCGAACGCCTTCTCCGCGTCAAGGGAAAGGAAGAAACCTTTGTTGTTAGTGGAAGTCAACCAGTGGTGTATATTGATGGCCTTTGTTGTGTTGTCCCTGGCTTCCCTGCCAGGGACAAAGCCCACTTGATCCAGTGAAATATAATTGGGGATTAAAGGGAGGATTCGGTTCGCTAGGATTTTGGCATAGAGCTTAATATCTACGTTAAGTAGTGAGATTGGGCGGTAATTAGTCACTAACGTGGTGTCCCTGTCTGGTTTCGGTATCAGGGTAATGTGTGCTTCAAGGATATCAGTATGAGGGAGGGACGAGGTGGGAAGAGTATTGAAAGCTTTGATAAAGTGGGGAATCAGTAGGTCCGCAAAGGATTTGTAGTAATTAGTCGAAAGTCCGTCCGGTCCAGGGCTCTTGCCTGCTTTCAGCTGTTTTAGTGCTGAGAGAGTTTCTTCTACGGAGATGGGGAGGTCAATGTCCCCTAGGTCTTCGGGGCTGAGTGGGGATGGCCTATACTGAGTTAAGAAGTCTGTTATGGCTTTCGATCGGTCAATGGAGTCGGTCTGTAGACAGGGTTTGGGTAGGTTATATAATTTTGTGAAATAATTAACGAACTGTTTCGCTATAGCTTCTGTGTTGGCTATGTTGGTCCCCGAGGGGGTTCTGATGGAGTGAATGGTGTTTGAAGACTTTTTCTTTTGTAGAGCTCTCGCTAAAAGCTTCCCGGACTTGTTACCGAACTCATAAAAGAGTTTATGTGTCAGTGCAAATTTGCGTTTCAACGTCGCCTGGAGTTCCGATAACAATTCCTCTCTGGCCGTAAGGAGGTCAGCAAGGCATTTGGTCGCCAAGGAGAGTTTGTGTGCTCGTTCTAAGGTTTTAACACGGTTAGACAGTTCCTCGATGCGTGCTTTCCTGAGCTTGTGTCTCTCGGCCATCAGGGAGATAAGCTTGCCCCGAATGACACATATGTGTGCGGCCCAGACTGTGATAGAGGAAACATCGTCTGTGACATTGTCTGCAAAATAATGGGATAGACCGTCCGATATTAAGTGGGTATATTTCAGATCTGATAGCAAGGAATTATTCATGCGCCAGATCTCGGATCTAGGGCGCCATAGTGGAAATGTCAATGTCATGGTAATAGGGTTGTGGTCCGAAAGGAGCCCTGGTTCAATCGTGGCCTCAGTAAGCAGGGGTAGGTCATTCTGCGAGAGAAAGAAATGGTCAAGTCTAGAATATTTATTGTGCGGAGGGGAAAAGAAGGTAAAGTCTTTGACGTTTGGGTTCAGCGTACGCCAAGTATCATGAAGGGAGAGGATCTGCAGTTGTGATTTGATCGCGCGGAGGGCCCTATACGTCATACACGAGGACCCATTGGAGGTATCCAGGGTCGGAGTCAGTGGGACATTGAAGTCACCGCCTAGGATGAGAGTGCCTGATTGGAATGCGGTAAGTTGATGGAGTGTGGTGTGGAAGAAGGAAACCTGAAGCGAATTCGGGGCATAGATGTTTGCGATGGTCAGGGGTCTACCATGCAGTGAACCTTTGAGAAAGAGGAACCGACCTTTAGCGTCACTTTGGGTTTCTGTGATCTTAATGGGGCAATGTTTAGAAATTAGGATAGAGACGCCTTTTGATTTTGCCTCCTCATTAGCAGCATGGTATACTGTTGGAAAAAAATGGTTATGGAGTTTGGGGATACTATCTGATCTGAAGTGAGTTTCTTGGAGAAGTGCAATGTGCGTTTTGGCTTTCTGGAGAGTGTAAAGTAGTTGTGATCGTTTTTCGGGGGTATTCAACCCACGAATATTCAGGGAATAAAGTTTAAGTTGCATTGGGGATCCCTGGCCACACGGGTTTGTAGTAGCAGAGTCGGAGGCTTCCGTCATATTGAGGGGGGAGGCAGGGAGGGAGGATCGGGGTGGTGTCAGGTAACAATAGGGAGAGGGGGGATAGTGGATATGTACTAGTTAGTACAAATTAGGGGCGTATATCACTTGCAGGAGAGTAACCGAAGAGGAGGATGGACTTCGCCAACCTCTTCTATGGGGGAGGACAAACGTGTCGGAGAACTACAGAGCGTATAGGACGACAGCACAGCCAATAGAGTGCTGACCCCACTACACGCTACTGTGTGGGGGTTGGTCCAAACCAAACCAGAAGTATGTAAACCACCACAGATGTACGGAGAGGTCCGCCACCTCAGAGTATATGTAGTCTAATGTGATGTGAGGAGGTACTTCCCCTGTGAGATATCTACGGGGGGGGGGGAGGGATGATGGCACGTATTGCTGAGCCAATATAAACACACTAAGGGAAGCATAACGTTCGTTAGTGCCCGTGCAGCAGTAGGCATACCGATCAGCTCAGTGGAAACAGAGGTATAACTACGTAACTAAACAGAACCATAGCCTCATACTCTTCCGCCAGAGTGTCCTCGCAATAAATGGTGCGATGCGAGAGACCCTGCAGGGGGGTGTGATAGGCTTACAGCAATCAGAGTAAGCGAAGTAAGTAACATCTATATAAACCGAAACATTTAAACAGCAATAGACATTCCTCGAGTAGAGTGTATCATGTTGAGTCAAACCAGCGTGCGAGGATCGCAGTTCCTTCAGCAAGCTACAATGTAGAATATCGCATATGGAGAATTCAGCTCCCAATCCGGGTCCTATGTATGTCAGCGGCAATATGACCTCCGTAAGCTCACTTTTAGTGTTGCAAGAGAATGTCATTCAGAGTACATGCGGCCGCCATACCCGCATGTGGAGTATCTATCCGTGGCGTCGCATGTATTCTAGCTGCCAGCAAACATTGCATCGCTATCTACATATAACCTGAAAAGGGTGGGGAGATCAATTAGCGTAATACATAGGAACCCTTATTTGTAGGTGGATGTAGACCATTTTCACACAGGTATGGCCACGGAGAGTGAATGTATAGCAGTCATGTCTGGTGTCTTAAATGGGGCAATCTTCAAATATGAGCATGTCCAGGTAATAATAAGCCAGAGTCTCTGGGACAGGCTAAGGAAACATTGTCCCGTATGCCTAGGCATAGATCTTACCTGTCTCCTGACGGCCAGAAAGGGCATATCTCTAGCCAATGCTCCCAAGGTCAAGTTCTGTGGGAGGTAATGGAAGTTCGGGCGGCTAGGAGGGTCCCCGTGCCATGGCTTGCCTGTCTGTGCTTGGTAGTCTTTGTCTGTCCTGTCTCCATACAGGAGGCAGGTATGGGCGTCCCGGAAGACAGGATATGTGACTCAGCTGTACGGAGCGATGTCTGTGTGTTGGTTGTCAATGTCGCATCCGGATGTCCGTCACGGCCAGCGGAAGTGGTAGCCCAAGGTCCTTCAGCGCCTCGCAGGGAGTTCTGGGGGATGTAGTATTTCCAGCCAAACCTGTGTAAAGCGTCATTTCAGTCACGATAGGTGCGCAACTGTCTCGTGACTGGCAAACGGCATCGCTAACCGCTAAACAGGGGATATAGAAGTGTGGACAGTCCAGTCCGTATGTCCAGGCAGCCCGACCCAAACATGGCCAGCACTACAAAAAAAAAGTGCAACAAAAACAGAAATAAAGAACACGTAAAAAAATGGGAGGGGGGGGCAAGTAGAGAGTGTTACCGTACGGTTGAGGCAGTGACTGCCGCGATCAATAATCCCGGCGGGCTCTCCGAGGACCCGGCGGGTTGGAAGGGCTGTGCTCCTGGTGCGGGTTGCGGGATGAAGTGTATCGCTTTGAACCCGACGAGAAACGTCTCCTGCGAGCGCCAGCAGCTTGTGTTTCCATGGGCTCTTCAGCGCGTGTGCCTGGTCTGTGTACTGCCTTCCTGAAAGCAGCATACCAATCCGGAACAGCTACTTGGGGAATGCCAAGCGTGTCACAGAAGTGTGGCAAGTCCTCTGGCACCTTGAGTAATGCTGTGCGGCCATCCACTACGGCAGAGAGACAGAAGGGGAACTTTTATAGAGAATGTCCTTGGCACGTAGGGCATCCAGCAACGGTCTCAGATCCCTGCGATGTTGAAGGGTGATCCCTGAGAGATCCTGGAATATTTGAACTGGTGCCTCCTCATGTGATAGGCGCTGGCCCCTTGCTGATCTCAGCACATCTTCCTTAATTTTGTAGTCCACAATACAGCACACAATGTCCCGGGGAGGGTCAGTGTCTCTACCCCGGGGTCTCAGGGCATGGTGGATACGTTCCATCTCAATTGGGGTCTGGGGCGGCCTGTTGAGCAGGCCGTTGAAAAGTCCAGTCACTACCTGAGAGATGTGCTCTTCGTCCACTGATTCTGGTATTCCTCTTACTCTTAGGTTATGGCGGCGCCCCCTTTTGTCCAGGTCCTCCATATGTCTCTGCATGTCCCTGAGCTGTAGGGTGTGGGTGTCAATCTGCCAGGTAGCACGGTGGATAACTGTTTCATGCTTCTCAGCCACTTTTTCCACTATATGCACTCTATCCGCTAGTGCCCGAATGTCTAGGCGGAGTTCAGAGATGGCCGCCGACAAGGTGTCTTTAATATCTGCGGCTATTGTCCGCAGATCGGGAATGCTGAGCTGAGGAGAAGGAGGGGGGGCATTCATGCCTCCACTCTCCGCCGCTCCCGATGGTGAGGGAGCCGCTGGCATTTCTGTCAGGGTAATCCCCGGGAGGGGCGCTGAGTGTGCCTGAGAGCGGGTCTGTGTAAGTCCTTGGCGGGAAGGCGCCATGTTCCCCCTGTTCGTCCGGAACATCTCCGGGATATTTTGGTTTGCGCCTCCGGGTAACTCACGGGGGAGCGCGATCTGGATGCCGATGAGTTCCTGGATGCTGTCCCCATGATGTGAGCTGGTTTAATGGCTTGTGGGGATCGGGTGTACCTCCAATATCTGGTTAAGAAGGGCTGAGGTGGCGGGAGCTCTGAGATTAAGCATCCATCTTCTAGTCAGGTCAGGCCACGCCCCCGAACTGCTGCCTTTTTAGTTGGTAGACTCTGCCCCCTTCCGTGAGTTTGTGGAATATGCGGTTCCTCAGTGGCAGGTTCCCAAACGCCACTTTTTCTCATGGAAGGCGATCTCTGCTCTCTACTGGCATGTGGAAGGCAATGTCTTGGCCTCACTGGACAGGGCAGTCAGCGGTAAGGTGCATATTACCGCTGACTCATGGTCCAGCAGGCATGGACAGCGATGTTACCTATCTTTCACGGCGCATTGGGTGACTCTGCTGGCAGCTGGGAAGGATGCAGGACAAGGTGCAGTAGTGTTGGATGTTGTTCCGCCACCACACCTCCAAAATGCTACTACTGGTGATTCTGACACACCTCTCTCCTCCACCCCCTCCTCTTCTTCTTCCATGGCCTCTTCCTGTGCTTTGTCCTTGGAACCAGCGTTGCTCCGTAGGCGTTCAAGGGGCTACACAAGTACGCAGGCAAAAAGATGCCATGCGGTGCTTGAGCTGGTGTGCTTGGGGGACAAGAGCCACACTGGGGCAGAAATTCTGTCAGATCTGCATGGGCAAGCTCAGAGGTGGTTGACGCCATGCCAGCTTAAGCCAGTAATGGTGGTCTGCAACAATGGCACCAACCTCCTCTCCGCCCTCCGACAGGGACAACTGACCCATGTGCCCTGTTTGGCTCACGTCCTTAACTTGGTGGTGCAGCGGTTCTTGGGCAGGTACCCGGGCTTACAGGAGGTCCTGAGGCAGGCCAGGAATTTCTGTGTGCATTTCCGCCAGTTATATAATGCCAGTGCTCGGCTGGCTGACCTCAAAAAGGAATACAAACTGCCCAAGAACCGCCTAATCTGTGACATGCCCACCAGGTGGAACTGAACGTTGGCCATGCTGCAGCGGCTGCACACACAGCAGAGGGCCATCAATGAGTATCTGTGCCATTATGGCACCAGGACAGGGTCAGGGGAGCTTGTTTTTTTTTTTTGCCACGCCAGTGGGTCATGATCAGGGATGCATGCACTGTCCTGTCACCATTTGAGGAGGCCACGAGGATGGTGAGCAGTGACAGTGCATGCATCAGTGACACTGTCCGTCTTGTCCACCTGTTGGCGCACACGTTGCGTGGAATAATGGACAGGGCACTTGAGGCAGAACCGAGGGAGAAAGAGGAGGACTTCCTTACCTCTCAAGGCCCCCTTTATCCAGACAGTATTCCTACTGGCCCGCCTATCACACAGCAAGAGGACGAGGAGGAGGAGGAGGAGGATTGTGTCAGCATGGAGGTGGAGCCTAGCACTCAGCATCAGCAGAAGTCTTCAAGGGATCAATTACAGTCCCAAGAAACCCATGGACTTGTACGTGGCTGGGAGAAGGTGGCTGCAGATCATGTCGTCCTGAGTGACCCAGAGGACACCGGACTGAATGCCTCAGCAAACCTACGCTGCATGGCCTCCCTGATTCTGCAAAGCCTGCGAAAGGATCCTCGTATTCGTGTGATCAAGGAAAGGGATCATTACTGGCTAGCAACCCTCCTTGATCCATGTTACAAGGGTAAGGTTGCGGACCTTATCTTGCCATCGCAGAGGGAGCAGAGGATGAAACATCTTCGGGAGGCCTTGCAGAAAGGTCTGTGCAACGCGTTCCCAGAGACTGGGAGGTTACAAACTCCTGGTCCTGGACAACATGTTTCTGAGGCTTCGGTCAGTCAAAGAAGGAGCGGTGGAGAAGGTGGCCGTCTGACTGATGCGTTCAGACAATATTTTAGTCCGCAGCCCCAAGGTATGATCGGTTCCAGCAACCATCGCCAGCGTCTGTTTTACATGGTTCAGGAATACCTGGGGGCAAGATCAGACTTGGACACCTTTCCCACCGAAAAACCTCTGGGTTACTGGGTCTTGAGGATGGATCACTGGCCAGAGCTTGCACAGTATGCAATTGAGCTACTGGCCTGTCCTGCATCCAGCGTTCTTTCGGAACGCACATTCAGTGCTGCTGGAGGCTTTGTAACCGATCACAGGGTGCGCCTGTCTACCGAATCGGTCGTATGGCTGACCTTCATAAAAATGAATCAGTCTTGGATCACCAGCTACCAAGCACCTGATGCTGATGTAACCGAATATTTTTTTTTTGAATGGGAGATCCCTTCAAGACTGCCTATGCTGATGCTGAGCAGGGATGAGCCGAACACCCCCCTGTTCGGTTCGCACCAGAACCTGCGAACAGACAAAATGTTTGTGTAAACTTTAGAACCCTATTAAATACAATGGACTCGAACGTTCGAAATCTAAAGTGTTAATTATAAAGGCTAATATGCAAGTTATTGTCCTAAAAAGTGTTTGGGGACCGGGGTCCTGCCCCAGGGGACATGTATCAATGCAAAAAGAAGTTTTAAAAACGGCCGTTTTTTCGGGAGCAGTGATTTTAATAATGCTTAAAATGAAAAAATAAAAGTGAAATATTCCTTTAAATTTCGTACCTGGGGGGTGTGTATGATATGCATGTGAAGTGGCGCATGTTTCCCGTGCTTAGAACTGTCCCTGCAAAAAATGTCATTTTTGAAAGAAAAAAAATGCATTTAAAACTGACTCGCGGCTATTAATGAATTGTCGGCTCCCGGCAATACATACAAAAGTCATTGAGAAAAAAAAAAAAAAAAAGCGTGGGGGTTCCCCAGAATTCAATTACCAGGCCCTTCAGATCTGGCATGGATTTTAAGGGGAACTCCACCCCAAGTTTAAAAAAAAAAAATGGCGTGGAGTCCCCCTAAAAATCCATACCAGACCCCTTATCCGAGCACGCAACCTGGCCGGCCGCAGGGGAAAAGGGGGGGACGAGAGAGCGGCCCCCCCTCCCTCCTGAACCGTACCAAGCCACATGCCCTCAACATGGGGAGGATGTCCCCATGTTGATGGGGACAAGGGCCTCATCCCCACAACCCTTGCCCGGTGGTTGTGGGGGTCTGCGGGCGGGGGGCTTATCGGAATCTGGAAGACCCCTTTAACAAAGGGGACCCCCAGATCCCGCCCCCCCCCTATGTGAATTGGTAACGGGTACATTGTACCCCTACCATTTCACGAAGAAAGCGTAAAAAAAATGTTTAAAAAAACACACAAACACCTTGAAAAAGTCCTTTATTTAAAAAAATAAATAAATAAACATTCCAGCGGTGAAATCCAGTGTCCCGCGGCGATCCCGATGTCCAGCGCTGTCCTTCATTGGTTGTGCCTGAGCGGACCTGATGGGGAACTCCCTCTCAGTATTTTAAATGTATAGACCCGCCCCTTCTAAAGTTCCCCATCAGGTCCGCTCAGCGGACCAGATGCGGAACATGAGAAGGGGCGGGTCTATACATGTATTACCAAAGTGAGAGCAGTTCCCCATCAGGTCCGCCCCCTCGGTATGTCAGACCCGCCTACGTCATTGGCTTGAGCGGGGAACTTCCTTCACTATGTAAATTTAAATTTACATAGTGAAGGAAGTTCCCCGCTCAAGCCAATGACGTAGGCGGGTCTGACATACCGAGGAGGCGGACCTGATGGGGAACTGCTCTCACTTTGGTAATACATGTATAGACCCGCCCCTTCTCATGTTCCGCATCTGGTCCGCTGAGCGGACCTGATGGGGAACTTTAGAAGGGGCGGGTCTATACATTTAAAATACTGAGAGGGAGTTCCCCATCAGGTCCGCTCAGGCACAACCAATGAAGGACAGCGCTGGACATCGGGATCGCCGCGGGACACTGGATTTCACCGCTGGAATGTTTTTTTTTTTTTTTTTTTAAATAAAGGACTTTTTCAAGGTGTTTGTGTGTTTTTTTAAACATTTTTTTACGCTTTCTTCGTGAAATGGTAGGGGTACAATGTACCCCTTACCAATTCACATAGGGGGGGGGCCGGGATCTGGGGGTCCTCTTTGTTAAAGGGGTCTTCCAGATTCCGATAAGCCCCCCGCCCGCAGACCCCCACAACCACCGGGCAAGGGTTGTGGGGATGAGGCCCTTGTCCCCATCAACATGGGGACATCCTCCCCATGTTGAGGGCATGTGGCTTGGTACGGTTCAGGAGGGAGGGGGGGGCCGCTCTCTCGTCCCCCCCTTTTCCCCTGCGGCCGGCCAGGTTGCGTGCTCGGATAAGGGGTCTGGTATGGATTTTTAGGGGGACTCCACGCCATTTTTTTTTTAATTTGGGGTGGAGTTCCCCTTAAAATCCATGCCAGATCTGAAGGGCCTGGAATGGATATTTGGGGGAACCCCACGTCAATTTTTTTTTTATTTGCGGCGGGGTTCCCCTTAATATCCATTCCAGACCTGAAGGGCCTGGTAATTGAATTCTGGGGAACCCCCACGCTTTTTTTTTTTTTTTATCAATGACTTTTGTATGTATTGCCGGGAGCCGACAATTCATTAATAGCCGCGAGTCAGTTTTAAATGCATTTTTTTCTTTCAAAAATGACACTTTTTGCAGGGACAGTTCTAAGCACGGGAAACATGCGCCACTTTACATGCATATCATACACACCCCCCAGGTACGAAATTTAAAGGAATATTTCACTTTTATTTTTTCATTTTAAGCATTATTAAAATCACTGCTCCCGAAAAAAACGGCCGTTTTTAAAACTTCTTTTTGCATTGATACATGTCCCCTGGGGCAGGACCCGGGTCCCCAAACACTTTTTAGGACAATAACTTGCATATAAGCCTTTATAATTAGCACTTTAGATTTCTCCCATAGATTTTTCGAATTTGCCGCGAACACCCCAATTTGTTCGCTGTTCGGCGAACGGGCGAACAGGCAATGTTCGAGTCGAACATGAGTTCGACTCGAACTCGAAGCTCATCCCTAATGCTGAGTAACTATCCTGTTATGCTGAGTGACTATCCTCTTCCTCCTCAATGTTCATGCTGATAGGTTGTAAGAACATTTTTGGTTCTGGGCACCGCCACCAGTGGCTAAGGCCCAATTTTTCAGCCCCTGTTTAACAGTATCATGTAATTAAAATTTTTGATGCAATACTTTGCAGCAGGACTCATTTTTGCGCTCCAACTATAGTATCTGTGAGGGGTTGCAGTGTTGTGGCACCAGTGCCTAAGGCCCAATTTTTATGCCCCTGTTTAACAGGGGCGTGTAATTACAATTTTTGATGCAATAATTTGCAGCAGGGCTCATTCTTGCGCTCCAACTAATGTTTCTGTGAGAGGTTGCAGTGTTGTGGCACCAGCACCAGTGCCTAAGGCCCAATTTTTCTGCCCCTGTTTAACAGGGGCGTGTAATTCAAATTTTTGATGCAATAATTTGCAGCAGGGCTCATTCATGCATTCCAACTAGAGTTTCTGTGAGGGGTTGCAGGTTTGTGGCACCAGCACCTGTGCCTAAGGCCCAATTTTTCTGCCTTTGTTCAACAGGGACATGTAATTACTATTCTTGATCTAATATTTCACAGCAGGGCCCGTTTCTGCGCCCCCCCAAGAGTAACTGTGAGGGCTTACAGTGTTGTGGCAACACCAACACCTAAGGCCCAAATTTCTGCAGAGTATATAGGGCAGGCCCCTACTTTCAAACATCCAATTTACAAACGACTCCTACTTGCAAACAGAGGGAGACAACAGGAAGTGAGAGGAAATTTACCCCTAGGAAAGGAAATTCTCTCCTGTAAGTGTTAATATGGTGAAAATGTGTCTCCTCTCTACTTATGCTTTATCACCAATCCTTGTTTCACTAAAAACCCCAGATTTTCAAAAACCAATTGTCATTGGGACAGAAAGTGAGGTGAAATCTTCTGAAGAGGTGCACAGACAGCAAAACAAATGTTACAGGGGTGATAACCCTTCCCTATGTTTTCCAAAAAGCTTAAAAATAGATTTTTTGGCTGGAGCTACACTTTAAAAATGTACCAGTTCTAAATTAAAAACAGATTCTACTTAAGAACAAACCAAGTCCCTGTCTTGTTTGCACCGCCTGTATACTGCTGTACAAACTATATAGGGCCTAAGGGCCCCACGCCTTTCCTTTTTTAAATTTGGGTGCGGGGTTCCCCTTAATATCCATACAAGGCCCAAATGGGCTGGGGGGGTACCCATGTCGATTTTCTCAATGATTTTCATCTACATTGCCGGGACCACACATTACATTACCAATTTCTTACTGGGCACATAAACCCCCTTCCTGCCCAGACCAATTTTCAGCTTTCTGCGCTCTCACACTTTGAATGACAATTACTCAGTCATGCAACACCATACCCAAATGATTTTTTTGTCCTTTTTTTCATACAAATAGAGATTTCTTTTGCTGGTATTTGATCACCTCTGGGTTTTTTATATTTTGCACTATAAATTTAAAAACACTGAACATTTTGAAAAAAAACGAATTTTTCTTAATTTCTGTGATAAAATTTTGCAAATTAGTACATTTTTTTCATAAATTTTGGCCACAATTTATACTGCTACATATCTTTGGTAAAAATAACCCAACATTTGTGGAAATTATTTGGTCTATGTAAAAGTTTTAGAGTCTACAAGCTATAGTGCAAATCATAAAAAGTTTATCACATCTGATGTACTGGCGGCCTATCTCATTTCTTGAGACTTTAACAAGCCAGGAAAGTACAAATGCCCCCCAAATAACCCCTTTTTGGAAATTAGAAATTCCAAGGTATTTAGTAAGAGGCATGGTGAGTTATTTGAAGTTGTAATTTTTTCCCACAATTCTTTGCAAAATTAATATTTTTATTTTTTCTCAAAATTGTCATTGTAATAGCTTATTTCTCTCAAATGGCATGTGCATACCACAAATGACACCCCAAAATACATTCTGCTGCTCCTCCTGAGTATAACGATACCCCATGTGTGAGACTTTTTCACTGCCTAGCCACATACAGAGGCCCAACATGCAGGGAGCACCATCAGGTGTTCTAGGAGCATAAATTACACATCTAACTAGTTGACTACCTATTACACTTTTGAAGGCCCTGGAGCACCAGAACAATGGAAACACCCACAAAATAACCCCATTTTGGAAAGCTAACACCCCAACGCATAATCTATGAGGCATAATGAGTCTTTTGAACCGTTCATTTTTTTCCAGAAGTTTTGGGAAAATGTGGAAAAAAAAATGAAAACGCATTTTTTTTATGCAAAGTTGTCCATTGATAAGATATTTCCAACACATAGCATGTACATAGCAACAATTACACCCCAAAATACATTCTGCTACTCCTCCTGAGTATGGCGATACCAAATGTGTGAGACTTTTACACAGCCTGGCCACATACAGAGGACCTACATTGAAGTAGCACCTTTAGGCGTTCTATGAGCATAAATTACACATCTCATTTCTCAAACACCTATTACACTTTTGAAGGCCCTGGAGCATCAGGACAATGAAAACACCCACAAAATGACCCCATTTTGGAAAGCAAACACCCAACGTATAATCTATGAGGCATAATGAGTCTTTTGAACGGTTCATTTTTTTCCAGAAGTTTTTGGAAAATGTGGAAAAAAATGAAAACACATTTTTTTCAAACAAAGTTGTCCGTTTATAAGATATTTCCAACACATAGCATGTAGATAGCAAAAATGACACCCCAAAATACATTTTGCTACTCCTCCTGAGTATGGCGATACCAAATGTGTGAGACTTTTACACAGCCTGGCCACATACAGAGCACCTACATTGAAGTAGCACCTTTAGGCGTTTTATGAGCATAAATTACACATCTAATTTCTCAACCACCTATTACACTTTTGGAGGCCCTGGAGCACCAGGACAATGGAAACACCCACAAAATGACCCCATTTTGGAAAGCTAACACCCCAACGTATAATCTATGAGGTATAATGAGTCTTTTCAACGGTTCATTTTTTTCCATAAAAAAATGAAAACGCATTTTCTTTACACAAAGTTGTCCGTTTATAAGATATCTCCAACACATAGCATTTACATAGCAAAAATGACACCCCAAAATACATTCTGCTACTCCTCCTGAGTATGGCGATACCACATGTGTGAGACTTCAACACAGCCTGACCACATACAGAGATCCAACATGCAAGGAACACCGTCAGGTGTTCCAGGGACACATAGCATGCACATACCAAGAATTACACCCCAAAATACATTATGCTGAGCAAAGCGTAAACAAAAGATTACCTGTGGTTTTAGTAGTGCCGTTCTACACAGCAGGAGAGCACTGGTCCAGGAAGCAGGCAGGGACTTGGTCAGAAACGGCATACACAATTGTCCAGGCAGCAGGCAGGGATACTGTCCATATACAATCCAGGGTCAGTGCAGGCAGAGATATTGTCAGCAGTGCCAAAAATATTGGTCCTGGTAGTAGGCAGGTCCATGTGGTGTGGTCAGTTCATGCGACAGGCAGAGGCATGATGGCATAGGTCCTACAGGCAGTAGGCAGAAGTAGGGCCTAGTTCAGGACAGAATGGGGACAGGAGTAGAGGCTTCTCCCACCCAAATCTCTTTGAAGCCTCCGAGTCTCCAGACCCTAATCTAGGATGAAAAACAATTGTTTTCTTCATCCAGAAAAACTTTTCTGGAGCCCCGCACATATGTGAGACCCCTGTGTTGAATCCCACTAGTCCAGTAGCAGGGTACAAGATCAATCCAAGAGGAAGGCAAAAAACATGGTCAAACAGTCCAAGGTCAGTTCCAGATCAGGCAGAGGTATTACAGAATCGTTAGGCAGAAGCATGGTCGAAAAACAGTCCAGGGTCAGTTCCAGATAAGGCAGAGGTAGTACAGAATCGGTAGGCAGAAGCGTGGTCGAATAACAAGCCAGGGTCAGTCACAGAGCAGGCATTGGCATAAGGGGTGTGAAGGTGTGTGAAGGCAGGAACTGAGGATTACGTTTACCATACTTCACTAATAATTTAGTTAAGTATGGTAGTGGCGAAAAGAGTCTACTACACAGAGGCCTGGTTGGGGAGAACATTGGGCACAATGATAAGCTGTGTCTCGTCTGACTCCTCCACTGGCACACACCTTACATTTTTTTTACGTTATTTTCTTTTTACAGCGTCGGCCTGTTGCTGCGGGAGGGACTTTATCTGGGAAGTGGCATTCGGAGAGTCGACTTAGACCATCTGATCGGATGTTTTGGGGTGGGCAGTTCTGGAATATCAGGGCAGTGGTGATTTCCTCCTGGTAGCCAAGGAAGGGTAGGGGTTTTGGGTGGATTTGTGGTAAATAATATAGGAGTTGTATAAGGCCAAATGAAAAAAATAAATTGCTACTTTTTTGTACCAATGGTATGTTCGTCTTGTGGCAAGGTAGGGTTCCAGCATTTGGTCGTTGAAGTCGACTCCCCCCATGAATGAATTGTAGTCCTGGATGCATGTGGGCTTTTGGATGGTGGTGCCATTCCTTCTGGGGATTTCCACGAAGGCATTGTTGTGGATGGAAGACAACATGTACACATCCCTTCTGTCCCTTCACTTCACTGCCAGAACCTCCTTGTTTCACAGACTTGTCGATTCTCCTCTTCTCAACTTCTTATTGACAAGACTTTGAGGAAAGCCCTTCCTGTTCTTTCTTACCGTGCCACATGCTGGCGTCTGCTTCCGGTGAAGGTTGTGGAACAGGGGAAGAGATGTGTAGAAGTTATCTACGTATAAATGGTAGTCTTTGTCCAGTAGGGGATTGATGAGTTGCCAAACAACTTTCCCGCTTGATCACAAGTAGTCTGGGCAATTGGGGGATGCAGCTGGGTGTCCTTCCCTTTGTACACTATGAAGGCATACAGGTACCCTGTGACTCGGTCACATAGTTTGTATACCTTCACCCCATAGCGGGCCCTTTTGCTGAGGATAAACTGCTTGATTTTAAGCCTGCCACTAAATTTAACAAGGGACTCATCCACACATACGTGTTGGTCCGGGGTATACAACTGGGGGAATACTTCTGAAAAATAATTTAGTAATGGCCGAAGTTTGAAAAGCCTGTGTGAGGGGGTTGGCTCGGCAGCGGGTGTGTGTGACCCCCGGGATGGGCTCCCCACACAAAAACAGGCCCAGCAGACGGAGGTTGTGGTTTTCAAAATCAAAAAGGTGCGGTTTATTTTCTATTTACAGTGACAAAACACAGCAAAGCAAAAGAAACATAAACAAAATAAATCCTGGTCAATTTGACCTCTGACTAAACATACAGGTTTCCTAACTAACAACTGGGATCAGCCTAGTGCTGTCCTAGTCCCTAAGTCCCTGGTTTTAAATGTCCAAGCAAATAGCCACACAGGCTTTGTCTCACCGCACAGGGGTTCACTCTCCCTAGACAGTCCACACAGGTCTGGTTCCAGGCATGAGCTAACATCTAATGAAGCTGGGAGTTCTTATAGAGGCCTAAATGAGCTGACAAGCTTCAGCTGATCTCATCAACCCCCAGCCCTCTCCCTAGAGGTATGAGTCATCCATGAGCCCACTAGCCTTAGCTGGGCTTATACAACTCTCCACCTAGTTGTATAAGTCAGCGTAAAGCCTGAATCTGGGCGAAATATATCTACCCCCCTGGATGCAACCAGGTGACTTTACCTTCCTGCTGTCACATACCCCCCCCTCTTGTTTTAACCTCGGGGTTGGAACACCAGCAATCAGGCATTCATGTACTCGAGACAAAGCATCCACATTCCCCATTTGAACGCCAGGGCGATGCTTTACTGTGAAGTTGAATTCCTGGAGGGCCAGGAACCACCTATTCACTCTTCTATTTGTTTCCTTGTTTTGAGCCATCCACTTTAACGGAGCGTGATCCGTAACCATGTCAAAGTGCCTACCTAGCAGGTAGTACCGAAGGGAATCTAGAGCCCACTTCACCGCTAAACACTCCTTTTCAACGGTGGCGTAATTTACCTCATGGGACTTCAATTTCCTGCTGAGGTAAATGACTGGGTGCTCTTCCCCGTTCCAGACCTGGGACAATACTGCTCCTAACCCCACATCTGACGCATCACTTTGTACGACAAAGTCTTTAGAGAAGTCGGGTGAGTACAACACTGGCTGGCTACATAAGGCTTGTTTCAAGAATTGGAATGCTGCCTCAGCCTCGGGGGTCCATTTAATCATGACCGACCCTTTCCCCTTCGTTAGGTTGGTTAGGGGCACAGCCTTAGAAGCAAAGTGGGGAATGAATCGCCGATAATACCCAGCGATTCCCAGAAAGGCTCGTACCTGCTTCTTGCTGTTGGGACGTGGCCAACTCTGGATGGCCTCGACTTTGTTGAGTTGGGGTTTTATTACTCCCCTCCCAATGGTGTACCCAAGATATTTGGCCTCCTCCTGCCCAATGGTACACTTCTTGGGGTTAGCCGTAAACCCCGCTTCCCGAACAGAGTCCAGGACTGCTTGCACTTTTGGCAGATGTGAGGCCCAATCTGTGCTATGGACAATTACGTCATCCAGGTAAGCCGCAGCATACTTCCGATGGGGCCTCAGCATCTGGTCCATTTTCCGCTGGAATGTGGCCGGCGCATTCTGTAACCCGAACGGCATTCTTTTATATTGGAACGCCCCGTCTGGGGTTACAAATGCGGTTTTCTCTTTGGCCAATTTGGCCAGGGGGATTTGCCAATACCCTTTTGTGAGGTCAAGAGTCGTCATGTATCGGGCTGTTCCCAGCCGGTCGATCAACTCATCTATACGTGGCATGGGGTAGGTGTCAAATTTTGTAACTTTGTTCAACTGACGAAAATCGTTACAAAATCGCCAGCTCCCATCCGGTTTAGGCACCAACACAATGGGACTAGACCAATCACTTTGGGACTCCTCTATCACCCCTAAGTTCAGCATTTTCTGTACTTCCTCCCGTATTGCCTCCCGTCGGGCCTCTGGGATCCGATAGGGTTTTAACTTCACCCTTTCACCGGGCGGGGTAATGATGTCATGCTCTACCCCAAATGTTTGTCCCGGCAGCTCAGAGAATACCTCCTTGTTGCGAAGCACAAACTCCTTAACCTCCTGTTGTTGGGGTTGTGACAAGGTGGCTGCTATTCCAACCTCAGGAATGACGCAACCAGTTTGAGCTGGTGACCAAGTGTCTGCGACTAGGGACTCTCTATCCCTCCAGGCTTTCAACAGATTAACGTGATAGATCTGTTCGGGCTTTCGCCTTTCTGGTTGTCTGACCTTGTAATTCACTTCGCTCACTTTTTCCATTATCTCGTAGGGGCCTTGCCATTTGGCAAGGAATTTACTTTCAACCGTAGGGACAAGTACCAGTATCCTATCCCCCGGGGAAAAGGTACGGGTCTTGGCTCCACGGTTGTACACTCTCTGCTGTGCTAACTGCGCTTGGGCCAAATGTTCCTTCACGATGGGCATTACCTGTGCAATTCGGTCTTGCATCAGGGCGACATGCTCAATCACACTCCTGTGGGGAGAACTCTCACTTTCCCAAGTTTCCTTGGCAATATCCAACAGCCCTCTTGGGTGTCTCCCATACAGTAACTCAAAGGGGGAGAATCCCGTAGAGGATTGGGGCACCTCCCTAATAGCAAACATCAGATAAGGAAGTAGACAGTCCCAATCCTTTCCATCTCTATCCACCACTTTCTTCAACATTTGTTTTAGGGTTTTGTTGAATCTTTCAACCAGCCCATCGGTCTGGGGGTGATACACAGATGTACGTAATTGCGTCACTTTGAACAATTTACACAGCTCCTTCATAACCCGGGACATAAAGGGTGTACCTTGGTCCGTAAGCAGTTCTTTACAAATACCCACCCGGCTAAACACAAGAGATAGCTCTTTGGCTATGGTTTTGGCCGAGGTATTTCGGAGAGGGATCGCTTCTGGATAACGGGTGGCATAGTCCATTATAACTAATATGTACTGGTGCCCCCTAGCGGACTTGATTATAGGACCTACCAAATCCATGGCGATCCTCTCAAACGGGACCTCAATGATGGGTAGAGGGACCAGCGGGCTACGGAAATGTGGCATCGGGGCCGACCTCTGACACACAGGGCAGGAGGAACAATAATTTTCTATGTCCTTCATCACCCCCGGCCAATAGAATCTCTGTAATACCCTCTCTCGGGTTTTCTCTGTCCCCAGATGACCTCCAAGAATGTGCCCATGGGCCAACTCCAACACCAACTTCCTGTAAGGTTTGGGCACCACAAGCTGCTCAACGGTTTCTTCTGCCCTTTTTGCCACCCGATACAGTAGGTCCTTCTCTACGCTGAAGTATGGGTAAGTGCAGGTATTATCTGGGTTCACTAACTCGCCATCTATTTTCACTACGTTTTCCCGTGCCTTTATTAGGGCGGGGTCTTTCAACTGTTCTGTGGCAAAGTTTTCCCTGTGAACCTCAAGATCAGAAAACTCCACAGACGGTAGGTTTTCGTCTGAGGAGGTGGGCTCCTCTCCAGTTTCTTGAGTCTCCCCTGCCAATACTGATAAGGGAAATTCCGGAGAGTCCTCACCACTCTCAGGGGAGTTCTGGCTATCACATTCCTGGTACATAGGGGCACCAGTGGGGGGCTCAGGATCATCCCACAGTTCCCAGAACTTCGGAAAATCCCTTCCCACAATGGCGTCATACGGTAACTGAGATACTAAGCCCACTGGATGAGAGAGGGTACCTTTGGGGGTCTCGAAACACACTGTAGTCACTGGATACTCTCGGGTGTCCCCATGCACACAAATAACAGCTACCTTGCTATTCCCAGAGACCTCTGTTTTAACTAACTCAGCCTTTATCAGGGTCACAAGGCTACCTGAATCCAGCAATACCACAACATTTCTACCATTAACACACATTTTGCATAAATGTTTCTCAGTTCCTCGAATGGCAGTGCATGCGACTGTCGCACACAGCGACTGACGTCTGCCCGTCAGAAAGTCACACTGCATGGGTTCCTCCACAACCGGGCAATTGGCTGCAATATGTCCCGCTTGCCGGCAGTGGTAGCAAACGATCCTTCTTGCCGCCTCTTGAGCCGCTGATTTCCCAGGCTGTTCTCGCCAAACTTGGGGTAGAGCTCCCACCCTCTCACTCTCTCCACCCTTACCCCTTGGAATCCTCTTATCCGCCCCTGGGGATGGTCTGGTCTTAGGGTGGAAAGTCCGAGTGTCTCTGGAAGAGGCCGTCAGGTTCTCTGTAGCCAAGTATTTCTCCACACGATCCACAAGACCATCGGCCGTCTCTGGGTCTCCATGGCTTACCCACTTTTGGATGGCAGTAGGAAGAGCTCTCAAAAACCGATCCATTACAACACGTTCCACAATCTTTGGTGCGGACAAAGTCTCTGGCTGTAGCCACTTTCTGCTCAGGTGAATGAGATCATACATTTGAGACCTGGGGGGTTTTCCAAGCTGGAAAGTCCAGTTATGCACACGCTGAGCCCGGACAGCCTGGGTGACACCCAGCCTTGCCAATATCTCAGCTTTTAGCATCACATAGTCTTTTGCTTGGTCAGGCTCTAGGTCATAGTAAGCCTTCTGCGATTCACCAGTTAACAGAGGAGCCACCAGTCCAGCCCACTGCTCCTCAGGCCACTTTTCTCTTTCAGCAGTCCTTTCAAATGTGGTCAAAAATACCTCTGGATCATCCTCTCCAGTCATTTTTGTCAATAAACGACTCACCCCAAAGGACGCGGTATTAGTGGGACGGCTTTCCTCACTGGTCTGCGGACGTTGCTGCATTACTGCTTCCATTTGTTGTAGTCTCTGCTCTTGCTTCTGTAACAGGTCTATGAAGCGGGCCTCAGATTGCTGCTGGGCTTGTTGCTGAGCTTCCAGACTCTGTTGGTGAGCTTGCTGCTGGGCTTGCTGCTGGGCTGCGAAGTTCTGTTGTTGAGCTGCAAGGCTCTTTTGCAAACCTGCATTTGTCTGCTGTTGATTGGCATTTGCTAGAGCCAGCTGCTTCAGTATCTCCTCCATGCTGGCTTAAAAAAAACTGCCACTGGTTCTCCACCAACTGTGAGGGGGTTGGCTCGGCAGCGGGTGTGTGTGACCCCCGGGATGGGCTCCCCACACAAAAACAGGCCCAGCAGACGGAGGTTGTGGTTTTCAAAATCAAAAAGGTGCGGTTTATTTTCTATTTACAGTGACAAAACACAGCAAAGCAAAAGAAACATAAACAAAATAAATCCTGGTCAATTTGACCTCTGACTAAACATACAGGTTTCCTAACTAACAACTGGGATCAGCCTAGTGCTGTCCTAGTCCCTAAGTCCCTGGTTTTAAATGTCCAAGCAAATAGCCACACAGGCTTTGTCTCACCGCACAGGGGTTCACTCTCCCTAGACAGTCTACACAGGTCTGGTTCCAGGCATGAGCTAACATCTAATGAAGCTGGGAGTTCTTATAGAGGCCTAAATGAGCTGACAAGCTTCAGCTGGTCTCATCAACTCCCTGTCTGCACGACGCCCAGCCCTCTCCCTAGAGGTATGAGTCATCCATGAGCCCACTAGCCTTAGCTGGGCTTATACAACTCTCCACCTAGTTGTATAAGTCAGCGTAAAGCCTGAATCTGGGCGAAATATATCTACCCCCTGGATGCAACCAGGTGACTTTACCTTCCTGCTGTCACACCTGTCATAATTTGGGTCATTTCGGGGAGGGCACTCAGTATTATTATTGAAGTGGAGGAACCTCATGATCATGAGGTATCTGGCTCTGGGCATTGCCGTGGAGAAGATTGGCATGTGGTAGATGGGGCGTTTTTACCAAAAGGATCACAATTCGTTTTTTGGGTTGAGTCCCATACAAAATGTGAGGCCTAAAAAATTCTTCAACTCCTCCACCGTTACGTCTCTCCACTTGAAGGGACAGGCATAATATGATGTTGGATTATTTGCAATAAATTGCTGTGCATATAGGTTGCACTGGGTCACAATTCTGGATAGCATGTCCTCAGTAAAAAATAAATCAATAAAATTGATTGGGGAAAAATTGTCCGTGTCCACCTGGACTCCTGGCTGAGCAGTGAAAGGGGGAATGTTGGCTTCTCCTGAATTAGGAGGAAGCCACAAGGGGTTCTGAAGGGCATAGGGAAGGCTGGCATGGGTCCTTGGCCTTTCTTGCCGAGGTACTGCGGTGCTGGTGGATGGTACTGCGGTGCTGGTGGATGGAACTGCGGTGCTGGTGGAAGGCACTGAGGTGCTGGTGGATACCACTGCCTCCTCCCTAGAGCGCCTTCGTTTGGCGGGCCGACTATCTTCCTCCTCTGAGCCTGTTACTGTTCCACTACTGAGGACTGGCTCATAGTTTACGTCAGACTCAGAATCCGAATGGGAAGCCGAAAAAGAGAGCTCCCCGTTGCTCTCGTCAGGCGTGAAAAGAATTTGGTAAGCCTCCCCCGTGGAAAAGCATCTTTTTGACATGGTTGCTGCTGGTGGTGATGCGACTTCACAGGTGTGTGCTAAGCCTGCACTGATGGACAATGATGAGCCTGCACAGATGTGTGCTAAAAAGCCTGCACTGATGAGGTGGCACAGATGTGTGCTAAGCCTGCACTGATGGGCACTGATGAGCACAGATGTGCACTGATAAGGCAAAACTGGTGGGGCACTGATTGATCGCACAGATGTGCACTGATGAGGCGGCACAGATGGTCACTAATGAGGTGGCACAGATGGCACAGATGGGAACTGATGAGGTGGCACAGATGGGTACTGATGAGGTGGCACAGATGGGTACTGATGAGGTGGAACAGATGGGTACTAAAGAGGTGGAACAGATGTACACTGATGAGGCATCACAGAGGTGCACTGATAAGGCGGCACAGATGGCACTAATGAGGTGGCACAGATGGCACTAATGAGGTGGCACAGATGGCACTAATGAGGTGGCACAGATGGCACTAATGAGGTGGCACAGATGGCACTGATGAGGTGGCACAGATGGGCACAGATGAGGTGGCACAGATGGGTACTGATTAGGTGGAACAGATGTGCACTGATGAGGCGGCACAGATGTGCACTGATTGATTGCACAGATGTGCACTGATGAGGCGGCACAGGTGGGCACTGATGAGGTGGCACAGGTGGGCACTGATGAGGCGGCACAGGTGGGCACTGATGAGGTGGCACAGGTGGGCACTGATGAGCACTGATTGCACAGATGTGCACTGAGGCGGCACAGATGGGCACTGATCACTGATGTACAGGTGGGCACAGGTGGGACAAGTGGGCACAGGTGGCACAGGTGGGCACAGGTGGGCACAGGTGGGGACTAATTGTTTTCACTGACTGTGACACTTCACACTGTGGCACTGATTGGGCACTGTTTGGGCACTGTAAGGATGCTTTGGCTGGTGTACTGTGTTGTAACTCACTTTATCACTCTAACAGATCGCTCTCCCTCCTCACACGCAGTGTCTGTGTGAGGAGGGAGAGCCGGCAATGAGAGATGATCTCATATGTTTACATTTCAGATCATCTCTCATTGGCCACGCCGATCGCGCTGTAAATAGCTGCTGTGATTGGCTATTTACAGCGATCTGTGATTGGCTGTGTCCAAGGGACACGGCCAGCACAGAATTTCCCCGCTGCGCGCACTGGAGCGCGCGCGGGGAACGAGAAAAGGGGAGGCCTCCCGGCATTTTAGGTCCACGCTGTAGCCGTCATCGTCTATAGCGTGGATGGGAAGTAGTTAAAGCCGCAAGTAGTTTTAAATTACTTTTTTTCCTTTAGAAATGTCATTTTGTGCAGCTACAGTTCTAAACACGGGAAACACGTGCCACTTCACAGGCATACTATACACACCCCCCATGTACGATATTTAAAGGAATATTTCACTTTTTTTTTCATCATTAAAATCACTGCTCCCGAAAAAACTGCAGTTTTTAAAACTTTTTTTGCATTGATACATGTCCCCTGGGGCAGGACCCGGGTCCCCAGACCCTTTTTAGGACAATAACTTGCATATTAGCCTTTAAAATTAGCACTTTTGATTTTGAACGTTCAAGTCCCATAGACTTTAACGGGGTTCGATAGTTTGCGCAAACTTTCGGTCCGTTCGCAGGTTCGGCTCATCCCTAGTGTCTATGTTAACCAAGGTCCACATTGAAGCAGGTTGGATGACACTGGCCATGACTCAGTCTGGAAAACGAGTGGCGATGGACATCTGGATATCTGGAGCAGTAAAGCTGGTCATAAACCAGCAGAATTTTGTTTGAACATTCGTACAAAACTCCAGAAAGATCACTCCTTAGCGCATCCAATATTAACATCATTGAGTTAACTATATTCTTTAGAAAGCCCTTAAAATTTTGTCCAGACCTGCCGCTTGAATGGAACCTCAGATGTATTAAAGGGGAACTTTAAAATCAGAACCTATGCTGGCCAAGAAAATTAATTCAGTGGGAAAACCGTACAAGCCTGTTCAGCTCCAGACAAGAGCTGGGGGTCTTACCTCTAATCCTGAGCAAATCTTATCTAGTTTATCTGAGTTCATTTCCTCGCTTTTTACTAAACCAGGTACATTCTCCTTACAACAAGCGCAAAAGTGCTTCCGGGACCTAAACCTTCCTTCGCTTCCTAGTGGCGCACATGAAGCTCTCAACGCTAGCATCTCAGAAGCTGAAGTTCTCCAGGCAATCAAGTTCCTGAAGCCCTCTAATGCTCCGAGCCCTGACAGATTCTTTGTTCTTTACTATAAGACGTTCCCTGCGTTGTTAGCACCTCACTTTGCTAACCACTTCAACGCTTTATAGCAAGCCTCCTTGCCCTCTCCTGATACTTTAAGGCCCATATCTCAATGGTCCCTAAAAAGCCAGAGGATGCCAGTGAACCCCAGACCCTCTGACAGATATCCCTTCTGAATGACCACCTGAAGATCCTAGGTAGAATCATTAATCAATATATAGGCCACTTGATCTACAGGGATCAGGTGTGTTTCGTCCCAGGGAGGCAGGCTGGTGATAATGTCCGTAAAGTGGTTCATCTTATTCATCTCATGCAACATCGGGAAATGCCAGGTTTCCTTCTTTCTTTAGATGTTTACAAAGCCTTTGACACCTTGTCGTGGGAATACCTGCATTTTGTTCTCTCTCGTTGGGGTTTTAAGGAAGCCTTGCTGACCTGGATGCATGCTTTATACTCAGCCCCTACTGCTGCGATCAAATATGCTGGGTACTTTTCAGCACCCTTCTCTATCCATAGGGGCACGAGGCAGGGAGGCAGGGGTGCCCCCTTTCCCCAGCTTTGTTCCTTTTGGTTTTGGAACCCTTAGCACTCACACTTTACGCAGACCGGTACGTGACTGTAATTCCCTATGCAGGTCATGAGTTCAAGTTAAGCCTATTTGTTGATGACACTCTTCTGACCTTGACTAATCCCCTTACTATTCTCCCCGACTTGTTACGCCTCTTGACACATTTCTTGTCCATTTCTGGCCTCCGTATTAACTAGAAATCTGTAGCTCTAAATGTCTCCCTAGATCCTGCAGTCCCACTTCCCTTTTTGTGGGACTACCACGTACATTGAATATCTGGGAGTCCGGCTGATCCCCACATACTCCTCACTATTCTCTGTTACTCTTTTACTACCCCCTGCTTCGATCCTTGACCACTCTTATGCAGACGTGACAATTTCCACACCTGTCCTGGATGGGTCGAATTCACTCTGTAAAAATGATAGTCTTAACAAAATACTTGTACTTTTTCCGCACCTTACCAGTACGGGTCCCTCCACATTTTCTCTGCCTGTTCCAGAGCAGGATCGTGTGCTTTATCTGGGCTAATAAGCACCCTAGAATTTCTAAGGCCACCCTTGGGGCTTGGGGGTTCCCCATGTCTCTAAGTACTATCTGGCAGCCCAGATCTTTCAATTAACACTACTCCATGCTTCCCCCAATGTCCCCCTATGGGTGCTTCTGGAGCTCCCTGTGTCCCTCTTTCTATGCAAGTGCTTTGGCTTCCCCAGAAACTTTGGAGGACGTCATTAAGCCCTCTCATGCTACATAGCTTAAAGTTGTGGGACTCAGGACAGTACTCAAGCTCCCTTTTGTCCCCCTCTTGTCTATTGCGAAGAATCCATTGTTCCCCCCTGGTCTTGACAAGCCTCAGGAGTTTGCGTGGTGGACCTCTCGGGGCTTTACCCAGATACGCCACCTACATACTACACCGATTTGGTCTGCATTTTGTGAATCCCATGACGCTCCCCAGGCAGAATTATTTTGTTTTCTTCAGATCCAACACTGGATAACTATGCTCCGGTGTACCTCCTCCTACCCATTTAAGACAACCGCTTTCTAACACATCTGTCCACAAGCCCGGGCCTTATCTCCACTCTTTACGCAGCTTTGAATGGCCGATCATCTCTCACCTCACTCTTCTATGTGTCCCAGTGGGAATGAGATTTGGGTACCGGGATTGATCCAGTGGACTGGATCAAGGCCTGGTCTTCTGTAGCTAAATGTTCCTTTAATACTTCCATTTTAGAGGCAGCATATAAGGTGCTGTTGCGATGGTATTGGGTTCCAGCACGTATTGCCCATGCCAACCCGACCTCTACTGATCGCTGTTTCAGCGGATGTGGCCATCATGGGTATGTCATACACTGTCACGTACCTGATGGAAGAGTCTGATTATGCAGAGGGAGGCCTCCCTTACACCTCTCACTCGCAGCCCCTGGTAGTGAAGACAGGGGGCGCAGGAGTGTAGAGTCGCACGAGAGCCTGGTAAAAGTCGCTGGTGGTGCGCTGGACCGGAACTGGGACGGAGACTGGAATAGATCCGGAAACAACTGACGGCCTAACAACTGGAGCTCAGGCGGGTGCGGTCAGATGGGCTGGAAGCGTGGGTACACCAGTCCCAAGCAGGTAGGTACTGGAGCGGGATCAGGTATGAGCAGGTTCAGGCAGCTGGCAGGTCTCAGGTTCAGGTAAGTACTGGAGCAGGATCAGGTATGAGCAGGTTCAGGCAGCTGGCAGGTCTCAGGTACAGGTAAGTACTGGAGCAGGATCAGGTATGAGCAGGTTCAGGCAGCTGGCAGGTCTCAGGTACAGGTAAGTACTGGAGCAGGATCAGGTATGAGCGGGTTTAGGCAGCTGGCAGGTCTCAGGTACAGGCAGGTTCGGCAACGGGCAGGTAACGAGGTAGCAGAAGGAACAGGCAGGAACGTAGTCAACACAGGCCGGGGTCAGGTACAGGCAGATCAGCAAGGATGGTCAAACAAGCCAGGAAGGGTCAGCTGGAGCAGGATTCAGGTAAGCAGGGGTCAGAGGTCTCAGGTAACGCTGTAGACCGAACAGCACAGAGCCCAGCCATCAGCCCCTTCAAATAACCTCATCTGGCGCCATGAGCTGCCGCTGCGCGCTCCCGCGCGTGCCCGCGCGCGCACCGCTATCGCGCGTGCACCGCTATCGCGCATGCGCACATCAGCGTGCGCCAATGCGCCACTACCGCGCTTGCGCGAAGAGGCGCCGATATCGTCAATGACATTTCTGGTTTGCCCTTCCTGACATTGCCCCCTCCCAATGGGCAGCCTCCGGATGCCCAACCGGGCGAGCTTCAAAGGATGGGATCTCTTGAATGCCTGGATAAGTCTTTCAGCATGGACATCGTCCTCGAGTTCCCACGAATTCTCCTCTGGGCCATAACCTTTCCATTTGACGAGATACTGGATCTGATTTCTCTTTTTCCTACAGTCCAGGATTGCTTCGACTTCGAATTCCTCTGTTCCGTTAACTAATATTGGTTCGGGTGGGCCTGTATCCCGGTCAGGGAATGGATCAGGGGTTACAGGTTTTAGTAAAGCCACATGAAAGACAGGATGTATTTTGAAGGAGTCTGGCAGTTCCAGCTCGTAAGACACGTCGTTGATCCTTCTTTTTATCGGGAAGGGTCCCATAAATTTAGGGCCCAACTTCTTAGAGGGGCACATTAGTTTTAGATTTGTAGTGGATAGCCAAACCCGATCACCAGGTTCCAGTATTAATTCTCCCCGCCTCTTCTTATCAAAGACCTGTTTGTTATATTCCTGAGCTTTAGTCATAGTTGTCTGTAGAAGTTTGTTGTTGGTGTCAAAGAAATTTATGGTTTCAAGAACGGCAGGTACAGAACTCTCCGGGAAGGTACTGGTCAGAAATGATGGGTTGAACCCGTAATTGGCAAAGAATGGAGACTGTTTTGTGGCAGAGTGGATGGAATTGTTATAAGCGAATTCCGCTAACGGAAGTAGTGCGGCCCAATCATCTTGTGAGTATGAGGAGAAGCACCGCAAGTATTGTTCCAGAGTTTGATTGGTTCTTTCCGTTTGCCCATTCGTTTGGGGGTGGTATGCGGAAGAAAATGATAACTCGATTCCCAAGGTTTCACATAATGACCTCCAAAACCTTGAGGTGAATTGTACCCCCCGGTCTGACACGATGTTTGCTGGAACTCCGTGAAGCCTAACAACTTCTTTCACAAAGATTTGGGCTGTTTCCGGGGCCGATGGTGTGCCTTTCATGGGTAGGAAGTGGGCCATTTTGGATAATCGATCTACCACCACAAAGATGGTGGAGAACCCGTCAGATGGAGGAAGTTCCACGATAAAATCGATCGAGATATTCTTCCAGGGTCTCTTCGGGACTGATAGCGGCTTCAACAAGCCCCATGCCTTGGTTTTGCTGTTCTTATTTCGTGTGCAAGTGGTACAGGACTCTACATAGCCCTTGCAGTCTTTTTCCACTTGAGGCCACCAGAATGTGCGTTGCACAAGTTCAGCAGTTTTACGGATACCGAAGTGTCCGGCTAATTTGTGGTCGTGACATAATCCCAAAACAGAGACACGTAGGTTTTCTGGTATGAATATTTTGTCCTTGTGCCAAAGTAGATCATCTCTGGCCTGCAACGTTATTCCCAGAGATGAAGGGGCATTTACAGAAGCCCGTTTAATTTGAGAGAGCAGGTCTCCCTGAAGTAGCAGGAAGTTCTCAGAGGACAGGATAGTGTCGGGCGGTGCGGATTCCCTGGTAACACAGAACATCCGAGAGAGTGCATCAGGTTTGGTGTTTTTAGATCCTGGCCTGTACGTGAGATGAAAAGAGAACCTGGAAAAGAAGAGTGCCCATCTAGCCTGACGTAGTTTGAGTCTCTTGGCAGTCCTCAGATACTCCAGGTTCTTATGATCCGTATAGATTAGGATCGGGTGCGCTGCTCCTTCTAAAAGGTACCTCCACTCTTCCAATGCATTTTTAATGGCCAGAAGTTCTCTATCTCCGACATCATAATTCCTTTCAGAGTTAGATAGTTTGCGGGAGAAAAAGGCGACTGGGTGTAACAAAGCCTTGGGTCCCCGCCTTTGGGATAGTACTGCTCCGACTGCCGTTTCTGACGCGTCTACTTCCAGTACATAGGGCAATGTTGGGTCAGGGTGCTTCAGAACCGGTGCGGAAGTAAATAGTTTCTTAAGAGACTCGAAAGCATTTTGAGCTTCAGGAGACCACTGGAAACGGATGCCTTGTTTGGTCAGTTGTGTGATTGGTGATATGATGGCTGAAAATCCCCTGATGAATTTTCGGTAAAAGTTCGAGAACCCGACAAAGCGTTGGATGCCCTTTTTGTCCACTGGGGCTGGCCAGTCTAAGATGGCAGTGACCTTTTGTGGGTCCATCTTGACACCATCGGTGGAGAGGATTAGTCCCAAAAAAGTAATGCTTTGTCGCTCGAACTCGCACTTCTCCGGCTTGGCGTATAGCCCGTGCTGTCGCAGTCTGCTCAATACACTTTTAACATGTCTGCGGTGGTCATCAAGGGAAGCAGAGAAAATTAAGATGTCGTCCAGATATGCTACAACGAACAGGTCTAGGAAATCGCGGAAGATATCGTTGATAAAGTGCTGGAATGTTGCTGGGGCATTGCATAGGCCGAACGGCATCACCAGATATTCAAAATGTCCGAATCGGGAGCGAAAAGCCGTCTTCCACTCGTCTCCCTCCCGTATCCGTACCAGATTATATGCCCCTCGGAGATCCAGTTTTGTAAATATGGTTGCTGCTCCCAACCTCTGGAACAATTCGGGTACCAAGGGCAGGGGATAACGGTTCTTGACCGTAACCTTATTGAGTTCACGATAATCTATACATGGGCGAAGGGAACGATCCTTCTTCTCCACAAAGAAGATACCCGCTCCTGCTAGAGAAGTGGAAGGGCGGATGAAGCCCTTCTTTAGATTATCGTCTATATAATCTTTCAGGGCGACAAGCTCCAATTCTGACAGAGGAAGAATCCTTCCAAAAGGGACCTCAACACCCGGGATGAGATCAATCGGGCAGTCATATGGGCGATGTGGAGGGAGAGTTTCAGCTCCTTTCTTGCTAAAGACATCTAAAAAGTCATGGTATGCAACTGGTACAGATAAGCGAGTTTCACCATCAGAGTCCAAGCATAACAAGGATGGCGGATCAGAAGAGAATTTCCGCAAGCAGTGTTGGAGGCAGTAGGAAGAGTGAAACTTAACCTCCCCTCCGACCCAGTTGATAAGAGGGTTATGTGCTTGGAGCCATGGCATGCCAAGGATTATGGGAAACAGCGGGGATGCAATGGCATCCAGGCGTAATAATTCCTTGTGACTATCGGCAATAATCACAGGCAAGGGTATAGTCTGTTGAGTCACTAGTCCGGATTTGATAGCAGACCCGTCGGCCAGATGTACTGAAAGTCCCTGGGCCCTAGGTTGCAAAGGGATTTGATGTTTAGCAATAAAAGACAAGTCCATAAAGCAGCTACAGGCACCGGAGTCTATTATAGCGGAGACAGGAATACTTCTTCCCGGAAGCTGTAATACAATGGGGAGAGCCAGGTGGGTTGGCAGGATGGGCGTGCTGGCGGAGAAGATAATTCGACCCTTGCGGGTCTTTGCTGGACATGACCTCACGTAATGCCCGGGTCTCCCACAATACAGGCAGAGGTTTTTGTGTTGTCGGCGTTGACGTTCCTCAGGGGAAAGTGAGGGACGGGGCACTCCGAGTTGCCTGGGTTCAGGGACATCAGATGTGGGTGCAGCAGCGGTAGAAGATGTCAGGCTGCTGATGTTAGAGGCTCGGGCTAATTTCCAGGCTGGACAGGACGAACTCACAGGTCTCTCTGACTTCTGTCCTCGTAATCGGTGATCACCGGTGAATCTTTCAGGCGCAGGAACCCCGGTTTCTGGAGGTAACATTGCTATTGCTGAAGTAGCTCTTTGCGGGGCCGAGGTAGGTGAGGAAAGAGCCTGGATGCTTCCTTCCAGTCGGATATACGCATCTTGTGCGATTTCAACAGTCTGGGTGAGGTCTTTGAGGTGTAAGCGGAAACCCTCCATGGGAGAGGCTCCCTGCACAGACTCTGACTTGGCTGTTCGGTACTGTCACGTACCTGATGGAAGAGTCTGATTATGCAGAGGGAGGCCTCCCTTACACCTCTCACTCGCGGCCCCTGGTAGTGAAGACAGGGGGCGCAGGAGTGTAGAGTCGCACGAGAGCCTGGTAAAAGTCGCTGGTGGTGCGCTGGACCGGAACTGGGACGGAGACTGGAATAGATCCGGAAACAACTGACGGCCTAACAACTGGAGCTCAGGCGGGTGCGGTCAGATGGGCTGGAAGCGTGGGTACACCAGTCCCAAGCAGGTAGGTACTGGAGTGGGATCAGGTATGAGCAGGTTCAGGCAGCTGGCAGGTCTCAGGTTCAGGTAAGTACTGGAGCAGGATCAGGTATGAGCAGGTTCAGGCAGCTGGCAGGTCTCAGGTACAGGTAAGTACTGGAGCAGGATCAGGTATGAGCAGGTTCAGGCAGCTGGCAGGTCTCAGGTACAGGTAAGTACTGGAGCAGGATCAGGTATGAGCGGGTTTAGGCAGCTGGCAGGTCTCAGGTACAGGCAGGTTCGGCAACGGGCAGGTAACGAGGTAGCAGAAGGAACAGGCAGGAACGTAGTCAACACAGGCCGGGGTCAGGTACAGGCAGATCAGCAAGGATGGTCAAACAAGCCAGGAAGGGTCAGCTGGAGCAGGATTCAGGTAAGCAGGGGTCAGAGGTCTCAGGTAACGCTGTAGACCGAACAGCACAGAGCCCAGCCATCAGCCCCTTCAAATAACCTCATCTGGCGCCATGAGCCGCCGCTGCGCGCTCCCGCGCGTGCCCGCGCACCGCTATCGCGCGTGCCCGCGCACCGCTATTGCGCATGCGCACATCAGCGTGCGGCGATGCGCCACTACCGCGCATGCGCGAAGAGGCGCCGATATCGTCAATGACATTTCTGGTTTGCCCTTCCTGACATACACACTTGATGGGCCTGTCCACGACTTACTGGGTTTCTGGTCCCGAGTGTTTGGTTTGTTGTATTCTCTGTTCCATTTGAATGTCCATAAAGAGGCAAAATTTACACTATTACATTGCCCTATCCCGGGCTTGTTTGCTCGTCAGGAGAAATTGGCAACCTGTCTGTTTATAGCGGCTAAATGGACGATCGCTTAAGCATGGAAGAAAACCACAGTCCCCTTTCAGGAAGTGAAAAACCACTTGACGACCATGCTGGCCAATGAACAAATGTCTAGTATACTCAAAGACATAAATGCCAAGTTCCTTAAAGTTTGGGAGCCATGGATGGCATATGCCTTCCCTGAACTCCCTATGGCTAGTATGGATCGGCTCTGACTGGTTTCCTGGGTGATTCTGGGTCCCCTTCTGCCTCTCTCTCTTCCCTCTACCCCACTTCTTATTCTCTTCCTTTTTTTTTCCACAATTACAATTTATTGAAAGTTTATAACAGTTTACAGAATGACATCTTAGCAAATATCAAATAAGCCAGGTTGGCTAAACATGTCAGTTTACAAAACATTTAGAGAGACATATTAAGGTGTACATTTTTAAAGTAATAATTCAAGGATAGCTTAATGTGTCTGATTCTTTATTAGGGGTACATGTAGGGAGGTAGGTAAGGAATGAGTAAATAATTAGTAAATACTTAAATAATAATGATATGGTAGTAATAATGTCTATTATTGAAATGAAATATACAATAATAAATAATTACACTAGAATGGCCTGGTAAGGTAAGTTATAAGGTTTAGAGTAATTAGGACTCACAAATGTGTTTTAGATATGGAAAATGAACAGAAATGAATAGGAGAGGAAAATTAATGTTTGGAAGTTATGCATTAGCTTAATTAAAATCATTAGATTGTGTGAACATCCACCAAGTACTTCCACATCTTATGAAATTTGGTTGTTGTTTCTTTCTGCATAGCTACAGTTTCTTCCGTTTTGTAAATGGTATTAGCTTTTTCAAGCCAATCCTTGACTGTTGGGACATGAGTGGATTTCCAGTGTAGGGGGATGAGGGTCTTGGCTGCATTTAGAAGATGTCTAGTGAGCAATTTCTTATATTTGCTCAGTGAGTATGAGTTTATATGCAGTAAGCAAGCTGCAGCGTTTAGATCCAGCTTAATTTCAGTGATTTTTTTAATCCTTTTTATAATTTGTTGCTAGTAGTCAAGGATTGGAGGGCAGGCCCACCACATGTGTATAAATGTTCCTTTATTTGTGCCGCATCTCCAACAGGTGTCAGAAGTGGATGGGAACCACCTCCTAAGTTTTTGTGGTGTTACATACCATTGAGTCAATTTGTATGACATTTCTTGAATTTTTTCGTGCTTAATTACATTTGTGTGCAAAGATGCAAGCTCTATCCCATTGAGCATCTGTTATTTTGGTTTTAAGTTCCCATGCCTCCTTATGTTTGTTGTTGTCACTATGGCCTTCCTGAGTTAGCCAGGAATAGGCTAAAGAGGTTGTTTTGTGGCCAGGAGTCCTATTATAACATTCAAAAGGATTCATGGGAAGGCAATATGAAGCTCTTTGTTGGCTGTTTTGGAGGAAATCATGGAGTTGTATATAGAACCAGGAGCCAAATTCCTCCCCAATTTTCTCCTTCAGTGGATCATATGGTTTTATTTTGCCCTTGTGGGAGCAGTGTGTTGCTAAGAGAGTTTTTCAGTGTTCAGGTTTCAGTAACCTTTTTTGGTTGACACCTTTTGGAAAGTCAGGATTTTTGGTAACTGGTGTTAAAGGTCCTGGTGAAGGCACGGTGAGGCAATTTTGTGGAATATGTCCAGAGTGGTTTAATCAATGGGTGTTTTTTCAGGGATTTGGATAGTTTGGAATCGAGGGTTCAGGGATAATATATTAGATTTTGTAGGTTGTTTGATATTTCTAGGGATACCCAGTCTTTGTTGTTTACATGACAGTGACAGTCAATGATTCTGGAAATGTGTGTTGCGAAGTAATATCTTTTGAAATCTGGCAGTCTTATTCCTCCTTTAATTTTAGGGAGAGTAATGCCGCGTATACACGTCCGTTTTTAATGTCATTTTTAAAACCAACGTTTTTCTCGTCGTTTTTTTTCTTGTTTCCTCTCAACCCTGTCTTGCGTACACACAATCATGAAAAAAAACGCTCGAGCAAAGCGCAGTGACGTACAACACGTACAACGGCACTATAAAGGGGAAGATCCGTTCGAATGGCGCCACCCTTCATGTTAGTAAAGTTTGTTGAGCGACGATTCGCGCTTTTCAGCCTCGTGCTTTTCAGTCCGTTACAGCGTGACGAATGTGCTATCTCCATTACGAACGCTAGTTTTACCAGAACGAGCGCTCCTGTCTCATACTTGATTCTGAGCATGCGCGTTTTTTTCCCCTCGTAAAAGCATACACATTACCGTTTTTCACAACGTTAAAAAAAACGACATGAAAAACGACGTGAAAAAATAGAGCATGTTCGAAATTTTTAATGCCCGTTTTTCACGTCGTTAAAAATGCTCTGGAGCCTACACACGATCGGTTTTAATGCCCATTTTAAAAATGGCATTTTTAACGTCATGAAAAACGATTGTGTTTACGCGGCATAAGAAGGCGAAAATTGATTCTGGGTTTTTTGTCTGCCCATAAAATATTTCTCTGTAGTCCAGATAATAAAAAAAAAAATTGTGAATTTGTATAGGTAATACATTGAAAAAGTACAGTAATCTTGGAAGTACTGTCATTTTTAAGATCGATGCCCGACCAAACCAGGAGAATGGTTTAGATGTCCACTTTTTGAGGTCTGTTGCTATGATTTTTAATAAGGGTTTAAAATTGGCTTCGTATAAGGATTCTATGTTTGGTGTCAGTTTGATCCCCAGGTATTTAAGGGTTTTATGTTTCCATTTGTAAGGGAAATTCATTTGAGTTAGATGTACAGTAGGTGTCAAAGTTAGATTAAGTGCCTCTGATTTATTGTGGTTGATTTTAAGGTTGGAAATATAGCTAAATGTCTTAAAAATTGTATTAAGTTTGGGGATGGAAATGTGTGGTTAGGTAAGGAAAAATAATAAAAACAGAAAAAAACAGAAAAGAGGCGCCACTTAGTTAAAACTGTTTCACTTTAATAATACAATAGTATTAAAGCACTCACTCGTAAGTTGACTGTATAAAGCACATAGATGATCAGGTCTGTGGTCGTATTCCGCTAGCTAGCAGTCTCAGTGTGAGATGACCTCCTCGTTTGCTGTATTAGAAGCCGGGATAATATCCATGGTGGATGTTGCCGGAGGATCTTCTCAGAAAACCAAAGGGAGGGCTGGACCGCAAACAGGAAGTTCAGTTTGAGACGCAATGCTATGTTCAGCGGGATGACATCAGGACCGGCATGCAACGCGTTTCGATGCTTAATGCAAAGAGACGTTCTAGGTCCCCGCACGCATCTTTCTCAAGCAATAATGTGACAGGCTAGACAAAGCCTTTTTATGTGCGCCTGAGGTGATGTTGCCACCTTGTGGGGATTAGTTGTAAGACTCCCTTAAACAGAGTGTGCTAACACTAATATTGTCACATTTATACAAAAAGGGAACAAATGCTATAATATAATAAAACTAAACCGGGCCTATACAAACATAGCATGTAGATCCAATATTGTGATATAGTATACAATTTTATAAAATTTCATTCAGAAAACCAATATCATTTAATATAATAGTGAAAAAAGTATAAATAAAGATAATAGATAAAAAAAAACAAAAAAAAAAACACACTACTCTGAAAATTAAAAAAGGAAAAAAGGAAAAGTAGCAGATCAAAATACATCCCTGAAAAAGCAAAGATGTTTGATATGCTTAATCCTTTGTATGCATAGATGGACCATAAGCAAGGTCTCTGCCTTGAACTATATAAAAATTATATATATATGTATATATATATATATATATATATATATATATATATATATATATATACACCCATATATTCTGGAACACACATACTTGTATATATATTCCACAACAAGAATGTACATACATTATATCAAAAATCTGATTTATTAAAAAGCAAATTAATTAACTATATTTTATTTTAATTTGTTTATACTGATTAATTTTTAAAAACTTTTTTTAAAAAACGTTTTTTAAAAAATTGGTATGAGAAGAGGAAGGGAAGGGAAAAAGGGTGGGAATATGGAATGGGTAATATATGGTAGTGAGGAATTTCATTGGAATAAGTTATATATGTGGTAAAAAAGCAAAGTATAGATATTTATTTATCTTACCTTATTAAATAAAAGATGATAATAGTGGAGATACAGACACAAGAATAATCATAATATAGTAGAGATTTCCAATTCTTTGTTGATACCCCCTGGATTAAGGGTATCTAAAGAATAGATCCAAAAGGTTTCGCGCTCACAGAGCTTGCGAAATCTTTCTGCCTCTGGCAATGTGTTTGGAATTTGTTCTACCACCCATACTCTGAGGCCTTCCATGGATTTTTGGTGACAACTAGGGATGAGCTTCGTGTTCGAGTCGAACATACGTTCGACTCGAACATCGGCTGTTCGATCGTTCGACGAAGATCGAACGATTTGGGCCGTTCGCGCCAAATTCGAGTGACGCGAACGGCCCACAATGCACTACGCCATCGCAGTGTCATCCAGGCGCTGTGATTGGCCAAGCATGCACTGTGACCCCGCATGCTTGGCCAATCACAGCGCCGGCAGCGAGGAGAGCAATGATTGGCCACAGGCAGGATGCCTGTGGCCAATTATTGCTGAGGGTGTTTAGTACACGCCCCACACTATAAAAGGCCGCCAGCACGGCGGCCTAGTGTAGTGTGTTCCGGAGCAGGGATAGAGCAGCATAGGCAGGGACAGTGACTGTTATTTCTTTCTTGCTTAACCTGGATTCCTTTAGTTTAGGGAAAGAGAAGGATAGGTAGGGAGAGTGTCAGTGTGTTTTGTGCTTGTGCTATAGTGTGCTTAAAAAAAACATTTATTCTAGGGACAGAAAACTGTAGGTAGGGACAGTGTCAGTTTCTTTCACTCTGCAAGTCCTTGTTTCCAGGGACCTGGAAGGACAGTGAGTGAATTGTCCTTGTGCTATATTGTGCTTAAAAAAACATTTATTCTAGGGACAGAAAACTGTAGGTAGGGAGAGTGTCAGTTTCTTTCACTCTGCAAGTCCTTGTTTCCAGGGACCTGTAAGGACAGTGAGTGAATTGTCCTTGTGCTATATTGTGCTTAAAAAAAACATTTATTCTAGGGACAGAAAACTGTAGGTAGGGAGAGTGTCAGTTTATTTCACTCTGCAAGTCCTTGTTTCCAGGGACCTGGAAGGACAGTGAGTGAATTCTCCTTGTGCTATATTGTGCTTAAAAAAAACATTTATTCTAGGGACAGAAAACTGTAGGTAGGGACAGTGTCAGTTTCTTTCACTCTGCAAGTCCTTGTTTCCAGGGACCTGTAAGGACAGTGAGTGAATTGTCCTTGTGCTATATTGTGATTAAAAAAAACATTTTTTCTAGGGACAGAAAACTGTAGGTAGGGAGAGTGTTTTTTTTCTTTCACTCTGCAAGTCCTTGTTTCCAGGGACCTGTAAGGACAGTGAGTGAATTGTCCTTGTGCTATATTGTGCTTAAAAAAAACATTTTTTCTAGGGACAGAAAACTGTAGGTAGGGACAGTGTCAGTTTCTTTCACTCTGCAAGTCCTTGTTTCCAGGGACCTGTAAGGACAGTGAGTGAATTGTCCTTGTGCTATATTGTGCTTAAAAAAACATTTATTCTAGGGACAGAAAACTGTAGGTAGGGAGAGTGTCAGTTTATTTCACTCTGCAAGTCCTTGTTTCCAGGGACCTGGAAGGACAGTGAGTGAATTGTCCTTGTGCTATATTGTGATTAAAAAAAAACATTTATTCTAGGGACAGAAAACTGTAGGTAGGGAGAGTGTCAGTTTATTTCACTCTGCAAGTCCTTGTTTCCAGGGACCTGTAAGGACAGTGAGTGAATTGTCCTTGTGCTATATTGTGATTAAAAAAAAACATTTTTTCTAGGGACAGAAAACTGTAGGTAGGGAGAGTGTTTTTTTTCTTTCACTCTGCAAGTCCTTGTTTCCAGGGACCTGTAAGGACAGTGAGTGAATTGTCCTTGTGCTATATTGTGCTTAAAAAAAACATTTATTCTAGGGACAGAAAACTGTAGGTAGGGAGAGTGTCAGTTTATTTCACTCTGCAAGTCCTTGTTTCCAGGGACCTGGAAGGACAGTGAGTGAATTGTCCTTGTGTTATATTGTGATTAAAAAAAACATTTTTTCTAGGGACAGAAAACTGTAGGTAGGGAGAGTGTTTTTTTTCTTTCACTCTGCAAGTCCTTGTTTCCAGGGACCTGTAAGGACAGTGAGTGAATTGTCCTTGTGCTATATTGTGATTAAAAAAAACATTTTTTCTAGGGACAGAAAACTGTAGGTAGGGAGAGTGTTTTTTTTCTTTCACTCTGCAAGTCCTTGTTTCCAGGGACCTGTAAGGACAGTGAGTGAATTGTCCTTGTGCTATATTGTGCTTAAAAAAAACATTTATTCTAGGGACAGAAAACTGTAGGTAGGGAGAGTGTCAGTTTATTTCACTCTGCAAGTCCTTGTTTCCAGGGACCTGGAAGGACAGTGAGTGAATTGTCCTTGTGCTATATTGTGATTAAAAAAAACATTTTTTCTAGGGACAGAAAACTGTAGGTAGGGAGAGTGTTTTTTTTCTTTCACTCTGCAAGTCCTTGTTTCCAGGGACCTGTAAGGACAGTGAGTGAATTGTCCTTGTGCTATATTGTGCTTAAAAAAAACATTTATTCTAGGGACAGAAAACTGTAGGTAGGGAGAGTGTCAGTTTATTTCACTCTGCAAGTCCTTGTTTCCAGGGACCTGGAAGGACAGTGAGTGAATTGTCCTTGTGCTATATTGTGATTAAAAAAAACATTTTTTCTAGGGACAGAAAACTGTAGGTAGGGAGAGTGTTTTTTTTCTTTCACTCTGCAAGTCCTTGTTTCCAGGGACCTGTAAGGACAGTGAGTGAATTGTCCTTGTGCTATATTGTGCTTAAAAAAAACATTTATTCTAGGGACAGAAAACTGTAGGTAGGGAGAGTGTCAGTTTATTTCACTCTGCAAGTCCTTGTTTCCAGGGACCTGGAAGGACAGTGAGTGAATTGTCCTTGTGCTATATTGTGATTAAAAAAAACATTTTTTCTAGGGACAGAAAACTGTAGGTAGGGAGAGTGTTTTTTTTCTTTCACTCTGCAAGTCCTTGTTTCCAGGGACCTGTAAGGACAGTGAGTGAATTGTCCTTGTGCTATATTGTGCTTAAAAAAAACATTTATTCTAGGGACAGAAAACTGTAGGTAGGGAGAGTGTCAGTTTATTTCACTCTGCAAGTCCTTGTTTCCAGGGACCTGTAAGGACAGTGAGTGAATTGTCCTTGTGCTATATTGTGATTAAAAAAAACATTTTTTCTAGGGACAGAAAACTGTAGGTAGGGAGAGTGTCAGTTTCTTTCACTGTGAAAGTCCTTGTTTCAAGGGACAGAGAAGGACACCTGAAGGTAGCCCTTATTGCTTTTTTCCCATCTCCCTGCAGGCCATCTATTAGAATGTCTGGAAGGCAAACAAGGAGAGGCAGACAGTCAGGAGGCAATAAAAGAGGGCAAGCAGGCTCTGTGTCTGGGGGCAACAGTGCTGGTCGTGGACGCGGTGCATTGTCATCAGCACATGGCCATGGGACACGCTTGTCCTTCTTTTCGGCAGCTGGACATGTTGAGCCACATCATGCCGAAGACTTGGTAGAGTGGATGACCAAGCCCTCCTCCTCCTCCTCATCCTCTCTCACCCAGGCTCAGGGTACTGGAAAAGCAGCTGCCAAAGCGTCGTCTTCCCTGGTATCAATGTCAGACAAATCATCAGTCACTCCTTCCCTAGACCCACCATGTCCTCCTCCTGAGGAGTCCCCCGAACTGTTTCAGCACAGTGTTGGGTACATGCTCCAGGAGGATGCCCAGCGTTTCGAAGGGTCTGATGATGAAACCCAGCTAGAGGAAGGCAGTAGCGTGAGAGCAGACAGAGGGGATGCTCAAGAAGGACACCAATCTGGCAGTCATGTTCCAGCAGCTGCAGCATACTGCCAGATTGGCTCCAGTGATGAGGAGGGAGGGGATGATGAGGTCACTGACTCCACGTGGGTGCCTAATAGGAGAGAGGAGGAGGAGGAGGATGAGGAGGAGGCACATCTCCAACGAGGCAGGATGCCCTTTGGTGGCCAGCGTAAGGGCAGTACACCGACGGAATCACACCGCAGAGCTCCGCCTGTGCAGGGCGCTGCCTCTGCCCGTCATTCAAAAAGTTCTTTGGTGTGGGCCTTTTTTGAGGCTAGTGCATCAGATCGCACAGCTGCTGTTTGCAACATATGTCTCAAGCGTATATCGCGTGGCCAAAACATCAGCCGCTTGGGTACCACATGCCTGACCAGACATATGTTGACCTGCCATGCAGCTCGTTGGCAAGCCTACCTCAAAGACCCACACCAAAGAACAAAGCGGACCTCTCCTTGCACCGCATCAGCTGGGATCTCCAACCCCACTATAACTTCAGTCCTCTCTGAAACATGCACTGAGAGGAATGAAGGTGTAGAATTAGGTGTGTCACAGCCAAGTACTTGCGCCCACTCTGCTAGCAGTACACCGACGTCCGATTCTAGCAGGCAAATTTCCCTGCCCCAGCTGCTGGACCGTCGAAAGAAGTTCACTCCCAGCCATCCACATGCCCAGCGGTTGAATGCTAGCTTGGCTAAATTGCTAGCGCTTCAACTGCTGCCTTTTCAGTTGGTAGACTCGGCCCCCTTCCGTGAGTTTGTGCAATGTGCAGTTCCTCAGTGGCAGGTTCCCAAACGCCACTTTTTCTCACGGAAGGCTATTCCGGCTCTCTACCGGCATGTGGAAGGCAATGTCTTGGCCTCGCTGGACAGGGCGGTCAGCGGTAAGGTGCATATTACCGCTGACTCATGGTCCAGCAGGCATGGACAGGGACGTTACCTTTCTTTCACGGCCCATTGGGTCACTCTTTTGGCAGCTGGGAAGGATTCAGGACAAGGTGCAGTAGTGTTGGAGGTTGTCCCACCGCCACGCCTCCAAAATGCTACTACTGGTTGTGACACACCTCTCTCCTCCACCCCCTCCTCTTCTTCTTCCTCCATGGCCTCTTCCTGTGGTTTGTCCTATGAACCAGCGGTGCTCCGTAGCCGTTCACGGGGCTACGCAAGTACACAGGCAAAAAGATGCCATGCCGTGCTTGCGCTGGTGTGTTTGGGGGACAGAAGCCACACTGGGGCAGAGGTCCTGTCTGCTCTGCAGGGCCAGGCCGAGAGGTGGTTGACGCCACGCCAGCTTAAGCCAGGAATGGTGGTTTGCGACAATGGCACCAACCTCCTCTCCGCCCTCCGACAGGGACAACTGACCCATGTGCCCTGTGTGGCTCACGTCCTTAACCTGGTGGTGCAGCGCTTCTTGGGCAGGTACCCGGGCTTACAGGATGTCCTGAGGCAGGCCAGGAAAGTCTGTGTGCATTTCCGCAGATCTTATAATGCCAGTGCTCGCCTGGCTGAGCTGCAAAAGGAGTTGAACCTGCCCAAGAACCGCCTTATATGTGACATGCCCACCAGGTGGAACTCAACGTTGGCCATGCTGCAGCGGCTGCACACGCAGCAGAGGGCCATCAATGAGTACCTGTGCGACTACGGCACCAGGACAGGGTCAGGGGAGCTTGGTTTTTTTTCTCCACGCCAGTGGGGCATGATCAGGGATGCATGCACTGTCCTGGCACCATTTGAGGAGGCCACGAGGATGGTGAGCAGTGACAGTGCATGCATCAGTGACACTGTACCTCTTGTCCACCTGTTGGAGCACACGCTGCGTGGAATAATGGACAGGGCACTTGAGGCAGAACAGAGGCAGGAAGAGGAGGACTTCCTTGCCTCTCAAGGCCCCCTTTACCCAGACAGTGTTCCTTCTGTCCCACCCATCGCACAGGAAGAGGAGGAGGAGGAGGAGGAGGAGGAGGAGGATTGTGTCAGCATGGAGGTGGAGGCTGGCACTCAGCATCATCAGCAGCAGTCTTTTAGGGATGATTTACAGTCCCAAGAAACCAGTGGACTTGTACGTGGCTGGGAGGAGGTGGCTGCGGATCATGTCGTCCTTAGTGACCCAGAGGACTCCGGAGCGAATGCCTCAGCAAACCTACGCTGCATGGCCTCCCTGATCCTGCAAAGTCTGCGGAAGGATCCTCGTATTCTTCGGATCAAGGAGAGGGACCATTACTGGCTGGCCACTCTCCTTGATCCACGGTACAAGGGTAAGGTTGCGGACCTTATGTTACCGTCGCAGAGGGAGCAGAGGATGAGACAACTCCGGGAGGCCTTGCAGAAAGGTCTGTGCAACGCGTTCCCAGAGACTGGGAGGTTGCAAACTCCTGGTCCTGGACAACGAGTTGCTGAGGCTTCGGCCAGTCAAAGAAGGAGCGGTGGGGAAGGTGGCCGTCTGACCGATGCGTTCAGACAATTCTTTAGTCCGCAGCCCCAAAGTATGATCGGTTCCAGCAACCATCGCCAGCGTCTGATAAACATGGTGCAGGAATATCTAGGGGCAAGGTCAGACTTGGACACCTTCCCCACCGAAAATCCTCTGGCTTACTGGGTCTTGAGGATGGATCACTGGCCAGAGCTTGCACAGTATGCAATTGAGCTACTGGCCTGTCCTGCATCCAGCGTTCTTTCGGAACGCACATTCAGTGCTGCTGGAGGATTTGTCACGGATCACAGGGTGCGCCTGTCCACCGACTCGGTTGATCGACTGACTTTCATCAAGATGAACCAGTCTTGGATCACCACCAGCTACCACACACCTGATGCTGATATAACAGACTAATTGATTTTAACATGTCACATCCCTTCAAGACTGATGCTGATGCTGAGTGCCTGTGCTGTTATGTTGACTGGCTATCCTCCTCCTCCGAGTCCTCAATGATACGATTGATGATGATAGCTTGTAAGATCATTTTTGTTTATGGGTGCCGCCACCAGTGCCTAACGCCCAATTTTTCAGCCCCTGTTTAACAGGGGCGTGTAATTACAATTTTTGAAGCAATACTTTGCAACAGGGCTCATTGCTGTGCTCCAAGTACAGTATCTGTGAGGAGTTGCAGTGTTGTGCCACCAGTGCCTAAGGCCCAATTTTTCAGCCCCTGTTTAACAGGGGCGTGTCATTACAATTTTTGAAGCAATACTTTGCAACAGGGCTCATTGGTGTGCTCCAAGTACAGTATCTGTGAGGAGTTGCAGTGTTGTGCCACCAGTGCCTAAGGCCCAATTTTTCAGCCCCTGTTTAACAGGGGCGTGTCATTACAATTTTTGAAGCAATACTTTGCAACAGGGCTCATTGCTGTGCTCCAAGTACAGTATCTGTGAGGGGTTGCAGTGTTGTGCCACCAGTGCCTAAGGCCCAATTTTTCAGCCCCTGTTCAACAGGGGCATGTAATTACAATTCTTGATCTAATAATTCACAGCAGGGCCCATTGCTGCACCCACCAAGAGTAACTGTCAGGGCTTACAGTGTTGTGGCACCAGCACCACCATCAAAGGCCCAATTTTTACTACCACTGTTCAACAATTATATGTAATTAAAATTCCTGATATAATAGTTGACAGCAGGGCGTTCCAGCACCAACCAAGAGTAACTGTGAGTGCTTACAGTGTTGTGCCAACACCAACAACTAAGGGGCCTATTTCTGCAGAGTATATACGGCAGGTCCCTACTTTCAAACATCCAACTTACAAACGACTCCTACTTGCAAACGCAAGAAGACAACAGGAAGTGAGAGGAAATCTACCACTAGGAAGGAAAATTCTCTCCTGTAAGAATAAATATGGGAGAAAGGTGTCTCCTCTGTACTGATGCTTTATCAGCAATCCTTGTTTCAAGAAAAACACCACATTTCAAAAACAGTTGTCATTGGGACGGAAAGTGAGGTGAAATGTTCTGAACAGGGGCACAGACAGCAAAACAAATGTTACAGGGGTGATAACCCTTACCTATGTTTTCCAAAAAGTTTAAAAATAGATTTTTGGTCTGGAGCTACACTTCAACAATGTACCTGTTCAAAATTACAAACAGACTCTACATAAGAACAAACCTACAGTCCCTGTCTTGTATGCACCGCCTGTATAGGGCTGTTCAGAGTATATAGGGCCTTTTTTATTTTATGTGCGGGGTTCCCCTTAATATCCATACAAGACCCAAAGGGGCTGGTAATGGGCTGGGGTAGGGGGGGGGGGTCATGGGGTAGCTATGCCATTTTTCTTAAAGAATTTCATCCATATTACCGGGACCAGACATTACATTAAAGCCGCAAGCAGTTTTAAATGGCTTTTTTTTCCTTTAGAAGTGTCATTTTGTGCAGGGACAGTTCTAAACACGGGAAACACGTGGCACTTCACAGGCATACTTTAGACACCCCCCAGGTACGATATTTAAAGGAATATTTGACTTTTTTTTTTTCACTTTATGCATCATTAAAATGACTGCTCCCGAAAAACGACCGTTTTTAAAACTTCTTTTTGCATTGATACATGTCCCCTGGTGCAGAACCCGGGTTCCCAAACCCTTTTTAGGACAATAACATGCATAATAGTTGTTATAATTAGCACTTTAGAATTCGAACGTTCGCATCCATTGTATTTAATAGGGTTCTAATGTTCGTTCGAACTTTCGGTCCGTTCGCGGGTTCTGGTGCGAACCGAACCCGGGGGTGTTCGGCTCATCACTAGTGACAACCAGCAAAGTGACGAGGCACACTGTGTTTATCTTTTCCACCCTCTATCTTTCTTCTATGTTCGCCAAAGCGTTGGCGTAGAGGTCTTATGGTGCGGCCCACATACAACAATTTGCAGGGGCAAGTCAACACGTAGACAACAAAGTCTGAACTGCAATTATAAAATGCATCCAGATAATGTTTTTTACCTTTGGTGGAAAAATCTTTTTGTCCATGATCAATGAAAGAACATGTTTTGCACAGGTTTTTTTTGCACCGAAACATGCCCTTTAAAGGAAACATATCAAGATGTTGTAAAAATGGAGTATGTTTTTCCTTCAATTTACTAGGAGCTATTCTATTTTTTAGATTGGTAGCTCTTCTATACGTTACCCTAGGTGTGTCAGTGAGGACTGATTTTAAATTTTGGTCTTCCAATAGAATGGGCCAATGTTTTTTCAAAATAGATTCGATTTTATTGGACTCTGTGTGGAACCTTGTTATGAAACGGACAGATGGATCAAACTTGTTTCGGTCCTCATATTGTGTGCTCTTGGGTACTTTAGGCTCTAGATAATAGTTATATGCATTATCTATCAATGAGGTGGGATACTTTTTATCATGTAATTTCTTTTTCAGAATATAACTCTGTTCTATATAATCTGTTATTTGGGTACAATTGCGCCGTAATCTACAGAATTGGCCTTTTGGAATACTATTAGTCCACTTTTTGTAATGGCAACTATTAAAGTGGAGCAATGAATTACCTGCAGTAGGTTTAAAATGATTTTTGGCTTGAATGTTCTTGTCTAGATGATAGAGATCCAAATCAAGAAAAGTTAGTCTGTCTCTGTCCCAAACATGGGTGAAAGACAGGCCACATGCGTTTTTATTGCAGTGATTTACAAATTCATCAATGACTCCATTCTCACCATCCCAAATGACTATGATATCGTCTATATACCTACCAAAAAAGACTAAATTCTTGGCAAAAGGATTATTAGACCACACGTACCTATCTTCCCAAAAGCCAATGGCTAGATTTGCATAGGACGGCGCAAAATTTGCGCCCATTGCGGTCCACTTTATTTGCAAAAATTATTCTTTGTCGAAACAAAAATAATTATGAGTTAAACAAAAATTAGTGCATTCTAATATAAAATTTGTCTGTTCACCTCCCATATAAGGGTTGTCAGATAGAAAATGACTTATGGCTTCCAAACCAAACTCATGAGGAATAGAAGTGTAGAGGGAAGTTACATCCAGAGACATCCAGATGTAACTCTCCTCCCACCTATAGGGTTCTAATAACTCCAAGAGATGAGTGCCATCTCGAATATAAGAACGTAAACCTTGGGCCAATGGTTGTAAATGATAATCAATGTACTTTGATAGTCCAGAGGTGATGCTGTCCATGGCAGCAATAATAGGTCTGCCAGGAGGAGATTCAATGTTCTTATGAATTTTGGGAATATGATAAAAATAAGGAGTATTATAGAAATCTCTATGTAGAAAAAAAGCTTCATTTTTACTAATTATATTTTTGGATAGTGCTGACTTGATCAATAGCTCAATTTCAGTTTTGTAAGCTGAAAGTGGGTCACTCCTTAACTTCAAGTATGTTTGTTTATCTCCTAAAAGGCGTACTGCCTCCAAGATATATTTGTCTCTGTCCTGTATGACGATACCTCTGCCTTTATCGGCGGTTTTAATAATGATATTGTCATTTTTGATGAGACTGGACAGGGCAATGTTTTCTTCTCTGGTTAGATGACCAAGAGGAGAGATGTTTTTGGAAGAATTAGAACACATCTTTTTTAGGTCAGTGTAAACCATGTTGTAAAAGGTTATCAAATGAGGTCCTCTGGACTGATAAGGAAAAAAAGTTGACTTTGGTTTTAATGGAGTATGTATAATAGGTGGGGAGGTACAAAGATGTTGAGTAAAAAGATCGAGTCTCGTATGGGACTCGTCTTGCCATAATTCCTCAAGAGTCTCAAAGACATCAATGTCGAAATTGAATTTGCTGATATCTTGTTCCGAGTCCTGAAGGCTCGGAAGATCAAGATTGTCAGAGTGTGACTTTTGTTTTGTTTTCTGTATCTGAAAAAATCTCTTTAGAGTCAAATTCCTGACATATCTATTGAGATCCTTGAATAATAGAAATGGGTCAGGTTTATTGGAGGGTGCAAAATTAAGGCCCCGACCAAGAAGGGAGGTTTCAGCTGATGATAATTTATGTTTAGACAAATTATATATCTTTACAGTCTCCGAGCTTTGGATGCATTTTTTTCCTTTGGTTCTATTTCTTCCCCCTCTGCAGCCTCTTCTGCAAATTTTCTTTTGCTTGTTGAAGCCGGAGAGGGGTTTATTTCTAAAAAAGAAGAAGGATTAGATGAAGATGCTGTAATGTTACCAACATTAGAAGGACCAGAAGAGCTTGGTAAAAGAACCAAGCTTTCCATACTCCCAAAGGTGATGGATGTAGGTTTGTCTGGACACGTAAGGGAACATAGATGGGGATTGGAAATTTGAGATGCAGGTATAGATGGACTGATCTTAGCCTTAGACCTGTCTGATGAATTAGTGGAAGCATGAATCTCTAGTTCCATCTCCGAACTTTCCGCGTAGATCTTACTAGCACTGTGGACATGTTCTGAGGTGTTGGGATGGACACAATTTTGTGACATAGTTCTTGGATTGGTACGGTTATAAAAGGCGCTTAAATCCTGCAGGAGTTTATTTTGAGAAGATTTTTTAGTAACTGAAGTAGGGTTGGAGGATAAATGCAAATTTGGTGGTTGAAAAGTGTGTTTTTTTATAATAGGTTTAATCACGGGGAGTAAGGACATAAGGGGTGGTGGATGAGGGAGAAGAGGGGGGACAAGACATTAGATATGTCATTTTCAGATGTCTTTGATGGTAAAACATTTTGGGCAATATCTGACGTGGTTGAAGGAAGGGGAAATTGGGTTTTGTTTTTGTCCATTCAAGTAAACACCTTGTTACTTGAGTAGTCCTTTATATCCCATCTAAATTTACCTAGTTTATTGTATATAAGGTCACCCTCCATTTTTTTGGTCTTCTTTTTAAGAATATCCAACTAAGAGAGGGGTACCTTGTGCCCAAAATCTAAAATTTCAGTACACAAGGATTGAACGGCTTTTTCTAACTGATCAAATTTATTGGCTCTGTGTTTTAAAAGAATATTCATCCACTTTGTGGTACAAAACTCCGCCAGACTATTCCACTCTCTAGCATCATCAGGTTCTAAAAATGAACAATTTTTTAGGATTCTTAAACCCCTAGGTGTTATTCTACTTGCCAAATATTTCTCCAAGAAATATTTATCCCACCATTGTGAATTGGTGGAGTGTACTAAACGTTCTAATTTTTTGAATTTACCACATAATTTATATCTATTATTTTTGGTTAATATGACATCATCCAAAAATAATGAGGGGGATAATTTGATATACAGTGAGTCCAATATACCATATTTTTTGGACTCTATATCAGTTAAAAAATCCATATGGAAAGAAAATACAATATCAATGTCTCTAATAAAATTATTATATAAAATTCAGACTGAGAAACAACAAAAAGCCCATATATGCAAACAAGAAAATACTAAAAACAATACAGATAATATATGAATGTATAGAAAGATAATTGCTTATATATATTTCTTTGGTGTGCAGAACCAGCCTACCAAAAAAGAGAGAGGAGTAAAAACCACCTATGCGTGGAAAACCTCAGATATCATCATAATTAGGATTATGTATAATGTGTGCATATATACACATATTAAGTGGAGAAAGGAATGAGCATAATCTACTTTAAACTGGACTGAATTAGGGTAAATATGTGTCTTATAGTAACAATAGCAGCCAAGACAATACTTCAAATAGTCATACAAAATTAAATCACAATGATGGCGCTTAAAGTTTATCAGAAGACAATACATATATACATATACCTAAAATGTCCTATGAGCTATGCGAAGAGCTCAGGTGTGAGTGAAAACAGTCCAGGAAGGTAACCGGGCAGCCTTGCTGAGGGAGCTGAAGCCAGACTCCAAACATATGAAAACAGAAAAAAAACAGAAAAGAGGCGTCACTTAGTTAAAACTGTTTCACTTTAATAATACAATAGTATTAAAGCACTCACTCGTAAGTTGACTGTATAAAGCACATAGATGATCAGGTCTGTGGTCGTATTCCGCTAGCTAGCAGTCTCAGTGTGAGATGACCTCCTCGTTTGCTGTATTAGAAGCCGGGATAATATCCATGGTGGATGTTGCCGGAGGATCTTCTCAGAAAACCAAAGGGAGGGCTGGACCGCAAACAGGAAGTTCAGTTTGAGACGCAATGCTACGTTCAGCGGGATGACATCAGGACCGGCATGCAACGCGTTTCGATGCTTAATGCAAAGAGACGTTCTAGGTCCCTCTACACTTCTATTCCTCATGAGTTTGGTTTGGAAGCCATAAGTCATTTTCTATCTGACAACCCTTATATGGGAGGTGAACAGACAAATTTTATATTAGAATGCACTAATTTTTGTTTAACTCATAATTATTTTTGTTTCGACAAAGAATATTTTTTGCAAATAAAGGGGACCGCAATGGGCGCAAATTTTGCGCCGTCCTATGCAAATCTAGCCATGGGCTTTTGGGAAGATAGGTACGTGTGGTCTAATAATCCTTTTGCCAAGAATTTAGTCTTTTTTGGTAGGTATATAGACGATATCATAGTCATTTGGGATGGTGAGAATGGAGTCATTGATGAATTTGTAAATCACTGCAATAAAAACGCATGTGGCCTGTCTTTCACCCATGTTTGGGACAGAGACAGACTAACTTTTCTTGATTTGGATCTCTATCATCTAGACAAGAACATTCAAGCCAAAAATCATTTTAAACCTACTGCAGGTAATTCATTGCTCCACTTTAATAGTTGCCATTACAAAAAGTGGACTAATAATATTCCAAAAGGCCAATTCTGTAGATTACGGCGCAATTGTACCCAAATAACAGATTATATAGAACAGAGTTCTATTCTGAAAAAGAAATTACATGATAAAAAGTATCCCACCTCATTGATAGATAATGCATATAACTATTATCTAGAGCCTAAAGTACCCTAGAGCACACAATATGAGGACCGAAACAAGTTTGATCCATCTGTCCATTTCATAACAAGGTTCCACACAGAGTCCAATAAAATGGAATCTATTTTGAAAAAACATTGGCCCATTCTATTGGAAGACCAACATTTAAAATCAGTCCTCACTGACACACCTAGGGTAACGTATAGAAGAGCTACCAATCTAAAAAATAGAATAGCTCCTAGTAAATTGAAGGAAAAACATACTCCATTTTTACAACATCTTGATATGTTTCCTTTAAAGGGCATGTTTCGGTGCAAAAAAAACCTGTGCAAAACATGTTCTTTCATTGATCATGGACAAAAAGATTTTTCCACCAAAGGTAAAAAACATTATCTGGATGCATTTTATAATTGCAGTTCAGACTTTGTTGTCTACGTGTTGACTTGCCCCTGCAAATTGTTGTATGTGGGCCGCACCATAAGACCTCTACGCCAACGCTTTGGCGAACATAGAAGAAAGATAGAGGGTGGAAAAGATAAACACAGTGTGCCTCGTCACTTTGCTGGTTGTCACCAAAAATCCACGGAAGGCCTCAGAGTATGGGTGGTAGAACAAATTCCAAACACATTGCCAGAGGCAGAAAGATTTCGCAAGCTCTGTGAGCGCGAAACCTTTTGGATCTATTCTTTAGATACCCTTAATCCAGGGGGTATCAACGAAGAATTGGAAATCTCTACTATATTATGATTATTCTTGTGTCTGTATCTCCACCATTATCATCTTTTATTTAATTAAGTAAGATAAATGCATATCTATACTTTGCTTTTTTACCACATATATAACTTATTCCAATGAAATTCCTCACTACCATATATTACCCATTCCATATTCCCACCCTTTTTCCCTTCCCTTCCTCTTCTCATACCAATTTTAAAAAAAACGTTTTTAAAAAAAAGTTTTTAAAAATTAATCAGTATAAACAAATTAAAATAAAATATAGTTAATTAATTTGCTTTTTAATAAATCAGATTTTTGATATAATGTATGTACATTCTTGTTGTGGAATATATATACAAGTATGTGTGTTCCAGAATATATGGGTGTATATATATATATATATTCCTTTTTTCCTTTTTTAATTTTCAGAGTAGTGTGTTTTTTTTTGTTTTTTTTTTTATCTATTATCTTTATTTATAATTTTTTTCACTATTATATTAAATGATATTGGTTTTCTGAATGAAATTTTATAAAATTGTATACTATATCACAATATTGGATCTACATGCTATGTTTGTATAGGCCCGGTTTAGTTTTATTATATTATAGCATTTGTTCCCTTTTTGTATAAATGTGACAATATTAGTGTTAGCACACTCTGTTTAAGGGAGTCTTACAACTAATCCCCACAAGGTGGCAACATCACCTCAGGCGCACATAAAAAGGCTTTGTCTAGCCTGTCACATTATTGCTTGAGAAAGATGCGTGTGGGGACCTAGAATGTCTCTTTGCATTAAGCATCGAAACGCGTTGCATGCCGGTCCTGATGTCATCCCGCTGAACGTAGCATTGCGTCTCAAACTGAACTTCCTGTTTGCGGTCCAGCCCTCCCTTTGGTTTTCTGAGAAGATCCTCCGGCAACATCCACCATGGATATTATCCCGGCTTCTAATACAGCAAACGAGGAGGTCATCTCACACTGAGACTGCTAGCTAGCGGAATACGACCACAGACCTGATCATCTATGTGCTTTATACAGTCAACTTATGAGTGAGTGCTTTAATACTATTGTATTATTAAAGTGAAACAGTTTTAACTAAGTGGCGCCTCTTTTCTGTTTTTTTCTGTTTTCATATGTTTGGAGTCTGGCTTCAGCTCCCTCAGCAAGGCTGCCCGGTTACCTTCCTGGACTGTTTTCACTCACACCTGAGCTCTTCGCATAGCTCATAGGACATTTTAGGTATATGTATATATGTATTGTCTTCTGATAAACTTTAAGCGCCATCATTGTGATTTAATTTTGTATGACTATTTGAAGTATTGTCTTGGCTGCTATTGTTACTATAAGACACATATTTACCCTAATTCAGTCCAGTTTAAAGTAGATTATGCTCATTCCTTTCTCCACTTAATATGTGTATATATGCACACATTATACATAATCCTAATTATGATGATATCTGAGGTTTTCCACGCATAGGTGGTTTTTACTCCTCTCTCTTTTTTGGTAGGCTGGTTCTGCACACCAAAGAAATATATATAAGCAATTATCTTTCTATACATTCATATATTATCTGTATTGTTTTTAGTATTTTCTTGTTTGCATATATGGGCTTTTTGTTGTTTCTCAGTCTGAATTTTATATAATAATTTTATTAGAGACATTGATATTGTATTTTCTTTCCATATGGATTTTTTAACTGATATAGAGTCCAAAAAATATGGTATATTGGACTCACTGTATATCAAATTATCCCCCTCATTATTTTTGGATGATGTCATATTAACCAAAAATAATAGATATAAATTATGTGGTAAATTCAAAAAATTAGAACGTTTAGTACACTCCACCAATTCACAATGGTGGGATAAATATTTCTTGGAGAAATATTTGGAAAGTAGAATAACACCTAGGGGTTTAAGAATCCTAAAAAATTGTTAATTTTTAGAACCTGATGATGCTAGAGAGTGGAATAGTCTGGCGGAATTTTGTACCACAAAGTGGATGAATATTCTTTTAAAACACAGAGCCAATAAATTTGATCAGTTAGAAAAAGCCGTTCAATCCATGTGTACTGAAATTTTAGATTTTGGGCACAAGGTACCCCTCTCTTGGTTGGATATTCTTAAAAAGAAGACCAAAAAAATGGAGGGTGACCTTATATACAATAAACTAGGTAAATTTAGAAGGGATATAAAGGACTACTCAAGTAACAAGGTGTTTACTTGGATGGACAAAAACAAAACCCAATTTCCCCTTCCTTCAACTACGTCAGATATTGCCCAAAATGTTTTACCATCAAAGACATCTGAAAATTACATATCTAATGTCTTGTCCCCCCCTCTTCTCCCTCATCCACCACCCCTTATGTCCTTACTCCCCGTGATTAAAACTATTATAAAAAAACACACTTTTCAACCACCAAATTTGCATTTATCCTTCAACGCTACTTCAGTTACTAAAAAATCTTCTCAAAATAAACTCCTGCAGGATTTAAGCGCCTTTTATAACCGTACCAATCCAAGAACTATGTCACAAAATTGTGTCCATCCCAACACCTCAGAACATGTCCACAGTGCTAGTAAGATCTACGCGGAAAGTTCGGAGATGGAACTAGAGATTCATGCTTCCACTAATTCATCAGACAGGTCTAAGGCTAAGATCAGTCCATCTATACCTGCATCTCAAATTTCCAATCCCCATCTATGTTCCCTTACGTGTCCAGACAAACCTACATCCATCACCTTTGGGAGTATGGAAAGCTTGGTTCTTTTACCAAGCTCTTCTGGTCCTTCTAATGTTGGTAACATTACAGCATCTTCATCTAATCCTTCTTCTTTTTTAGAAATAAACCCCTCTCCGGCTTCAACAAGCAAAAGAAAATTTGCAGAAGAGGCTGCAGAGGGGGAAGAAATAGAACCAAAGGAAAAAAATGCATCCAAAGCTCGGAGACTGTAAAGATATATAATTTGTCTAAACATAAATTATCATCAGCTGAAACCTCCCTTCTTGGTCGGGGCCTTAATTTTGCACCCTCCAATAAACCTGACCCATTTCAATTATTCAAGGATCTCAATAGATATGTCAGGAATTTGACTCTAAAGAGATTTTTTCAGATACAGAAAACAAAACAAAAGTCACACTCTGACAATCTTGATCTTCCGAGCCTTCAGGACTCGGAACAAGATATCAGCGAATTCAATTTCGACATTGATGTCTTTGAGACTCTTGAGGAATTATGGCAAGACGAGTCCCATACGAGACTCGATCTTTTTACTCAACATCTTTGTACCTCCCCACCTATTATACATACTCCATTAAAACCAAAGTCAACTTTTTTTCCTTATCAGTCCAGAGGACCTCATTTGATAACCTTTTACAACATGGTTTACACTGACCTAAAAAAGATGTGTTCTAATTCTTCCAAAAACATCTCTCCTCTTGGTCATCTAACCAGAGAAGAAAACATTGCCCTGTCCAGTCTCATCAAAAATGACGATATCATTATTAAAACCGCCGATAAAGGCGGAGGTATCGTCATACAGGACAGAGACAAATATATCTTGGAGGCAGTATGCCTTTTAGGAGATAAACAAACATACTTGAAGTTAAGGAGTGACCCACTTTCAGCTTACAAAACTGAAATTGAGCTATTGATCAAGTCAGCACTATCCAAAAATATAATTAGTAAAAATTAAGCTTTTTTTCTACATAGAGATTTCTATAATACTCCTTATTTTTATCATATTCCCAAAATTCATAAGAACATTGAATCTCCTCCTGGCAGACCTATTATTGCTGCCATGGACAGCATCACCTCTGGACTATCAAAGTACATTGATTATCATTTACAACCATTGGCCCAAGGTTTACGTTCTTATATTCGAGATGGCACTCATCTCTTGGAGTTATTAGAACCCTATAGGTGGGAGGAGAGTTACATCTGGATGTCTCTGGATGTAATTGTAAGGTACCTGTGATAGGTAGTGTCCGAAGTGGAACTTGTGTGCTGAGGATTCAGGCGAAAACGTAGTCAGGCAGATTAGGTTGGCAACAGATCAGGCAAAATGGTACACGATCGAAATCCAGAGAGTGGTCAGGCAGGCAAAGGTCATACACGAGCTGGCAGTGAAGTACAAAATCAGCAGGCTGGAGAGTAGTCAGGAATTCAGGCAGAAGTTCAACACGAAAATCAGGATCAAAAAGCAGTCACAACACCCAGGGAGCTATTCCACACAAACGGGCGCTGAGAGATAGCATCACTTCCTTTTTAAGGGCTGCTTTGATTGAAAATTGTCCACAGCTGGCAGCAGGTGGGGCTAGTGAGTCCAAGGTAATGTTTAACACTGAGAGGACATTTCCAAAAGTCCAGATCTGCTCAGTAGCGCAACAGGTAAGGCTGCAGCTTTGGGACCAGGAAGATCCCGGTTCAAATACAACCAGGTACATGACAGTAACTTCCCTCTACACTTCTATTCCTCATGAGTTTGGTTTGGAAGCCATAAGTCATTTTCTATCTGACAACCCTTATATGGGAGGTGAACAGACAAATTTTATATTAGAATGCACTAATTTTTGTTTAACTCATAATTATTTTTGTTTCGACAAAGAATATTTTTTGCAAATAAAGGGGACCGCAATGGGCGCAAATTTTGCGCCGTCCTATGCAAATCTAGCCATGGGCTTTTGGGAAGATAGGTACGTGTGGTCTAATAATCCTTTTGCCAAGAATTTAGTCTTTTTTGGTAGGTATATAGACAATATCATAGTCATTTGGGATGGTGAGAATGGAGTCATTGATGAATTTGTAAATCACTGCAATAAAAACGCATGTGGCCTGTTTTTCACCCATGTTTGGGACAGAGACAGACTAACTTTTCTTGATTTGGATCTCTATCATCTAGACAAGAACATTCAAGCCAAAAATCATTTTAAACCTACTGCAGGTAATTCATTGCTTCACTTTAATAGTTGCCATTACAAAAAGTGGACTAATAATATTCCAAAAGGCCAATTCTGTAGATTACGGCGCAATTGTACCCAAATAACAGATTATATAGAACAGAGTTCTATTCTGAAAAAGAAATTACATGATAAAAAGTATCCCACCTCATTGATAGATAATGCATATAACTATTATCTAGAGCCTAAAGTACCCAAGAGCACACAATATGAGGACCGAAACAAGTTTGATCCATCTGTCCGTTTCATAACAAGGTTCCACACAGAGTCCAATAAAATGGAATCTATTTTGAAAAAACATTGGCCCATTCTATTGGAAGACCAACATTTAAAATCAGTCCTCACTGACACACCTAGGGTAACGTATAGAAGAGCTACCAATCTAAAAAATAGAATAGCTCCTAGTAAATTGAAGGAAAAACATACTCCATTTTTACAACATCTTGATATGTTTCCTTTAAAGGGCATGTTTCGGTGCAAAAAAAACCTGTGCAAAACATGTTCTTTCATTGATCATGGACAAAAAGATTTTTCCACCAAAGGTAAAAAACATTATCTGGATGCATTTTATAATTGCAGTTCAGACTTTGTTGTCTACGTGTTGACTTGCCCCTGCAAATTGTTGTATGTGGGCCGCACCATAAGACCTCTACGCCAACGCTTTGGCGAACATAGAAGAAAGATAGAGGGTGGAAAAGATAAACACAGTGTGCCTCGTCACTTTGCTGGTTGTCACCAAAAATCCACGGAAGGCCTCAGAGTATGGGTGGTAGAACAAATTCCAAACACATTGCCAGAGGCAGAAAGATTTCGCAAGCTCTGTGAGCGCGAAACCTTTTGGATCTATTCTTTAGATACCCTTAATCCAGGGGGTATCAACGAAGAATTGGAAATCTCTACTATATTATGATTATTCTTGTGTCTGTATCTCCACCATTATCATCTTTTATTTAATTAAGTAAGATAAATGCATATCTATACTTTGCTTTTTTACCACATATATAACTTATTCCAATGAAATTCCTCACTACCATATATTACCCATTCCATATTCCCACCCTTTTTCCCTTACCTTCCTCTTCTCATACCAATTTTTAAAAAAAACGTTTTTAAAAAAAAAGGTTTTAAAAAATAATCAGTATAAACAAATTAAAATAAAATATAGTTAATTAATTTGCTTTTTAATAAATCAGATTTTTGATATAATGTATGTACATTCTTGTTGTGGAATATATATACAAGTATGTGTGTTCCAGAATATATGGGTGTATATATATATATATATATATATATATATATATATATATATAATTTTTATAGGAATTTTTATATAGTTCAAGGCAGAGACCTTGCTTATGGTCCATCTATGCATACAAAGGATTAAGCATATCAAACATCTTTGCTTTTTCAGGGATGTATTTTGATCTGCTACTTTTCCTTTTTTCCTTTTTTAATTTTCAGAGTAGTGTGTTTTTTTTTGTTTTTTTTTTATCTATTATCTTTATTTATAATTTTTTTCACTATTATATTAAATGATATTGGTTTTCTGAATGAAATTTTATAAAATTGTATACTATATCACAATATTGGATCTACATGCTATGTTTGTATAGGCCCGGTTTAGTTTTATTATATTACAGCATTTGTTCCCTTTTTGTATAAATGTGACAATATTAGTGTTAGCACACTCTGTTTAAGGGAGTCTTACAACTAATCCCCACAAGGTGGCAACATCACCTCAGGCGCACATAAAAAGGCTTTGTCTAGCCTGTCACATTATTGCTTGAGAAAGATGCGTGCGGGGACCTAGAACGTCTCTTTGCATTAAGCATCGAAACGCGTTGCATGCCGGTCCTGATGTCATCCCGCTGAACGTAGCATTGCGTCTCAAACTGAACTTCCTGTTTGCGGTCCAGCCCTCCCTTTGGTTTTCTGAGAAGATCCTCCGGCAACATCCACCATGGATATTATCCCGGCTTCTAATACAGCAAACGAGGAGGTCATCTCACACTGAGACTGCTAGCTAGCGGAATACGACCACAGACCTGATCATCTATGTGCTTTATACAGTCAACTTACAAGTGAGTGCTTTAATACTATTGTATTATTAAAGTGAAACAGTTTTAACTAAGTGGCGCCTCTTTTCTGTTTTTTTCTGTTTTCATATGTTTGGAGTCTGGCTTCAGCTCCCTCAGCAAGGCTGCCCGGTTACCTTCCTGGACTGTTTTCACTCACACCTGAGCTCTTCGCATAGCTCATAGGACATTTTAGGTATATGTATATATGTATTGTCTTCTGATAAACTTTAAGCGCCATCATTGTGATTTAATAAGGAAAAATAATAGGTCATCTGCGTACGCCACAGTTTCATATTCTCTGTTGTTTACATGAAAGCCGTGTATTGCGTTCTCTAGGTTTATTGTTCTGATGAGGGGTTCGAAAGTCAGTATGAAGAGGAGAGGGGGGATCCCTGTCTGGTCCCGTTGCATATATTTATTGGGTCAGAGAAAATTTATTTTTCTTTAATTTTGGCTTGGGGGTTTTGGTAAAGAGCTTGTATCCAGCTTAACATGTTATTGTCACAGATCAGCTGCGGAGCTGATCTGTGTCTTACCTATACTGCTGTAGGTCAGATGGCACCTGTTGTTCCACAAGCTTGTGTTCAGCTCTGCTGCACCCAGCTGCTATGGGTGTCGCCTGCTTCACCTGTGGCTTAATATATCCTTCCTTCCTGCTACTTCCTGTCCATCCTCCCATGTGCCTCACTATTTAAATTGCACTCAGACCAGTTTCTGGTTGCTTGAGCAACACTTGTTTCAGAGCTCCCTGCCTGTAACCTACTTAACCAGACTTCTTGTGTACCGAATCGGCTAGTCCTCCTGTTTACGTTGTCTGCTGCCCGCCCCGACCTTGGCTCGATATCCGGCTCTCCTTTTGCTTTATCCATCCATCCATCCCTCTGAGTCTTCTGGTACTCTCCTCGTGAGCAGGGTGAACCTAGGGGTCGTGACCTGGGGTCAGCACGCAGCTAAGCCCAAACCCTCATGAGGGGGTCCCTGGCGGAATACCGGCTGGCCCTTAGATTCCACGCCCTGGGGGATCCCGTGTCACCTGCTCGCCTGTGGGCTCACTTCAGTACCATTGTGACAGTTTGCTCAAGCCATGAGCTCCTCAGAGAGTCGGCCACTGACTGAGGACCAGATGCAACATCTAGGTCAGCGACTTAACTCCCAGCAAGCAAATCAAAAGCAAATAATGCTGTTTCTACAGGATCTTGCCTCCCGCCTGGATCGCCTGCAAGTCGCTGCAACTTCAGCTCCTTCGGCTCCTGCTTCTGCCTCATCTGCTCCCGTGTTACCTGCCTCACCTGGCAATCCCTGCTTGCATCTGCCACCACCACCTAGTTTTTCTGGCTACCCTAAGGCTTGTCGTGGCTTCATTAATCAGTGTTCCATCCACTTTGAACTTTCCAGCCACCATTTTCCAACTGATCGCACCAAAGTCGCATATATCATCTCTCTACTGTCTGATGATGCCCTAGCTTGGGCCTCCCCACTCTGGGAACAACACGATTCTATTACCTCTGACATCCAGGCCTTTTTGGATGCTTTCCGGAAAACTTTTGATGAGCCCGTCAGAGTGTCTTTTGCTGCTGGGGCCTTCCTTCGTCTCCGTCAGCAAGGAATGACAGTCGGTCAATACGCAGTTCAATTCCAAACGCTGGCCGCTGAACTCAAATGGAATAATGAGGCTCTTACCGCTACCTTCTGGCAAGGCCTATCTGAGCGTGTAAAGGATGAACTCGCTGGATGCACCATTCCTACCACTTTGGATGATTTAATCGCATTAAACGTTCAAATAGACATTCGTTTTCAGGAGCGGGCCCTGGAGAGATCCAGACCCAGTCATCCCCCTGCTGGCCGTCCAGCACAGGTACTCCAAAGACTTGTGGAACCCTCTCCGTCTTCAACCTCTCAAACGTTGGAAGAACCTATGCAGCTTGGGCGAACTCGCCTCACTCCAGAGGAACGTACCCAGCGCATGGGTTTGGGCTTGTGCCTTTATTGCGGCTATAAAGGACATCTCTTGAACTCCTGTCCAGTCCGTCCGGGACTCCAGGGTTTAGGTGATCTAGACCGTTCCTTTAATTCTGTCAGCCTCTCTCGTTTCACCCTACCCGTGTCTATCCACTGGGCTCAAAATGCCTATCAACTCTCTGCATATGTGGACTCTGGAGCAGCCGGGAATTTCATTGAACAATCTTTGGCTTCCGAGTTGGGCATTTCCTTTGTTGCCCTGGCTATACCCCTCTCCGTGACTGCAGTAGATGGCTCCTTCTTGCCAATGAGCCCCATCCAGTTTAAAACCCCTCCTATGGCGTTAAGCATTGGGGTTTTGCATGGTGAGGAAATCTCTTTCCTAATTCTGCCTAAATCCTCCAGTCCCATCAATCTGGGTCTTCCATGGTTGAAGAAACACTCCCCGCATATTGATTGGAACTCTGGACAAGTATTGGCTTGGGGTCCTCAGTGTCAGCAACAATGCGTTTCCAAGGTAATACCACCGCCTTCCATTCCTTTGGCTGAAACCTCCACAACTCCCATGTTGCCTTCCCAATATCAGTCCTTCCGAGATGTTTTCTGCAAAAAGTCTGCTGATCGCCTTCCTTCTCACAGAGACTATGACTTCTCCATTGATCTGTTACCAGGGACCTCTTCTCCTCGAGGCCGAGTCTACCCTCTATCTATCCCAGAGACACAAGCCATGTCTGAATACATTCAGGAAAACCTGCAAAAGGGTTTCATCAGGAAATCCAACTCACCTGCCGGAGCCGTATTTTTCTTTGTAGGGAAAAAAGATGGTTCACTCCATCCATGCATCGACTACAGGGGCCTTAACGCCATCACTGTGAAGAACCGATACCCTCTTCCTTTAATTTCGGAACTCTTTGACAGACTGCGAGGTTCTCACGTTTTTACCAAATTGGATCTTAGAGGGGCCTACAATTTAATAAGAATCCGGGAAGGAGATGAGTGGAAGACTGCCTTTAATACCAGGGACGGACATTATGAATATCTTGTGATGCCCTTTGGCTTATGCAATGCCCCAGCTGTCTTCCAAAATTTGGTTAATGAGATCTTCCGCAACCTTCTGTATGCCTGTGTTATTGTATATCTGGATGATATTCTTATTTTCTCACCAGACTTACTCACCCATCGTCTCCATGTGAAAGCTGTGCTACAGCGTCTACGGGACAATTGTCATATGCTAAATTGGAGAAGTGCTTATTTGAACAAACACAAGTTCCATTTCTGGGCTACATAATCTCGTCACAGGGCCTCCTCATGGACCCAGCCAAACTTCGGGCCATCTCTGAGTGGCCCCAGCCCTCTGGTCTTAAAGCCACCCAACGCTTTTTGGGCTTCACCAATTACTATCGCCAATTCATTCGTAACTACTCCACCTTGGTGGCCCCTATTACATCTCTCACCCGCAAGGGTGTCAATGCCCGGCTCTGGTCCCCTGAAGCCATTGATGCTTTCCACAAACTCAAGGCAGCCTTCCTCCCTGCCCCAATTCTCCTACATCCGGGCATTACAAAACCCTTTTCTATGGAAGTTGATGCCTCCTCAGTAGGAGTCGGTGCCGTCCTACTCCAAGCTCAGAAGGGCACTCAGCCTTGCGGATTCTTTTCCAATAAATTTTCTGATGCGGAAAAGAACTATACCATTGGGGACCGTGAGCTACTGGCTATTAAACTAGCTCTTCAAGAATAGCGACATCTTCTAGAGGGTTCTCCCCATTGCATTACCATCTATACTGATCACAAAAACCTGCAGTATTTACAATCCGCAAAACGCTTGAACCCACGCCAAGCTCGCTGGGCCCTCTTTTTCGCCCGCTTCAACTTCAATATTACCCTTCGTCCTGGTGCCAAAAACCTTTGTGCCAATGCCTTGTCCAGGTCCTTCGATGTCAATGATTCTGAGAATCACCTTGATCCTGGTCCCATCATCCCTCTGCATCGAATTCTAGCCACTACTCAGCTCTGGTCTACGCAGCCTCCCCCAGGTAAAACTTTTGTAGTCCCTGCACTTCGTCCCAAACTCCTTGCGTGGGCTCATGACTCCAAGTTCTCTGGACATCCTGGTATACCTCATACTTGTGACCTTCTTTAGCGTCATTACTGGTGGCCCTCTCTTCGTAAGGATGTCAAAAAGTACATTCAAGCTTGTACGGTTTGTGTACTATCCAAGTCTTCCACATCCGCCCCAGCTGGGTTGCTTCTGCCCTTACCAGTTCCCGATATACCTTGGCGCTGTATTTCCATGAATTTTATCTCGGATCTGCCCCTCTCAACAGGTTCCACAGTCATCTGGGTAATGGTGGATCGGTTCTCCAAAATGTGTCACTTGATCCCTCTCCCAGGCCTACCTTCTGCTCCCAGTCTTGCCACAACTTTCATCAAGGAGATCTTTCGTCTTCATGGGATGCCTTCACATATCGTCTCTGACAGAGGAGTTCAATTTACTGCTCGGTTTTGGAGAGCCTTGGCCAAATCCTTTGGGATTAAATTGGATTTTTCTTCTGCCTTTTATCCCCAGTCCAATGGGAAAACGGAACGTGTCAATCAAAATGTAGAACGTTTTCTCCGTGCCTTCATCTCAGCCCACCAAGATGACTGGGTGGACCTTTTGCCCTGGGCAGAGTTTGCCTTAAACCAACACTCCAATGCCAGTTCTGGAAAATCTCCCTTCTTCACTGTTTACGGGCAGCATCCATCTGTTCCTTTCCCTGTTCCCATTTCTCCCCTTGTACCAGCAGCAGCTGAAACCCAAAGGACCTTCAACTCAATCTGGGCAGAAGTCTCTAAGATTCTTCATCTGGCTGCTTCCAGGCATAAAACGTCAGCAGATCGTCATCGCCGTCCGGCTCCTAAGTTCCTACCTGGACATAGAGTTTGGCTCTCTACCAATCACATCCGAATCTGGGTGCCCTTAATGAAATTTGCCCCTCGCTTCATTGGTCCCTTTCCCATTCTCTGTCAGATCAATCCAGTTGCTTTCAAGCTCCGTCTACCCTCTCAACTCAGGATCCCCAATGCCTTTCATGTTTCTCTGCTCAGGTGTCACAACGGGTACTTACCGAGGCCGAGATGCCGAGAGCGGTTCACCCTTGCAACTTGATGCACTCCGCCCCCTGGAAGTGAGACAGGGAGAGAATGGCGAGAAGAGGCACTGGTGACCAGCAGGTGGAGAGGACTTGCAAGGCTGGCTGGAATAGCTGAGTAGTCCGTGAAGATGCTGGAGGTTAATCACCAGGCGGTAGCAGGGATGAACAGGAACTGAAGATAATATCTCCGACAGTCAGGTTCAGCAGGGATTGACGGAAACCAGCTGCGGCTGGTAGTGCAGATCGAGGGTTTAAAGTTGCTGATAGCAAAGTCCAGATAGGTATAGGAATCAGATCAGGGCTGAAGATCACAAGGAAGATCCGAGGTACAGGCAGGAAGTCAAGGGCTGGAGAAAACAGCATATCCGGGTCACAGGCCAAGGGTCAAGCACAGGCAGAAGGCAGAAGTCTGTAAAACAAGCAGAAGGTCAGGTCCAGGAGAGATGAAAGAGGTAATCAAGCCGGTCCGGGTCACAACTGGGTTTTCAAGCAGGATTCAGGAAACTGGATACACAGGAAAGCTGACAACAAACCAGCAACCTGTCAGTCAGCTAGGCCTCTTTATATATGGCTGCCTGTATCCTGATTGGCGCAGCCACGCGCACGCGTGCACGCCGCTGCGTCGGCGCGCGCACCCGCGAACGCCGGAGCACTGTCCCGCGCACGCGCCAAAGCGCCGACCCACCGTGCGCACGTACTGGGTGCTGGTTGGTTTGGAAGTTTCCCTGACAGTGCCCCCCCGAGGGGCGGGCTCTGGACGCCCAAACTAGACATCAATTCGGGATGTTCTAATTGAATAATTCGGATTAAATGGGGAGCATGGAGGTTTACAGATGGTTCCCAAGAATTGTCTTCAGGGGGATACCCCTTCCAGTTGACTAAATACTGAAGTTGCCTACCTCTTTTCCTGCACCCCAGAATAGATTCCACTTCTTACTCGCACTCACCATCTACCTCGACTGGTGCAGGAGGTGGAGCTTCTCTTCCTGGGAAGGAGTTAGGGACAACAGGCTTCAGCAAGGATGTGTGAAATACTGGGTGTATCCTGTAAGATTCGGGTAATGCCAATTCGAAAGCCACAGGGTTGATTGCCCGCTTGATCTTGAAAGGCCCAATGATTTTTGGTCCCAGCTTCCGTGAGGGAATTGGTAGTTTGAGGTTGGTGGCGGCAAGCCACACTTCTTCCCCGGCTTTGAAAACAGGATTCTCCTTCCTTCCTTTATCGTAATGTTTTTTATAGGCTTCCTGAGCAGTCTGCATCATTTCTTGTAATTTTAGGAAGTTAGATTGGACAGAGGCTATCCGATCCTGAACGGCAGGGACGGGACTTTCAGGAATGTCATCAGGGAGGAAAGAAGGGTGAAAACCGAAGTTGGCCCAAAAGGGAGTCTGGCTGGTGGTAGAATGGATAGAGTTATTGTACGCAAATTCAGCGTAAGGAAGCAAGGAAGACCAGTCGTCCTGGGAAGCAGAGCAGAAGCAACGGAGATATTGTTCCAGGGTCTGGTTGGTTCTCTCTGTCTGGCCGTTACTCTGAGGATGGTACGCAGAGGAAAGACAGATCTTGACTTCCAGGGATTTGCAAAGTTCCCTCCAGAATTTGGATGTAAACTGGGTGCCTCTATCAGGGGTGATGCTCTTGGGTACCCCATGGAGCCTGATTACTTCTTTAAAAAATATTTTGGCAGTATCAGCAGCAGAGGGAGTACGAATCATTGGCAAGAAGTGGGCCATCTTGGAGTGTCGATCAATTACGACTAGAATTGTAGTAAAACCCCCAGAGTTAGGTAAATCAACAATGAAGTCCATTGAAACGTCTGCCCATGGGCGTTCAGGAACGGATAGGGGTTTGAGCAAACCCCAACTCTTGATGTTCGGGCCCTTATTGCGTTGGCAGTGGGTACAAGAGGTAACGTAGTTTTTGCAATCCTGTCTCCAACCGGGCCACCAGAAGGAGCGAGAGACTAATTCTGTGGTTTTCCGAGTTCCAAAGTGGCCTGCTAATTTGTGATCATGAAAAGTCTTTAGGACCAGTTGTCTGGTTTCTAGAGGAACGAAAATTTTACCTCGGAACCAAAACAAATCATTACGTCTTTCTAAAGAGGAGGTTTCTTGGTCAGAGCTGCACCTGGAGGAGATCTTAATGGCGGTTAGTAGGTCGGTCTGAGAGACCAAAAGAAAGTTTTGTGCTGAAAGAATGGTACTAGGTTCCCCTGTCTGAGATGCTTCAGGAAACATCCTGGAGAGCACTGTGGAAATTAAACCTGGTGAAGAAAAGTGCCCAACGGGCTTGTCGGGGTCTTAGACGTTTCGCAGTCCTCAAGTACTCCAGGTTTTTATGATCCGTGAAGATCATGACCGGATGCGATGCGCCTTCCAGAAGGTACCACCACTCTTCTAGAGCAAATTTTATGGCCAGTAGCTCTCTGTCTCCCACATCATAATTTTGCTCCGGAGGGGTTAGTTTCCTGGAGGCAAAGGCTACTGGGTGTAGAAGGGATTTTGGGCCCTGCCTTTGGGAGAGGATGGCCCCGGTGGCTGTTTCGGAAGCATCTACTTCCAATGTGAATGGAAGTGAAGGATCTGGATGCCGTAGCACAGGTGCTGAGGTAAAAATGTCTTTTAATTTGGCGAAGGCTTCCTGAGCCTCTTGTGTCCAATTGAACCGGTTGCCCTGACGGGTTAATTGAGTGATAGGGGCTACCACAGAAGAGAAACCAATGATGAATCTTCTATAGAAATTGGCGAAGCCAATGAACCGTTGTACCCCTTTCTTGTCTGTTGGAGCCGGCCATTCTTGAATGGCTTTAACCTTCTGCGGATCCATTGCGACCCCATCGGTAGAGATGATGAATCCCAGGAATTGTACCGTGGTTCTCTCAAAGTCACATTTCTCAACCTTGAGATAGAGTCTGTGTTTCCTGAGGATGGTAAGGACCTTTGTGACATGGACCCGGTGTATTTCAACAGAGGCAGAAAAAATGAGAATGTCATCCAGGTATACCACCATAAAGTCGTCCAGATGTTCACGAAAGATATCGTTGACCAGGTGTTGGAAGGTGGCTGGGGCATTACAGAGCCCGAATGGCATGACTAGATACTCGTAGTGACCGAATCTAGATCTGAAAGCAGTCTTCCACTCGTCTCCAGCCCTGATCCGGACAAGGTTATAGGCACCCCGAAGATCTAGCTTGGAGAAGATCCGGGCGGATCGAAACCTCTGGAACAACTCCGGGATAAGAGGCAACGGGTATCTGTTTTTGATCGTAATTTTGTTTAACTCCCTATAGTCGATGCAGGGTCTCAGGGATCCGTCCTTTTTTTCGACAAAAAAGATCCCTGCACCGGCTGGGGAAGAGGAGGGACGGATACATTTTTTTTCAGGTTTTCATCTATATAGTCCTTGAGGGCCTTTAACTCAGTCTCTGACAAGGGAAAAATTCAGCCAAAAGGAACTTCAGAACCGGGCAGAAGATTGATGGGGCAATCATTTGGCCGATGAGGAGGCAGCTGGTCGGCCTGTTGTTTGTCAAAAACGTCCCGGAATTCCAAATATGCAGGGGGAACGTGTTGTAGATGGTCCGGGAGGGTTGCTATGGTGGCAAAAGTGGTAGGAGCTGAGAGGAGACAGTGCTGGGAACAGTATGATGAGGTGAAGTTGATTTCCTTCTTGGCCCAATTTATAAGGGGCTCATGTGCCTGTAGCCAGGGGAGGCCCAAGATGATGGGGAACATAGGTGAGGGAATGAGGTCCAAGCACAGGAACTCTTTGTGGCCTGAGTCCGTAACAGCAAGGAGGGGCTTGGTTTCTTGTGTGATTAGTCCTGAATGGGGTAGCGAGCCATCTGCCAGGTGTACTTGAAGGCAGTGGTCCTTGGTTTGCAAGGGGAAGTGCAGTTTAGAAGCTAGTGCAGAGTCCAGGAAGCAGCTGGAGGCTCCGGAGTCAATAATCGCCGGTAGACGGGTTGTCCCTCCCGGTAGCTGTAAAGAGAGAAAGAGGACAACATAAGTTTGTGGGAAGCCAGAAACCTGGTAATGCAGAATGTCTTTAGGGGGAGACTTACTAGGTCTCACTGGACAGTTGCGGAGGAAGTGGCCGGTGCTCCCACAGTAAAGGCATAAGTTGGCTTGACGTCTGCGCTGCTTTTCTTCGGAAGAGAGAGGAGGTCGGACTAATCCGAGTTGCATAGGCTCTGGTTCAGGAAGGGATGAAACTGCAGGATTCTGAACGGGTGGATGAGCAGGGGCTGATCTGGGAAGAGTCCAGCTAGGACGGGTGGCCTGAAAACGTTTGGAGCGTCGCTCACGCAAGCGTCTGTCAAGTTGGGTAACAGATTGGATCAATTCTTCCAAGGAAGTGGGGGTACCGATCCTGGCCAACTCGTCCTTGAGGGCTTCGGATAGTCCTTGGCGGTACTGGTATTTGAGGGCTGCCTCATTCCAACCGGTATCGGCTGACCACTTCCGGAATTCTGCCGTGTAGTCCTCCACTGGTCTTCTTCCCTGGAGAAGGCTGTGAAGAACAGACTCAGCTGTGGCGGTGCGTTGGGAGTCGTCATATAACTGTGCCATATTCTCGAAGAAAGTGTCCATAAAGTTTAATACAGGGCTACTTTGTTCCATCAAACCATGGGCCCAGGCTTGTGGTTCGTCGGTTAAGAGAGAAATGACGAACCCCACCTTTACCACCTCAGACGAGAAGGTCCTGGGCTGAAGCGCGAGGTAAAGAGAGCAAGCGTTTTTGAATGCCCGATACTTTTTGCGGACGCCCGAGAACCGTTCAGGCATGGGAACCCTGGGTTCAGGGGTGGCCATCACCACAGTGGGGCTCGCTGAAGCTTAGGAGGTGGTGGCACTATTGGAGGTGGAAGCGACTGGGGATACTAGTCCTAAAGGTCCGGTGAGTTGCTGCAGGCGACCATTCATCTGGGTATACCCCTCTTGCAATTTTTGGACTGCGTCGGTCAGTGCGGACACCTGCTGGCAGAGGGTATCGAACGGGGAACGCGCTCTGTCGGCCTCAGACATCTGGCTGGTTTGTACTGTCACAACGGGTACTTACCGAGGCCGAGATGCCGAGAGCGGTTCACCCTTGCAACTTGACGCACTCCGCCACCTGGAAGTGAGACAGGGAGAGAATGGCGAGAAGAGGCACTGGTGACCAGCAGGTGGAGAGGACTTGCAAGGCTGGCTGGAATAGCTGAGTAGTCCGTGAAGATGCAGGGATGAACAGGAACTGAAGATAATATCTCCGACAGTCAGGTTCAGCAGGGATTGACGGAAACCAGCTGCGGCTGGTAGTGCAGATCGAGGGTTTAAAGTTGCTGATAGCAAAGTCCAGATAGGTATATGAATCAGATCAGGGCTGAAGATCACAAGGAAGATCCGAGGTACAGGCAGGAAGTCAAGGGCTGGAGAAAACAGCAGATCCGGGTCACAGGCCAAGGGTCAAGCACAGGCAGAAGGCAGAAGTCCGTAAAACAAGCAGAAGGTCAGGTCCAGGAGAGATGAAAGAGGTAATCAAGCCGGTCCGGGTCACAACTGGGTTTTCAAGCAGGATTCAGGAAACTGGATACACAGGAAAGCTGACAACAAACCAGCAACCTGTCAGTCAGCTAGGCCTCTTTATATATGCCTGCCTGTATCCTGATTGGCGCAGCCGCGCGCACGCGCATGCGCCAAAGCGCCGACCCACCGTGCGCGCGTACTGGGTGCTGGTTGGTTTGGAAGTTTCCCTGACATCAGGCCACTGGTCCTCAATCGCTTTTCTCGCCCTTCTTCTCGCCCCGCTCCTGTGGCCGATACCACGGATCAGTATGAGGTTAAAGATATATTGGACTCCAAATACTCCAGAGGGAAGCTACTCTATCTGATTGATTGGAAGGGCTACGGCCCGGAGGAGAGGTCTTGGGTTCCTGCTGCAGATGTCTCAGCCCCACGCTTGGTGACCAGATTCCATCGGAAATTTTCCTCCAAGCCAGCCCCCAGACGTGTAGGGGGACCTCGTAAGCGGGGGGTACTGTCACAGATCAGCTGCATTTATCTGCTATAGGTGTCGCCTGCTTCACCTGTGGCTTAATATATCCTTCCTTCCTGCTACTTCCTGTCCAGCCTCCCATGTGCCTCACTGTTTAAACTGCACTCAGACCAGTTTCTGGTTGCTTGAGCAACACTTATTTCAGAGCTCCCTGCCTGTAACCTACTTAAACAGACTTCTTGTGTACCGAATCGGCTAGTCCTCCTGTTTACGTTGTCTGCTGCCCGCCCCGACCTTGGCTCGATATCCGGCTCTCCTTTTGCTTTATCCATCCATCCATCCCTCTGAGTCTTCTGGTACTCTCCTCGTGAGCAGGGTGAACCTAGGGGTCGTGACCTGGGGTCAGCACGCAGCTAAGCCCAAACCCTCATGAGGGGGTCCCTGGCGGAATACCGGCTGGCCCTTAGATTCCACGCCCTGGGGGATCCCGTGTCACCTGCTCGCCTGTGGGCTCACTTCAGTACCATTGTGACAGTTATTTCCTAAGCCAATAAAGGAGCAAGTTAAGAACATGTATTCCCATGATACTCGATCAAAGGCCTTTTCGGCATCTGTGGACAGTAAAAGGCCTTTGATCTTCATTTTTTTGCATGATGCCTTGCATGAAACCAACTTGTTCTGGTCCTATAATTTTGGAAAGCAAAGGTCTCTTTCTATTTGCTAGTATTTTTGCTAGCAATTTCAGGTCCACATTAAGTAAAGATATGGGTTTAAAATGAGAGCATTCTGTGTGGTCTATGTCAGGTTTCGGGATTATTGAGATGTAGGCCATTAAAAAGGAGTTTAAATAAGTTTTGTTTTTTGCTAGATAGTTAAAGGCTGCCAGGAGATGTTTGGAAAGGGGTTGGGCATACATTCTATAATATTGGGATGCTCTTTCTTATCTCTCTCTCGGTTTTCCTTTTCTCTTACCGGGGCTCTTAGCCCCTTTCAATTGCTAACAAGATGCCAAAGAGGATTTTAATGCAGAATTATTGCATATTTGTCCTGGTTATTTCCTGCACTCAACGGGGTTTCCCCCAAAAAACTTATGTTGCACTCAGGATTTTTGTGACCGTTCAGACAGGTGGTTTCCCTACTCTGTTTATGTTGTGTTCTTTTTGTCCCTTATGTGTCAGTTTTAGCTCCTGCGTTGGCAATCTAGGTGCCTTTGACATTGTTGTATGTTTTAATACTATTTTTGCAATAAAAATGTATTTAACCAGAAAAAAAAGAAAAGAAAAGTGGAACTTTAGGCAGAAATTTAATTCCTGCTAGACTTCAGACTGAATCAGTAAACAAATGTCCATATGAAAAAACATATAAAAAGTTGCTGATGTGTAAAATCAAATGAAAGAGTTCAATGTAAATAAAGTGTTGGTGCTCCCACAATCTTGAATGAAACAAGTGAAGTGAAGATGACCACCACCAACATAGGAGAGGCTTACCGGAAACAATGGACCCCAAAAAACATACGTTCAAAGGGTCAACTGGGCATGGTATAAACCACTGTAGAAACTGGATCCTCTGCTGTAGTTCCCAAAAACGTCTCTCACGTCAGACAAGTGCAGAAGGGTAAGCTGATGTTAAGTGCTGCAACTCTTCACATTGAATCACTTTGCTTATTACGTCAGTACGAATAATAATAATAATAATAATATTCGTACTGACCTAATAAGCAAAGTGATTCAATGTAAAGAGTTGCAGCACTTAACATCAGCTTACCCTCCTGCACTTGTCTAAAGTGAGAGACGTTTTTGGGAACTACAGCAGAGGATTCAGTTTCTACAGTGGTTATACCATGCCCAGTTGACCCTTTGAACGTATGTTTTTTGGGGTCCATTGTTTCCGGTAAGCCTCTCCTATATTGGTGGTGGCCATCTTCACTTCACTTGTTTCATTCAAGATTGTGGGAGCACAAACACTATATTTACATTGAACTCTTTCATTTGATTTTACACATCAGCAACTTTTTATATGTTTTTTCATATGGACATTTGTTTACTGATTCAGTATTAAGCACGGTGTTCATTCACTTGGTGTAATTTCTGTATTTTTCAGTTCACATATTTAAGCGCTACAATTTATATATGTATTTCTGTTTTCACCATTTTGTCTATTGGTTTTTGTAGCTGCTCACCATTTTAGGCAGCGCAGAACTTTTATATTTGTTACCGTTTAGACTTCAGACTGGACCCTTTTGCCGGTATAGCTATGTAAAACATAAAAAATATGTGTCTATACTGTTTAAAATCCAGTAATACACTGTCTCACCCTGCTCTGCACATGCTCAGTTGTTCCCAATTTTAGGCATTTTTAGGCACTGCTGAGTTTGTAGAGGCCGATCTGCTGATAGCCTTAACCGCTTGCCGACCGCCTCCTGTAGATATACATCGGCAGAATGGCACGGCTACACAAAGCAACGTACCTGTACGTTGCTTTAAATTTGCTGCCGTGCATGCTCGCCCCTGCTGCATGCTCCGTGACCGTGCCCGCGGGACCCACAGACTCGATGTCCACCGGTGTCCCGCGATCGTGTCACGAAGAGGCAGAACGGGGAGATGCCTTTGTAAACAAGGCATTTCCCTGTTCTGCCTAATAACAGAACAGTGATCTACTGCTCCCTTTCATCGGGAGCAGTGATCAATGTCGTGTCACTTGTAGCCCAGCCCCCACAAAGTTAGAATCACTGCCTAGGACACATTTAACCCCTTCCTCGCCCCCTAGTGGTTAACCCCTTCCCTGTCAGTGTCATGTATACATTAATCAGTGCATTTTTATAGCAGTGATCGCTGTATAAATGACAATGGTCCCAAAATAGTGTCAAAAGTGTCTGATGTGTCGGCCATAATGTCGCAGTCACGATAAAAATCGCTGATCGCCGCCATTACAAATAAAAAAATAAAAAAATAATAAAAATGCCATAAAACTATCCCCTATTTTGTAGACGCTATAGCTTTTGCGCAAACCAATTAATATACGCGTATTGCTTTTTTTTTACCAAAAATAAGTATAAGAATACATATCGGTCTAAACTGAGAAAAAAATATATATATTTATTATAGCAAAAAGTAAAAAATATTGCTTTTTTTTCAAAATTGTCACTCTTTTTTTTTGTTTATAGCACAAAATATAAAAACCGCGGAGGTGATCAAATACCACCAAAAGAAAGCTATTTTTGTGGGGAAAAAAGGACGCCAATTTTGTTTGGATACCACTTTGCACGACTGCGCAATTGTCAGTTAAAGCGATGCAGTGCCGAATCGCAAAAAGTGCTCTGTCAGGGAGGGGGTAAATTCTTCCGGGACTGAAGTGGTTAAAGTGGAACTTTAGTCAGAAAATGAAGTCCTGCTAGATCAACTCAGGCTGGCCCCTTTTTCAGGTATAGCTATGTAATGGCGCGTACACACGATCGGTTTTTCCTATGAAAAAAGACAGATGGACTTTTTTCATCGGAAAAAACGATCGTGTGTGGGCCCCATCGGTCTTTTTTCCATCGGTGTAAAAAAATAGAACATGTTTTAAATTTTAGCGATGGAAAAAAAAACGTCAGCAAATTCCGATTGTCTGTGGGGAACTCCATCGGTGAAAAAACCCACGCATGCTCAGAATCAAGTCGACGCATGCTCAGAAGCATTGAACTTCATTTTTCTCGGCTCGTCAAAGTGTTTTACGTCACCGCGTTTTGGACGGTTGGAATTTGGTCTGATGGTGTGTAGGCAAGACTGATAAAAGTCAGCTTCATCGGAATTCCGACGGAAAAATCCATTGGATTTTATTCCATCGGAAATCCGATCGTGTGTACAGGGCTTTATTGGTTAACCCAAAAAATGCAGAAATAGTCCAGGGCATAAGACCTTAAAAATAATTGCCTATAGTGCTTAAAATCCAGTAATACACTGTCTCACCCTGCTCTGCCCTCCTCTGCTCTAACTCCGGTCAGTTGCATTTTTAGACATTTTTAGGCACTGTTGAGTTTGTCGAGACAGATCTGCTGAAAGAGAAATTAAACCCTCCTATCCTTTACAGCCAAGGAAGCTGCTTCTGTTGGAACTGCAACTGCCATGATGCTGCACATGTGATCAGTTATGATACCAGACGTTTGATGGTTTGACAGTTTGGTGGAAGACACAATCAAATCAAACAGTTTTTGAAACCAGTTAATTGATGGGTTTAGTCTCGCCTTATAATTTTCTGCTGGGGCTTTGGTAGCATAATTATTATTTTGGAACGTATATTCCTTGCTAAAGAACATAATTTTTTTATCGAGTTGTTATGGGTAAAGTTCTGCTTTAACCATGTTTCTTATGTATGAAAGCTACATTTGCAGTTAGAACTTTGTTCATTCAAAAAAAAAATAATATCCATCCTGCTCCTTTAAATTTTTTTGTCATGACAGTTGAAAACAATCATTGATTTGACCCCACTAACCATTAGAAAATGGCATTTGACTCATGCTCACTGCTGACTGGATAGCTCTAACACTGAATCAGATGTTTAAGACCTTTGAAGAGAAGCCACTGCTTCTACTTAAAGCGGAGGTCCACCCTGAAAAAATGTTAACATTAAAAATCCTAAAAAAAAAAAAAAAAATAATAGAAAAAAATAATAATTTTATACTCACCCTAAATGCCTGTTGCTATGCAGAAGTCCCATAATCTGCCTCTAATGTTCCTCTTCTCGTCCGCGGTGGGTCTCCTTGTGAATGGGGCGCGATGCCTTCTGGGAACTGTGTGTATCCCAGGAGGCAAGCCGCCCATTCACAAAGTGCCGTGCGAGTGGCGCATGCGCAGTAGGAAACGGGCAGTGAAGCCTTACGGCTTCAATGCCTGTTTCCCATACTCAGGATGGAGGAGCCGGGACCTGCCACCAGCAATCAATCGCTGTGGCGGGACCAACATCGCGGGCGAGTAGGACAGGTAAGTGTCCTCATTAAAAGTCAGCAGTTACACCGCTTTAAAGAGCAAGGGTCCTTCTCTACAGCATGATAGCAGTGGGCAGGCTCTAGTACTCTGGTTGTGTTTGCTATCTGAAGAAAACAATTGTAAACCTGGAATGTAATTAGTTGATTAGAACTGAAAGTTTAGTTAAGCTGTAGGCCTCGTTCACACTGGGCGTATCAATGCGTTTCGAATGCAAAAGGGCCATATTTTCCCATACAGGAATGCACTGGTTTTGCTGGCATACCATTGTAGTCTATTGGGATACAGCAGCTGCATAGATGCAGCTGCTGCTCCCAATTTGACATCTATGCAGGTAAACATGGCCCTTGCACAGTGTACACCTTGATATGCCCCATGTGAATGAGACCTTTATGTTATTTGAATTCAAGGTGCTCCTGAGAAGTGCACAAAATAAATGTCTTTTAAATACAATTTGAGAAATGTTAAAATGTATGTACTTTGGGGAAGAGGTTATAGTGATCAGTATTCTGTCCGGTAATGAGTACAGTAACAGATCAGTTAACCGTTTTAGCTGCCATATTATAATATATGAATTAAGTTTTAAGAATTACGTTTTTAGTCATAAATATTTCTGTTATATTTAACCAAATGCAGTATTGGTACAAGTTCAATACAGCATTTATAACGCGTGGTTATGAAAGTATGTTCCTTCAATTGTTTCATCAGAAATGTTATTTTAATCTTGACACGTTTAACTGAACTTGCTGATGCTGGAACTAAATATCAGCCAACTTAAATATCCTGATCTGACATGAAAATTTATTAAATTACCCTCACACATAATTCATGAATAACTCTTAATTTCACTACAGTAATACACAGCGACAAACCAATTTACACTGGGAAGCATTGTGCCTCTATAGTGCATATTCTTTTATATTGGTTTATTTTAATATATTGGTTTATTTGAATTTGAATTAAAGAAAATCTTTAGTTAGGGCATACACTTTTGTTTTATAACATCAGCACTGTAGTACTAATACAAGCGGAAGTTATATTTGAAAATCCATTAAAAGCTTAAATTTCCTTTTATGTTGTGAGTGCTGCCTGTCTGCTGGATGTCTTTTCCCACAACTTTATGGATTCCCTGCATGCTTCTCAGCTTCTCCTCTGGGGTTTACTTTCAGTTTCTGAGGACTACATATCCTATGGTACTTTGCTGTCTAGGGACTCCTAGTGATTGGAAGAAGGCAAGAAAAAAAATCCTGCAGTCCTCCATATGTATGTAAAACAGGCTGTATTTCATGGTATGGGCTGGTGGTCTTCTGGAATGGAACACCACTATATCCATGTTTGTGCAGGGACATTTTATAACAATGTCTCTTTAAGCAGGAGGATGCATCAGATATTGTATGTCAGGGCTAGAAATCCTACAATATCTTGAATTATGTTGGGAATGCCAGTGGTGTTGCATTTTACCTATAAATTACGATATTTTAAAAATAACGTCAGTGTGTGTGTATATATATAACTACTCTGAGGTCATGTCCCTGAGTTCTTGATCTTGGTTTCATATTGAAAATATTGCACTCCAGAACCAACCTTTTTATCACCATTGATGTATTTAAGGCTGCTTTCACATTGGGGCGTTAAGGGCGTCGGCGGTAATTTTAGGCAGCGCTTTACCATCTTTTTTGCAGTGTTTTAACCCCCGCTAGTGGCCGAAAAAGGGTTAAAATCGCTCCGCAAAGTGCCGCTGCGCTTTGCCGGCGGTTCAGAGGTGCTGCCCATTGATTTCAATGGGCAGGGGCGCTTTAGGCTTGGATCGCAGCCATATTAGATTATGGATGAAAAGTGAAAGGGCGCAGCAGGATAAGAGTCAAAGTGCATATAGTGTCAAAATATATATATATATATAATCAATGTCCATGATTAAAGCAGATAAGGACATAAGGCGTTTTATTAGATTGGTTTTATAGTAATAAAGTTCTCTGTGTTTATATGTCGTTTTATAAAACAATGTTGTTATCCTTGTCATGTAAGTGTGGCTTTGGGGGAAGGCAGAGACATCTTCCTTTTTAAATAAAGTTATTTTTAAATAAAGTTTTAAATGACCCTTGATCTCCTAGCACTGACAACATGACGTTGGAGGTTGCGATGCGAGCTTTGGTATTATGGCGGCGGCCCTATTTTCTCGAGGATCGCTGGCAACCAATAGTATGGCGTTTGGCACTATTTAGGCTCCGGTATCATGGCGGCAGCACCATTTTCCTGATGACGCACGCACGAGCGTGAAATGCATAGAGAGACTGCTGCACAGCACGCCTGATACAAGAGCCTCTTGTCCCATTAATCAGCTGAGATGCACGCTGCATCGTTTAGTATCACTCGCTAGTGACAGGATCGGCCCCTGCCTTCCCTCAAGCTGCTCCACTAACCTGCTGTAACCTGACACAAGATACAAGCCTTGTAAGTGTTTTTTACTGAATAAATCAAGACTGTATTACACTATCTCTGCCTCCTTGTGGCTCTTTTTGCTGGAGCCAAAAGATTTGCAGATTGAAAAGGAACAAGGGGGAGTACAAATGTCTTTTGCCTAAGCCTTTGAAGAGCAATATTTTACGATTGTTGGATTGAGATGGTATCCTGCAAAAAAAATTCTTGGAAATATTGATTACATCCTGTGAGAGGCCTGATTAAGGAAGCACTCTGAGGAAAGTTTCTCCTATATGCCTGGTGGTCATTTATGGCCTTGGAAATCTGGTGAGCGCATTTGTGTGGCACTACGGGTGAAGCACTTTGATTGATGCACGTTGCACTTTGTAGGAGGCACGGTGTTGGAACATTAGAAGACCCGAATCCATTATTGTTTATGCACTATATTAAGAATGTGTTCATTATCTGCTTTAATCACGGACATTGATTATATATATATATTTTGACACTATATGCACTTTGACTGTTATCCTGCTGCGCCCTTTCACTTTTCATTCATTGGTTATTAGTACTACTTATTTTGGAGCTGCACTTGATACACAGGAGTTATTTATTAATTTATTTATATTTTTGATTGGTGCCGATTCCTATTAATATATACTTCAATATTAGATTATGGAGTTTTATACACACGCATGCCATGCTCACATAAAGGGTAACCATAGCAACATCACAACAAAATATATACAGGCAGATTATGGTATTGCAGCTAAAATACAATATAGCTAAAATTATATGCACTATAATCTGTATTAACTAAAAATTATTATTTATGATTATTATTACTCAATTAATTGATACGTTACATAAGACTTTTTGTATTCATAATTTTTTACATATATTTCTCCATTTATTTCAATAGATTTTAAATATATCGTCAGCAAATAATTTATATAGATATACCTTGCTATCCTGATTCTACTGGTCATCAGGAGTGAGTATAACAACAATAATATAAGCATTTTTAGTTAATATAGATAGTGCATATAATTTTAGCTATATTGTATTTTAGCTGCAATACCATAAACTGCCTGTATATATTTTGTTGTGATGTTGCTATAGTTACCCTTTATGTGAGCATGGCGTGCGTGTGTATAAAACTCCATAATCTTATATGGCCGCCATCCAAGCCTGAGGAAGGAGCACGCATGCTCCTAACGTGAAGCACCGCCCGCTGACCCGACCCGGAAGTGACGTCATCCGTGTATACCGCTGATCGCAGTCCCAGCCATCCGGAAGCACCGTGCACCAAAAGTGTGGCCGGAGGAACGACCTGATCGTGGACACACGTCCACACCAGTGACGCCGGACCTTTCCCCTCACCCGGAAGTCGGAGCGGATGAATTGGGATCTATCCCTTTCTGTCTGGGCGGATTGGAGGGCCCTTAGGGTACATCGGGTTGCATCCGTGTCTGCTCTACATATGCAGAGTGGACACAGACCTGCCAATCCCCCCTTTACGCTCATTGTGGCCCGCGACCGGTTACCAAGTCGCTAAAGTGGCCCTCGCTTCTTAAAAGGTTGGGCACCCCTGGCCTAGGCCATCTATCTGTAGAGCAACAATTATTTTATTCAGATCCTCATAGAGTTCTTTGTCCTGAGGTGCCATGTTGAACTTCCAGTGACCAGTATGAGAGAGTGAGAGGGATAACACCAGATTTAACACACCTGCTCCCCATTCACACACAGACCTTGTAACACTAACGAGTCACATGACACCGGGGAGGGAAAATGGCTAATTGGGCCCAATTTGGACATTTTCACTTAGGGGTGTACTCACTTTTGTTGCCAGTGGTTTAGACATTAATGGCTGTGTGTTGAGTTATTTTGAGGGGACAGCAAATTGACACTGCTATGCAAGCTGTACACTCACTACTTTACATTGTATAAAAGTGTAATTTCTTCAGTGGTGTCACATGAAAAGATATAATAAAATATTTACAAAAATGTGAGGGGTGTACTCACTTTTGTGAGATACTGTATATTAGAGAGGCTCCCAGTGATCATGTGACTCCTTGGCTCTCTCTCCTCTCTTCCTCCTGCTGGAGTTGTCAGCTGGGCAGAAGAGAGAGTCGAGGAGTCACCTGAAACGCTCTGATATAGGTACAGATTGGCAGCTTTTTTATATAAAATAGACACAGGGACACTCATTGTTATGTTACAGATGGGATGGGATGATTTTATAGTACCGGGTTAACAATCACTTCAAAGTAGAACTGTCCAACTATTTTGGATAGAATAAGGGAAGATTAAAACCTTTGTCAGATTTGTTTTCGCCATCTGTGTCCCATTGCGTAGATTTCCCTTCACTCCCTGTCCCATCGCCAAACAGTACAGCCCTGTACACACGTACGGATTTAGTATGGATTCTAATCCGATGGATTTTTCCATTGGAAATCTGATGAAGCTGACTTCCATCAGTCTTGCCTACACACCATCAGTCAAAAATCCGACCGTCCCAAACGCTGTGACGTAAAACACTCCGACAAGCTGAGAAAATGGAGTTCAATGCTTCTGAGCATGCGTCGACTTGATTCTGAGCATGCGTGGGTTTTTTGTCCGATGGAGTTCCCCACAGACGATCGGAATTTGCTATCGTTTTTTTTCCCATCGGATAAATTTAAAACATGTTCTATTTTTTCTCACCGATGGAAAAAAGACCGATGGGGCCTATACACGATTGGTTTGTCCGATGAGAAAAGTCCATCGGACTGTTTTCATTGGTAAAACCGATCGTGTGTACACGGCATAAGAAGAAATTCTCTGAAAATTAAGTGTCCTCGCTGAAAGATTTCCCCCCTATTACTTTTCTAGTGGCCAACACAAAGTTTACGATTTGTTTCTACTTTTACTGATAACAGTAACAGAACAAATAGAGGGAATGAATAACCTTATTGTGGGCACAGACAGCAATTAAAACTGACAGGGATTCTACGCTCTCTATGCTCTATCCATGAAAAAAAAAAAAAAAAACGTTTTACTTTAAAGTGGTTGTAAACCCTTATGTAAATCCAGTGAAGTGACTAGCATCAGGTGATACACAGAGATTAAACAAATCCTCCTACAGTATATAAGTTGTACCTGTTTATCTTTAGCACTTTCTTCTCTATATGCTTACAAAACACACATTTAACACAGCATGTCTTAGCTCTGAAAAGCAGGGGGTGGGGATCTGAAGCCTCACATTGCAGATCTCAGTGTGGAGAGCTCTGAGCCCTGATTGGAGGAAAGGGACTTACACCCCTACTCAACACACTCAGTGCTTAGGCTAGAGGCAAGTGCACAGTATAAAAGTATGTGCTTCGTTCATATTTTATGTCTGAGGTTTACAACCACTTTATTGTTTGTAACCCCTCTGACTCTGATAGGATACTTTACATTGCTTAAATGTCACAACCAGCCTACAAAGAATAACACTGATATTTATAATCACAGGTGATAGCAATATCAGTTCTCTTCCCATACTCATAATAACCAACAACCTACAAGCTTACCAATAAGCAAAGGTTCTATTCCAAACAACTACCAATATAAAATATCAGATATATTTTACCATGTTAAATACATGTATGCTACATATTGTGTAAGTCTAAAGCCTCGTACAAAGCGTAGGACTTCTGTCCGAAGGGCGTTGGCCATGAACTTGTATTGCATACAAACGGCAAAGAATTGTAGGCCAACAAATACGAAACAACGTGTTTTTTCAGCTCTTTAGCTCCACCCTTTGGGCAACTTCTGCTAATGTTGTGTTATGGTGAGCATTGCTTCCAAGCACGCGTGTTTGTACTTTTGATTTTTTTCCGATGAACTTCTGTACACATGATCGGATAATCCGACAACACACATTTGTTGTCGAAAAATTTTAAAGCATGCTATCCAACATTTGTTGGCAGAAATTCCGACAACAATTGTCCGATGGAGCGTACAAACGGTCGGATTTTCCGACAACAGCCTGCCATCACCCTTTTCCCGTCGGAAAATCCGATCATGTGTACGGGCCTTAACACTTACAGGTAAACTGTCAAAAGTATTTGAATGCTTGCCTTTACACGCACATGAACTTTAATGGCATCCCAGACTTAATCCGTAGGGTTCAATATTGAGTTGGTCCACCCCTTGCAGCTATAACAGCTTCAACTCTTCTGGGAAGGCCGTCCACAGGGTTTAGGAGTGTGTCTATGGGCATGTTTGACAATTCTCCCAGAAGCGCATTTGTGAGGTCAGTCAGTGATGTTGGATGAGAAGGCCTGGCTCACAGTCTCCGCTCTAATTCATCCCAAAAATGTTCTATTGGGTTGAGGTCAGGACTTTTTGCAGGACAGTCAAGTTCCTCCACCCCAAACTCGCTCATCCATGTCTTTATGGACCTTGCTTTGTGTCCTGGTGCACAGTCATGTTGGAACAGGAAGGGGTCATCCCCAAACTGTTCCCACAAAGTTGGGAGCATGAAATTGTCCAAAATGTCTTGGTATGCTGATGCCTTAAGAGTTCCCTTCACTGGAACTAAGTAGCAAGGCCAACCCCTGAAAAACAACCCCAGACCATAATCCTCCCACCACCAAATGATATGGACCAGTGCACAAAGCAAGGTCCATAAAGACATGCAGAGCAGGGTGAGACAGTGTATTACTGGATTTTATACACTATAGGCAATTATTATTAAGGTCTTACATAGCTATACCTGCAAAAGGGGCCAACCTGAAGTCATCTAGCAGGACTTCATTTTCTGAGTAAAGTTCTACTTTAAGGCTGTCAGCAGATCGGCCTCTACAAACTCAGCAGTGCCTAAAAATGTCTAAAATTGGGAGCAACTGAGCATGTGCAGAGCAGGGTGAGACAGTGTATTACTGGATTTTAAACAGTATAGGCACATATTTTTTATGTTTTACATAGCTATACATGCGAAAGGGCCAGTCTGAGGTGATCTAGCAGGAATTAATTTTCTGCCTAAATAAATTTTTTTATGGTTCAATACATTTTTATTGCAGAAATAGTATTAAAATATAGAAACGATGTCAAAGGCACCTAGATTGCCCATGCAGGAGCTAAAACTAACACATAAGAGACAAAAAGAACACAACATAAACAGAGTAGACCTTGCTTTGTGCACTGGTACGCAGTCATGTTGGAACAGGAAGGGGCCATCCCCAAACTGTTCCTACAAAGTTGGGAGCATGAAATTATCCAACATGTCTTAGTATGCTGGCACCTTAAGAGTTCCCTTCACTGGAGCTAAGGGGCCAAGCCCAACCCCTGAAAAACAACCCCAGACCATAATCCGCCTCCACTAAATGATTGGGACCAGTGCACAAAGCAAGGTCCAAAAAGACATGGATGAGCGAGTTTGGGGTGGAGAAACTTGACTGGCCTGAACAAAGTCCTGACCTCAACCCGATAGAACACCTTTGGGATGAATTTAAGTGGAGACTGTGAGCCTGGCCTTCTCGTCCACATCAGTGCCTGACCTCACAAATGCGCTTTTGAAAGAATGGTTAAACATTCCCATAGGCACTCCTAAACCTTGTGGACAGCCTTCCCAGAAGAGTTGAAGCTGTTATAGCTGCAAAGGTTGGGCCAACTCAATATTGAACCCTGCGGACTAAGACTGGGATGCCATTAAAGCAGGGCTCGACAAACCCCGGGCGCCAGGTCGCCATTGCGACTAGAATTAGCGACCTGGCGCCTGGGGCGGCACAGCTGGGGTATCCTGTGTCTCCGTGCACCCCCCATGATCGCGTCGGGCCGCGCCGGCCGGTAATTGAGGCCGCGGCTTTGCGGCCTTCTGCAGGCCTATGCTTCCTTCTGTAATATGGCGCCATCTTGTGGTGGCCGTTGGTATGACAAGCCAACCAGCAATGCTAATGGAGCTTCCCCTGTCTGTTTTCACTGCCATCTCCTTCCCTCTAATTAAAACCCCCAAACATTGTATATATTTTTTATTCTAACACCCTAGAGAATAAAATGGCGGTCGTTGCAATACTTTCTGTCACACCATATTTGCGCAGCGGTCTTACAAGCGCACTTTTTTGGGAAAAAATACACTTTTTTTTTAATTAAAAAAATAAGACAACATTAAAGTTAGCCAATTTTCTTTTATATTGTGAAAGATAATGTTATGCCGAGTAAATTGATACCCAACATGTCACGCTTCAAAATTGCATCCGCTCGTGGAATGGCGACAAACTTTTACCCTTTAAAATCTCCATAGGCGACGTTTAAAAAATTCTACAGGTTGTATGTTTTGAGTTACAGAGGATGTCTAGGGCTAGAATTATTGCTCTCGCTCTACCAATTGCGGCGATACCTCACATGTGTGGTTTGTACACTGCTTTCATATGCGGGCGCTACTCACATATGCGTTCGCTTCTGCGCGCGAGCTCGGCAGGACGGGGCGCGTTCCTGGCTCCTAACTTTTTTAGCTGGCTCCTAGATTCCAAGCAAATTTGTCAAGCCCTGCATTAAAGTTCATGTGTGTTTCCCCTGGCAATGCCTTTATCTTTCATTCTCTTTACAAATGATGTATGTACACAAATCCACACACCAGTCCAGCACACTACAGGTCCCAGCTTTCAATGTCCAAAGTCCAATGCACCAGCAAAGTTTTAGATGTATAACTCAGGGACAAGCAAAAGAGGATCCTGCAGCTACCAGGAAAGATCCATGGAGATCTAGTGCAGCTCAAAAGACAAAGTAACAGCAGCGCAAGATTCTCATTAGCAATATAGTATAACTTTATTGGACAAAAAATAGCACACTTACGTGTATAGTTCTTGGCATTTAGCATAGACAGTGGAAACACAGAATAGAGGTAATGCCAGGCTGTAACAAAACATTGGCAACTCCTGCTCACTGGCCGGTATAAAGGGAATCCAAAATTGACAGCTGTCAAAGCCTGCCAATGCCCTGTGTCCAGCACCATGTGTAGAGGTTTCCACAAGGCAGTGCTAGCGGTGCTGGACGCCAGGCATTGGCAGGCTTTGACATTGTTACATTGCTAACAAGGATCCCACGCTGCTGTTCCTTTGTCCTTCATTCTCTTTAGAAGGCCAGCACCATCTTTGTTTAGGCATCATCCTGCATCAACTTTCTCAATTCAGATGCTGGCTAAAGAAGATGACACAGGCATGTTAATTCTGATACCTGTTGAGGGGTCCTTGTGTTTTGTGTATCATGGATGTCTCATACAGCTCAGCTTCTTGCTATGATATATTATAATCATGTTCTACTGTTTCTTTCCTTGCTGGAGGGTTCATTCTTGACTTCACCTCATCAACTCCAGGACAAGTGGGTTCAGACTTGTACATGCATTTACACTAAACAGAACAGTGCAACTTAAAACAAAGTCTTATACTCCCTGAACGGGCTCGGTTCATGTCAATATAAAATGGAGGAAAACATAATTGCACTGTGCTGCTGTTTGGGGTGTCGGAAGCACTTGCTTTCTATCATAGAGTAAGATAGGACTGTATGATTTCCCAGTGCTGGAAACTCTTTGTGAAACATCTATATCTATATAAGAAAGGGAAGTGCAGCTTTACTTTTAACAAAGTACACACAATATGTATATACACAAATAAACCACACCAGAAAGGGCACTTTCACACTGGCAGCGCCCGGGCATCGGTGGTAAAGCGCTGCTACTTTTAGCAGTGCTTTACCACCATTTTTGCAGCGCTTTTCAGCCTCTAGTGGGGCACTTTTAACCAACACTAATGGGCAAAAAAGAATTAAAAGCGCCGGCAAAGCGCCGCTTCGGCGGCGCTGCCCATTGATTTCAATGGGCAGGGGCGCTGTAGGAGCAGTGTATACACTGCTCCTACAGCGCCTCAAAGATGCTGTTTGCAGGACTTTTTAGTATCTTGCCAGTGCACCGCTCCAGTGTGAGCACTCAGGCTTTCACACTGGAGTGAGAGGAGAGGCGCTTTACAGGCGCATTGTAAAGCGCCTCTGTGTGAAAGCAGCCAAAGAGTTAAAAGTGTTCAAGCCCCAAAAAGGATCTTAGCCAAGTTCATTCCCAGTCCTCCTAAAACCAGTGAATTGCAGGTGATGTAGAGCAGGCCATAAAAGTCCTCGATCATCAACAGTCACATAAAGCCGCTTACCAGATGCTGTTGACCACTACAACAGAGGCGGTCAAATAAAGCTTTTTAACTCCAATGGTTATGGTAAGACTTCAGAAAGATCCAATCCTCCAGTACACCAGTTTACCCAGCCTCAGGATCGATTAATCACTAAGCAGCAGCACCTCTCTCAAAAATACAAATTAAAAAGAAAGCAAAGCCATCTCATAGTGTAGTAAAATCAAAAGATCACATTTATTCATAAAGTATTACACTCACATTGATCAGTATAAAACCAGCATCAAAGTAAAAGAATTGTTTCAAACCAGCAAGATGGCAGCCATTTATTCCAGTGCACAATGATGTCACACATCGAAGCTCCACCCTACGCGTTTTATCCTCATAAGATGTTGTCAGGGGCATCTATATACACTTATCACTGAGCTAAGGGACTCTCTTTTCAATACATTTTTATTTATTTTAGTCAATACAGAAAATGCAGGAACCTTAAAGTAAAGCATGTTATCTTTGGTTGCTATGTAAAATATACGTTAGTGTACAGTAACTGATCAAAGTAGTCTTGAGTAACAGAACAAACATAACTTTCAAGGAGGACCACTTGTTTAGTTATGCAGTATTACACAAATTCTTTTTGAACCAATCAAGCCATGGCACCCACTTTTTGTTGGTGGCAGTTAGTCTACCTTCCGAGGCTGCAAACATGCGTTCATAAGTGTCATGTGTATGAACTGAAGCTATTACCTCGTCTAATAGTATCAGATCTGCAGTTTTTCAGTGTCTGGTGATGGTGAGTTTTGCGGCTAAGAGGATGTAAATGGGCACACATCTTAATTGGGGTGGGAAGAGTTCAAGACCTAAAGGACTCTCAATCGGGGATCATTCAATAAAAGAGATTCAGTAACATATGCTAGAGGTATGTGCAGAAAGTTTGGAGTTTAGGCAATATCCTTTACTGGCTAACTTAAAGTGGATGTAAACCAGATTCATGAAATTTGACCTGGGCACATATATCAGCAGTGTTTTCTTATCTCTCTCCAAAGCCATAAGTCCCAAGTCTTTCTGCTGCTTCATTGCTCTGTTATCAGCATGATAACTTCTGACAAGTTCTCTGACACAGGAGATAAAAGCAGCTGGAAATTTGTGTTGGGGAGGTTGCTATAAATAGATTAGCAGAGAGCTGGTCTATTCACAGCACAGCTCTACACATTCTTTCCTTTCTCTGCCTATGTGGAGTGGGGGTGTGTGCCTTTCCTCCTATCAGCTGTCACACATTGTATGCCAAGAATCCACACCCAGTGCTGAACAGGAATAAAAAATCTCTAACACCCCGGGGGTTCCCTATGATAAGGATGGGTGACCCCGCCCCCTCTTACGCGTCATGGGGGTTTCATTCCTGCTGGAGAGGGGAGACTGCAGCGGGTAAGGGTTGTGGGGATGAGGTCCTTGTCCTCATCAACATGGGGACAGCCTTCCCCATGTTGAGGGCATGTGGACTGGTATGGTTAAGGAGGGCGGCGCTCTCTCGTCCCCCCCTCTTTTCCTGCGGCCTGCCAGGTTGTGTGCTCGGATAAGGGTCTGGTATGGATTTTTGGGGGAGGCTGTCCCCATGTTGATGAGAACAAGGACGCCATTTAAAAAAAAAATGGTGCGGGGTTCCCTTTAATATCCATACCAAACCTGAAGGGCCTGATATGGAATTTGGGGGGACCCCACTTTTTGTTTTTGGTTCGGGGTTCCCCTTAATATTCATACCAGACCCAAAGGGCCTGGTAATGAACTGTGGGGTGGACCCCTGCCATTTTTTTCAATGACTTTGATCTGTATTGCCAGGGAGCCAACAATTCATTATAGTTGCGGGTGGTTTTAAATTACTTTTTTTCCTTCAGAAATTACATTTTGTGCAGGGATAGTTCTAAACACGGGAAACATGCGCGACTTTACAGGCATACTTTAGACACCCCCCAGGTACGAAATTTAAAGGAATATTTCACTTTTATTGTTTCACTTTAAGCATTACTAAAATCACTGCTCCTGAAAAAACGGCCATTTTTAAAACTTTTTTTTGCATTGATACATGTCCCCTGGGGCAGGATCCGGGTCCCCAAACACTTTTTATGACAATAACTTGCATATTAGCCTTTAAAATTAGCACTTTTTATTTTTCATGTTTGTGTCCCATAGACTTTAACGGTGTTCGTGTGTGCGAACAAATTTTTTGCCTGTTCGCATGTTCTGGTGCATACCGAGCAGGGGGGTGTTCGGCTCGTCCCTATTCAAGAGGCCTTGATGATATGCAGCTAGAATATAAGAAGTACATGCAAACTTGTCACCTCAATGAAGATGAGAATGCTTTTGAAATGTTCTTCTACCTTTGATCAAAGGTTTGAGTAAAAACAGGCTTTTTTGTCAGAGGTCACATATTCAAATAAAATTATAGTAGTTCATGAAATTCCTTTCCCTTTTTAAACTGACCTTTCTGCGTTAATTGAATATTCCACTGTTACTAAGGAAATATAAAACACATTTAATTTTTAATTAATAGTTACATTTTCATTTACAAATTCCTTCCCGGAGGCAATCAGATATTCCCTGGAACAACAATCTCTGGTGTTATTACCTATAAATTACCTATAAATGTTATTATCCAGTTATATGTTGTGCGTTTAGTAACACATCCAGCTCTTTTTTTTAAACAATCTCCTGAGCTGCCTAGAATTTTTTTCTTGAGGGAGCCTATTCAACATTTACACAGCTCTTACTGTGAAGAAGCCTTTATGTTTATGGAGGTTAAATCTCTTTTCCTTCAGACGTAAAGAGTGCCTCCCTGTCCTCTGCAATGACTTTAAAGTGAATAACTGAACACCAAGTTCACTATATGGACCACTTATCATATCCCCCCATTAATCTCTTCTTCTCAAGAGAGAATAAATGTAGTTCTTCTAATCTTACCTCATGGCTGAACTCCTCCATGCCTCTTATCAGTTTGGTTGCCCTTCTCTGCACTTTCTCCAGTTCCCTGATATCCTTTTTGAGAACTGGTGCCCAAAACTGAACTGCATATTCCAGATGAGTTTTTACTAATGATTCGTACAGGTGCAAAATGATGTCTCCCTCTGGAGTCTATAAATCTATTAATTCAAGAAAGTGTTTTGCTCACTTTAGAAACCGCAGCTTAGCATTGCAAGCTATTATTAAGCTTATAATCTACGAGGACACCCGGATCCTTCTCCACCATTGATTCCCCCAACTGTTTTCCTCCTAGTATGTATTATGCATGGATTTTTATAGCCCCCAAGTGCAGAACTTTACATTTATCAACATGAAACCCCATTTGCCACATAGCTGCCCAATTAAACTGTGCATTGAGGTAAGCTTGTTAGTTGGAGACGTCCTGTAAGGATATTATTCCGTTGTATAGTTTGGTGTCATCTGAAAACACTGAAATGGTACTTTATTATTTATAAATATCATTTATAAATATATTAAAAAGTAAGGGTCCCAAATCTGAACCTTGGAGTACACTACTGATAACCTTAGACAATTCAGAGTATGAATCATTAATCGACAAAAATGCAACATCATAAATTACCAAAAATACAATTTATTGAAATAATAAACACAAGTAATTACAGTCACAAGCCACTCTCTGTAATAAGCTCATAAATGGGGCCATGTATCGTGAGATTTTGAGTGCAAACCTCCTCCCATCAGCAAGGGCATTGAAGATGAAACGTGGCTGGGTCTTTCAGCATGACAATGATCCCAAACACACCGCCCAGGCAATGAAGGAGTGGCTTCGTAAGAAGCATTTCAAGGTCCTGGAGTGGCCTAGCCAGTCTCCATATCTCAACCCTATAGAAAACCTTTGGAGGGAGTTGAAAGTCTGTGTTGCCCAGCGACAGCCCCAAAACATCACTTCTCTAGAGGAGATCTGCATGGAGGAATGGGCCAACATACCAGCAACAGTGTGTGACAACCTTGTGAAGACTTACAGAAAACTAAATACTTTTTTGCCCCACTGTACATGCATACTGTATACATACATACAATAAAAGCCACTCCTTTTTCTAAGTCTTAGCTTACTTCCTCATAAAATGAAATCAGATTAGTTACAATGTTCAATGGTGTTTTTATACATGCTGGGGATACTAGATCATACCTGCTAGTGATGCCAGAGCACTGTTCTTACTGCCTCTCACATACAAAAAACCTGATCTAAAACCATTTATGGTACTAAGAGAGTTCTGATGTCCTACTGATCCTGTGTCAAGATTTGGTGTTAATTACAGTATATCTAAAGCCATTTTTCAAATGGATAAAGTAAGTAATGGTTAAAATTGCTTTCAGAATTTTTTTTGCCAACTGTGTCCCTTCAGAGGTATTTTTCTTCACTTTGCGTCATGTAAACACAACAGGCAATGAGGGGAAATCTCACAAAAGTGGGGAAAATGACGTATTAAACAGCTGTCCCCGTTGGAATATTCCCCCTCCATTCCTGGTTTGGTGAAAACTCAGGGTCACCAAGAAGAATATCAAGGGTGAATTTCCCTAGAGGGGACAAAGAGAGCTACTGTAATCTGACAAGGCCTCTAACCCCTGCTCCATCTTACATTTAAAAAATAAAAAGTTTGGGCTTTACATACACTATAAGGTAAATTAGGTGAACATTTGAAATACAGCACAGTTGCTGTTTATTACTTTCACTCAGCCTGAAATTTCTCTTTAAATCTGAAATCCAGGCAAACAGGTAAATGCACAAATCAAATACGTATAAGAGAGATACAGTGCTGTGAAAAAGTATTTGCCCCTTCCTGATTTTTTTTTTTTGCATCTTTCTCACATTTAAATGATTCAGATCATCAAACAAATTTTAATATTACACAAAGATAACCCGAGTAAATCCTAGATGCAGTTTTTTTTTATTTTTTATTTTTTTTTATTTTTTTATTTATGTTTTTATTGGGGTAGAGAAAAAAAAAAGAGAGTACAAAGACACATATACAGATTATTGTCAGTTGTTTTTACAGAAACTGCATGAGATCTAACAAACAAAGATCTGTACATAGCACATATGTCAGCAGGACTGAACAGTTGATGAACACAGGAAGGTATTTAAAGAAAGACAAAAACAACTAACGTCGTGGGGTTGCAGCAAATACACAGTCTAGATAAGGTTGAAGACAGAAAATTGGATGGATCGGAATGCTAACCCCTGAGAAAAATAAAAAAAAATAAAAAATTCCAATAGACGGGGGGGGGGGGGGGTACAACCAGGAAAGCACCGTGGGGGGGGGGGGGGAAGACTTGCAGGCTTACGAGGATGCAACGTCATATAGGGGCTCCAAAAGTGTCCACCGAGTATAGTAATATTGAAAAAAAATAAAAAGATGATATCCAGGAATGACTATACGGATTACAGATTACGGATCCTCAGGGATTGGCTCATCATATGAGAAGGAAAGCGTGTGAAGATCCAGTTGGTCGTCTGGAGATAGAGCTGAAGAGATGAACAATTGCCATCTAATGAGAAACTGAAATCTGGATTTGGGGTCTTTAAAGTCTGTGAGGAGTCGTTCTCTGTATAGAAGACTATGACAATCCTTTTTGAGTTGGATGATGGGTGGACTTTGAGGTGAAATCCAATGTCTGAGGATGAGTCTCCTTGCGATGAGTAGGCATAGCAGGATCCAATCCTTTGAGGGAGAGTTTGGGGCCGCCCCCTTGGGGGATGCGGCCTTAGATGAGGAGGATGACCATGGTAGCAGTAGGGGGTCCCAATATCCGAAAATTAAGAGAAAAGGGTCTTTGGGGATTGTCAATAGCGTGACTTCGAAGATGTAGAGAATAACTTGATCCCAAAACGAGGAGATGAAGGAGCAGGACCAAAAGCGGTGAGAAAGCGAAGGTCTGGTAACTGAACATAGGGGGCATGCAGTTCCCTCCGTCTCGGATTTGGGAGAGAGGAAGGGAATATATGCTCGGTGAGCAATTTTTAGCTGCGTTTCCCTCCATGTTTCATTAGGGGTTAAGCGAAGAACTCTTTGGAGGCCAGATAGAATCTTTTCGATGAGGTTAGGGTCTGGGAAGTCTTTGCTCCAGTTGGCTATAGAAGACGATGTGAGAGGTGGGGAGGAGTCATGTAGCAGAGGCTTGTGTATGTTCGAGATAGAGAAGTGACCAATCTTTAGCAACTGATCTAAGAAACTTGGTTTAAATCTCCAGGATGGTTCTTTGCAGGTACTGGAGAGAAAACTGACACATTGATTGTGGTAAAACCTATGGGAAGGAGGTAAGGAGAATTGGGTAGCCACTGTCGAGAAAGACAAGGGCTTTCCGGTCGTGAGATCACAGAGCGCGGAGAAGTTTGATAGGCCATGCTCCTGCCATATTTCAAAAGGTTTGCTGTGCATGCCAGGAAGGGAAGGTGGGGGGAGATGTAGGATGGGAGCTTTAGGATTTTTCTGGTCTCCCTCCAGGCCAAGGCTGTGTCACGTAGAAGGAGGTTATGTTGCAGTGGGAGGGGGACAGATTTCCACCTGCAATGCAGGAGGGCCACCAGGGAGTAGGGTTGTGCCATTTCAGACTCTAGTTCATAGTTGGAATGACGGGATTGGTGGGCCACCCAGTCGAGGCTAGTCCTAACTAAACAAGTGAGATTATACATTCTAATATGTGGCAGGCTAATACCCCCCTCGGTCCTGGGAAGGTGCAGTTTCCTAAAAGCTATGCGTGGCCTTTTGCCATGCCAAAGGAATTTAGAGATTTTAGAATTGAGAGCCGATATATCTTTGTGTTTTAACAATAGTGGAATAGTTTGCAAAGGATACAGTAGTCTGGCAAAGCTGATCATTTTTACCAGGTGGCACCTTCCCAAGAGCGATAGGGGGAGATCCATCCAGTTAGACAGTTCCTGAGAGATTTTTCCAAAGAGAGGGGGGTAGTTAAGATGGTAAAGAGAAGATGGCAGTTTCCCAATCTTAATCCCTAGGTAGGTGATGTGAGACGTGGCAACTTGAAAAAGAGAGTGTTGAGACCAAGGAGGTTTAGATTGGCCACCGATCGGGAGAATTTCGCTTTTAGAATAGTTTATGCGGAGTCCCGAGCATATTCTGAAATCGTCGAAGATGTTTTTAATTGTCAAGACGTCAGCTGGGGGGTTAGACGTGAAAATGAGGACATCGTCCGCGAAGAGTGACGTGCGCAGTTCCGTGGATCCAACAGTGATACCTCGAATGGGAGCAACGTGGGATAGGAATCTGGAGAGGGGTTCTAGGGCAATGTTGAATAATAGAGGGGATAATGGGCACCCCTGCCTGGTCCCTTTATGAAGGCGGAATTCTTCCGAAAGAAGACCTGCTGCGACTAGTCTAGCTGAGGGCGATGCGTACATGACACTTATGAGGTGACAAAAGGGGCCATTAAACCCCATTTTGGAAAGCGAGAGCGAGAGCCAATCGAAGCTTACGTTGTCGAAGGCTTTTTCAGCGTCTAGAGTTATTATGGCATAGTCTCCCTTGGGGTCTCGTTTGGCCTGTTCGAGGGCTAAAAGCACCTTGCGAATATTCAGGGTGGCCGTGTGTCCTTTTACAAAACCGGATTGTGCAGGGTGTATGAGGTCTGGGAGGATTACTGCTAGTCTGGAGGCCACTATTTTCGATAGGATTTTAACATCTATGTTAAGTAATGAGATAGGCCTGTACGAACCTGGTTCTAGTGGGTCGTTACCCTTTTTTTTGAGAAGTTTAATGATTGCTTGATTGCCCGAGGGAAGATAAGGGCCACCAGCCCAAATGCCGGAATAAACAGAGTGAAGCATGGGTATCGCTATGTCGGGGAGAGTTTTGTAGAACTCGCTAGTAAAGCCGTCGGGGCCCGGGGCTTTCGAGGGGCGAAGATTTCTAATGGCGAGTGTTATTTCATCTGTCGTGATGGGGGTATTTAGGGAGTCCAGCTGGACGGGAGATATGGAAGGAAGGTGCATTTTGTCTAGAAAGGATTGTGCAGCCTCTGTGTTAATGGGATCTGGGCCATATAGGGTCGTGTAAAATTGCAGCATGGCTTTGTTAATAGCAGGAGGGGTGGAATGTACCTTCCCCAGGTGATCTCTAAGTGAGGTTATGTGGGTCGGACGGGAAAACCCCTTGGAAAGCTTAGAAAGAAGTTTGCCAGATTTGTTCCCGAATTTGTGTAAGGTGGCGTCTAGGTGAGCTTTTTTGGTAAGTTCAAGGGTAGTTGCCCAGGCGTCAAAGGAGGATTTAGCTGCCGACCATTCGTCTCTGTCAGCGGGAGTTGTGGAAGTGACTAATTTGAGTTGCGCACTGTGTAGTCTAGTACTGGCTAGCTTAAACTTAGATAGCGCATTCTTCTTAAAAGTAGCAGCATAAGATATGATCCTCCCCCTCAGGAAGGCCTTACCAGCATCCCAGAAGAGGTTCGGGTCGCCTGAATGGGAGGCATTAGCTGAGGAGAATTCTTCCCAGGAGTGCACTATATAATTTCTAAAGTCCGTGTTATTGTGGAGGAATGAGGGAAAGCGCCAAAGGTTGGGGTGGGGTGGGAGATCCAGTCGTTCAAGGATAAGTGTAATTGGGGCATGGTCAGATATGGCAATGTCTTCTATCCCGGTTTCTGATATAAAGGGTATAAGGTTATCGGAGCCAAAGAAGTAGTCGATCCTGGTAAGGATCTTGTGGGGGTTAGAGTAAAATGTAAAGGCCTTATCTGTTGGATGAGATAGACGCCATAGGTCTGAGAGATGTAGGGAGTCCATGGTTGACGCGAGCAGTGTATGGGTGGAGGGAGAGGAGGGTGCTAACGATGATTTTGGTGAGGACCTGTCATCTGTCAAGTGCATAATGTCATTGAAATCTCCCCCAATCAAATGGGGTAGATGAGTAGGGGTGAGGAGCAATGAGGATAATTGACAGTAAAAAGGTTTCGTCGGGCTGTTGGGGGCATATATGTTAGATATTAATATCTCCTTAGACCCGAGTTTAACTCGGGTCGAGATAAAGCGCCCCTGGTCGTCTGTGTCAGTGGAGAGGACGGAGCATGGGAGGTTTCTATGGATCAGCAGGAGGACACCAGCTTTACGCCCCACTGCCTCTGAGCCCAGGACTGTCCCTACCCACAGTTTCTGCATTCGGTGGAAGTCAGAAGAATGGAGATGTGTTTCCTGAAGTAGCGCAATATCGGTTTTCAACCGTTTAAGGTGGCGGAGGATCTTCATTCTCTTGTGGGGAGAACGGAGACCCTTAACATTCCATGAAACAACCCTAAGGTGGTGTGTTAAAGAGAAGGTATTTGAGGGGACCTGAGATCAGTGTATCATAGATTGAATATAGGAGACTCGACTGAGGAATGGAGTTGCATGGGTTATGCGGGCAGCAAGCTTTTGGGTAGACGATGAAGGAGAGCATGCAATAAGGAAGGAGTGGGATGGGAGGGAAGGTAGTAGGGAACCAAACAGGAAAAAACAAGAGAACCAGAATATACATATTCGTGAACTTCACTTTTTTCCGCATGAATTCACTGTGCAAGCGGCTCCTCATACAGGACCTCCAAAGAGGGAGGGGGAGATAGCAAAGGTGCCTGAGAGCCCTGGGACTACTGACACGAGGCTCTAGAGGCTCAGATTGTTACGAAAGAGGGAGTGGAGAGTGGTGCACAGCAGACTCACGGTGAAAAAGGGAACAAGTAAGCAGTAGTACAATTAGCATCTGCACTAGATCAAATATGGAAACCAAACATTCAAACATGACACTAGAACAAATATTGAAACAGAGCAGTTTGATATCTACAGATGTCTCTCGGCCGGCAGGCCTGTTAATAGCATTGAAACACTGTGGGGACCTGTAGAGAATATAAAAATAAGATAAAGAAAACAGACACGATAGAACTTCCGTGGATCTATGGTATCTGTGATAGAGAACACGGGTTGAAACAGCGTAGCGTCCTGAGGAGCCAAAAAGAAAGAGATAGCGATGGGGTGCTAAGTCTAAGTGACCTCGGAATAGACCCTCCATCAGGGTAGGGCAGGTCAGCTGGGGGGTAGGCAGGGAGGTATATGTCAGAAGAACATATGTAAAAGAAAGAGAAAAAATAAAAAACATACGACCTGCGGTGAAGGATGTAATGGTTGCGGCTCAGAACCAAGACTTCAGGTCAGGGTGTTTCTATTGCGATAATCCGGAACAGAAGGCCTAAAACGTTTGGGGGAATCCTTGCGTGGGCTTCTTTGTTCCAGAGAGCGGAGACTGGAGGCAGATTTGGAAGGCGTCTGGTGGAGAGAGTCCGGGCGAAGAGAGCAAATGAAGGATTCTGCTTCCGAGGGATCCTGGAAGGAGAGTTGTTCCCCATTGGGCGATCGAAGTCTGAGGGTTGCAGGGAAAGCCAGAGTGAATTTTATTTGCTGCTTAAATAGTTCAGAGCAAACCGGCTGAAAGGCTTTCCTCTTCTTAGATACTTCTATTGAGTAGTCGGCAAAGATGAGGATTTTTACCCCATCTATTTGTAGAGCCGGGGATTGCCGGAATTTTTGGAGAATAGTGGATTTATCTGCATAATTTAGGCAATGATGGGGCGAGGGGATTTGCGTTCAGGTTTGAGGGTGCCCATCCGGTGCGCGCGTTCCACTGTGAACGGGCCTGGAAGGCCCATTGCTTCGGGGATGCGTTTAGAACAGAAGTCCGCAAGAGCTGTAGGGGGTAACGACTCCGGGACACCTACAAAACGCAAGTTGCTCCTTCTGGACCTATTTTCCAGGTCTTCCAACTTCTGGATAATGTATTGGTTAGTTTTGTCTTGGGAGTGCTCCGCGGACTGTGCTTGGTAGAGTTCATCTTCTACTTCTGATAGGCGATGTTCAACTTCATTCAGCCTTTGAGTGTGTTCAGATAACTGGGCTTTGATTTGCTTCATGCCTGCATTGACTGCTTTTTCCACAGAGGCTGCAATCATAGGGTTCAGGAGCGCAGCCACTGCTTGTGCTATGCGCTGTGTGTGACCATCATCCCCCGAGGGGGTATCAGGAATAGTGTTCCCTTGTATGGTTGAGAGAGAGAGTGGTAGAGCTGGGCCCTGGAGTGCTGAGGAGGGTGAGTTTAAGGGCTTCTGAGAAGCGCAGCCACTAACCTCCATCTCTCCTGGCTGTGTGTCCGCCGCAGCGTGCGAGTAGGCCAGAGCCGGGGGCTCGATTTGCGGCCTGTCCGACGGGGCCGTGACGGCAGCGTGCGATCGGGTGCCGGACTTTTCGAGAAAACGGTCCATCCGTGACCTGCGGGTGGTGGGGGTGCCTCGGTGGTGACAGGTGTGTTGTTAGGGCCACTCAGGCCGGTTTTTTAGGCCGAATTGGGGTACCTGTAGCGGGAGCTGTGGAGAGGCGCAGCTACTCCATGCGGCGCCGGAACCGGAAGTCAAGATGCAGTTTTTAAATTATTATTTTATTTATTAAGGGAAAAAAGCTGTTCAAAACTGCCTGGCCCTATGTGAAAAAGTAATTGCCCCCTCCCATGCTGAATCATGAATGAACTGTGATTAACAACAATTTTTTGGAAAGCTGAGTTAAATTTCATTTCCCACACCCAGGCCTGATTGCTGCCAGACCTGTTGAATCAAAAAATCACTTAAATAGATGCTGTCTGACAAAGTGAAGCATGCTAAAATATCTCAAAAAGCAACACATCATGCAGTGATCTAAAGAAATTTAAGAACAGATGAGAAACAAAGTCATTGACATATATCAGTCTGGAAAGGATTACAAAGCAATTTCTAAGGCTTTGGGACACAAGCGAATCACGGTGAGAGCCATTATCCACAAATGGAGAAAACTTGCTCAACCAAACCAAAATTACTCCAAGAGCATGAGGACGACTCATCCAGGAAGTCATAAAAGAACCCAGAACAACATCTAAAGAACTGCAGGCCTCACTTGCCCCAGGTAAGATCAGTGTTCATGATTCAACAATAAGAAAGAGTCTGGGCAAAAATGGCATCCATGGGAGAGTTCCAAGGCCAAAGCCACTGCTGACCAAAAAGAACACAAAGGCTCATCTCACATTTACCAAAAAAAAAACATCTTGATTATCCCCAAGACTTTTAGGCAAATATTCTGTGGACTGATGAGACAAAAAAAAAAAAATTTGGAAGGTGTGTGTCCTGTTACATCTGGCATAAAACTAATACAGCATTTCAAAACAAGAACATCATACCAACAGTCAGACATTGTGGTGGTAGCGTGATGGTCTGGGGCTGCTTTGCAGCTTCAGGACCGACAACATACCATAATTGATGGAACCATGAATTCTGAGCTCTACCAGAAAATCCTAAAGGAGAATGTACGGCCATCAGTTAGTGACCTTAAGCTCAAGTGCACTTGGGTTATACAGCAGCACAATGATCCGAAACACAACAGCAAGTCCACCTCCAAATGGTTCAAACAAAGCAAAATTTAGGTTTTGGAGTGGCCTAGTTAAAGCCCTAGACTTAAATCCAATTGAGATGCCGTCCATGGCCGTTCATGCTGGAAAACCCTTTAATATGGCTGAATTCAAAATTGCTCCACAACAATGTGAAAGACTAATTGCCAGTTATCACTGGTTGCAGTTGTTGCCGCCAAGGGTGGCACAACCAGTTATTAGGTTTAGGGAGCAATTACTTTTTCACATAAAGCCAGGCAGGTTTGGACAGCTTTTTTGCCTTAATAAATGAAACCATCATTTCAAAAACTGCATTTTGTTCTTACTTGGGTTATCTTTGTGTAATAATAAAATTAGTTTTTATCTTTGTGTAATAAAAAAATCAGAAATGGGGCAAATACTTTTTTACGGCATTGTATTTTACTTGCCAAAGAATTTGTACCTCTGTCCATCCGATCCTGAGATTTACGCAGCTCTGTGACACAGGACAACCTTGTCTGGCAGGTCAAAATACCTGTTTTTTCTGCTGTAATTACGTAACACTTAATAGATATTGTCCTTCCCCAAGCTTGTGAGAAGGACATTGAAAGGAGAAGCAGCAAGCTGATTAGCCCATCTCTCTGCTCTCTCTGTCTATCAGTATGCTCTCTGTTTGCACATGTGTACCACAACACAACTAACTGGTTTCATTTACTGTGCTCCTTCTCACTCTCCCAATCTAGACTCCTTGTAAGAGGCACTCTTATACTGATTGCATTTAATAGAATACATTTAATGATGTAATAAAGAATCTGCCTTTAATTGTGTTCTTAATACCCGTCTTGAGTTAAGCTTTACTGAAAATATCCTCTTGTATAATTTTCCCTTTTTTTCTGTTTAATCATAAAAATGCCTAATCATTTAACACATTTATTTGTTTTGGAATTCTACATTCTGATCTTTATCTCTTCCTTCAAGGCATTTGCTTGCCTATATAAATCATTCATTTCTAAAAGGATCAGAGATGATTATTTGCTACAAGATGTTAAACTATAAATCTTATTTTTCTGAGTGTGTACTTGACTGCATTTGACTTTTATTTTACACCTTTAAAAACAGATATACTTTTATTGTTTTCTTTTGAACCTACCAAAGCATCGTTCCGCATGCATGCAATATATTAAAACTCCCTAAAGCTAACTTCCTGCTCATTTTTCCATCCATTCTGCTTTTTTGCTATTTTTACATTGAAAACATTCAACAGATCAGTTATATACATGCAATGATTTTAGAAAGCTTTTTTGTAGATACTTACTAGTTGTTTTTCTGTGGATAGTAGAAGGTTCCGTTTAGTTCACTTCCTCAAATTGAGAGACAAATAGAATTACCTTCCTACCTACCTACAAAAATCACAGGATCTGTCCCAATGTTGTAATAGAGTTGCACTCCTGGCACTTCTTTATACTTTGTACTTATCTGACAAAGATTAAATATTTCCTGTAGTAAACCAAATCACATCACTATGGATTTCTGAAAATGTATCTGAAGCTTTATGCAGACTTCTTATGCCGTATACACACGGTCGGAATTTCCAATGAAAAAAGTCAGACGAAATTTTTTCATCGGATATTCCGACCGTGTGTGTGCTCCATCAGACTTTTTCCGTCAGAAATTCCGACTGAGTTAGAATGAGTACATGTTCTCTTTTTTTCCAATAAAAAAAGTCAGACGGAATTTTTTCATCAGATATTCCGACCGTGTGTGTGCTCCATTGGACTTTTTCCGTCAGAAATTCCGACTGAGTTAGAATGAGAACATGTTCTCTTTTTTTCCAATAAAAAAAGTCAGACGGAATTTTTTCATCAGATATTCCGACCGTGTGTGTGCTCCATCAGACTTTTTCCGTCAGAAATTCCGACTGAGTTAGAATGAGAACATGTTCTCTTTTTTTTCCAATAAAAAAATTCAGATGGAATTTTTTCATCGGATATTCCGACCGTGTGTGTGCTCCATTGGACTTTTTCCGTCAGAAATTCCGACTGAGTTAGAATGAGAACATGTTCTCTTTTTTTCCAATAAAAAAAGTCAGATGGAATTTTTTCATCAGATATTCCGACCGTGTGTGTGCTCCATTGGACTTTTTCCGTCAGAAATTCCGACTGAGTTAGAATGAGAACATGTTCTCTTTTTTTCCGATAAAAAAAGTCAGATGGAATTTTTTCATCGGATATTCCGACCGTGTGTGTGCTCCATCGGACTTTTTCCGTCAGAAATTCCGACTGAGTTAGAAAGAGAACATGTTCTCTTTTTTTGCGATGAAAAAAACTTATATCGGAAATTCTGTTAGTCTGTATGGAACTCCGACGGAGAAAAAACCATGCATGCTCAGAATCAAGTCGACGCACGCTCGGAGGTATTGAACTTCATTTTTCTCGGCTCTTCGTAGTGTTGTACGTCACCGCGTTCTTGACGGTCGGAATTTGGTGTGACAGTGTGTATGCAAGACAGCTTGACAGGATTGTATCCCGACGGAAAATCCGATCGTGTGTACAAGGCATAAGGCTATACTTTATGAAGATGGAAAATCATGTGATCACAGTGTTATTGTGCGTTTGCGTTTGCAATAAATTGATATTTGAATTTTAGACATTGAGATGGTTTAGTTTGACAGGTTATGGAGAGGGAGACACAATGAGCCAAAAGCCCTCCACCTAACCAGCGCGTAGCATAGTAGAGCCATCCTAAATTAGAAGATATATACATGTCTTACTTACATCACGCAATCTAAATCAATCGGTCCACCATAAGATAACCTGTCCGATTATACTTTCACATGGGTCCCCAAGCCCTAATCAATAGAAGCCATAGTTTCCATACATTAAATCAATGATGACCAACAAGCCTGTAAAGTGACTCTTTTACTAAAAGCAAAGTATGCGTGAAAGTTGAATGTAAACACCCAACTATTCCACTTCTTTTGATGTGAATGTCACTAAAGATGAGCTATCACGAACTGAAGTCTTCTTTAACCACTTCAATACCATTCACTTACGCCCCTTCCTGCCCAGGACAATTTTCAGCTTTCAGCGCTGTCACACTTTGAATGACAATTGCGCGGTCACACTACACTGCACCCAAACTAAATTTTTATCATTTTCTTCCCACAAGTAGAGCTTTCTTTTGGTGGTATTTGATCACCTCTGCGGTTTTTATTTTTTACTAAAAAAGCTAAAAAATACCAAAAATTTAGAAAAAATAATAGATTTTTTTTTAGTTTCTGTCATAAAATGTTATTTTCCCCTTCACTGACAGGCACTGATGAAGCCGCACTGATGGGCACTGATGAGTTGGCACTGATAAAGTGGCACTGATGAGGAGGCACTGATATGTAGAATTGATGGGCACTGATAGGCGGCACTGATATGCAGCACTGATGGGCACCAATAGGCGGCACTGATATGCACCACTGATGGGCACTGATAGGCGGCACTGATGGGCATTAATAGGTGGCACTGATGGGCACTGACAGGCGGCACTGATGGGCACTGACAGGCGGCTGTGATGGGCACTGACAGGTGGCTGTGATGGGCACTGACAGGCGGCACTGATAGGCAGTACTGATTGGCACTGACAGGTGGCACTGATGGGCAGCACTGATGATGAGGTACTGACAGGTGTTTCTGCTGGGCAGTGATTGGCACTGTGGTGGGCAGTGATTGGCACTGTGGTGAGCAGGAATTGGCACTGTAGTGAGCAGGGATTGGCACTTGCAGAGTTTATTATATGGGGCACTGCTGGGCATGTCATTTTTACATTTGAGGGGGCTGTGCTGATAATCAATGTGCTGATTATCAGCACATACCCCCCCTCTGACAGTGAGAGCCGCTTATCGGCTTTCCCTGTCAGCGTGAACCGAGGAATGCCATTTACCGGCACTTCCTGGTTCACGCGATGATCAGCTGTGATTGGTCACAGCTGATCATGTGGTAAGAAGCCTCGGACAGAGGCTTCTTATCACGATCGGAGATGCGGGGTGTCAGACTTACACCCCGCACTCACGATCGCCTCGATGCGCACCCCCCGCAGGCGCGTGCCAGCATGTTATCCTGCTGGACGTCAATAGACGTCCAGTCAGGATAATAGAACCACTTCCCAGACGTCAATTCCCTATTGACCGGGCGGGAAGTGGTTAAAAACTAAAACTTCCTTCTTCTTTACGCGTTCAGGCATCTTTTAAGTGAACCTGTGTCCACAACAATGCACACTAAAGCCCGATACACACAATTAGATTATCGGACAAATGATCGTCTGTTTTTTTTTTTGCATGCAAATCTCAGATCAAATCTGATGAGTTTACTAATAAATTCATGAAAATTCTCGTATGACAGAATAAAAATTCGGAAGTGCTGTCATGTGTTGTTATGCATTTGTATCGCATTTTCGAGCGACAGCTGTACTGATTAAATGAAAATCGTACGATCTGGCATTGCACAAAAAAAAATGTTCGTGCATGTCCGATCAAATAATATCGGATGAAGTGTCCTGATTGGCTATCGAAATCTCTGTACCAACGATCGGATTATCGTACGATTGCTCTGAAAACTGCATTTGTTCGGACGATTTTCTGATTGTGTGTATTCGGCATTAAATATTTACATACTCTGAACGAGCAGTAAAAGCATTTTGAAAAAAACTCTTATTTACCTTTTTTTCCATAGACAATGTGGAGAAATTAATCTTCAAAGTTCACAACAGAGGCTATAAAATCTCACATTCTTTACTATTGCTTTCTATAGCAGCAGAGTATTGGCAGTCAGCCAGCCTTGAATGTACAAAAAGACCAGGTGCTTGTAAGCTGTCAGAAACTGGCTAAAACCCAACATTAGAGTCTCTGTTGCAGAATTTTAGGGATGTTTATTAATTAATAACTTCAGAGAATAAGCAGCTAGATAGGTCAGGGATGGCTTCTTTTAAAGATCTTTTACTGCATGTCAAATACACAAAAGAGAAGTATTGTTTTTTTTGTTTTGTTTTTTATCATATTTGTCTAGGTGGATGCAGCATCTATGCGATGATGCATCTGTCTCCCGTTGTCTCTAATGGTGATTACTGAACGATCAAACAGCGCTGATTGCTCAGTTCTCCCAATGGCTCTGAGCAGAGAGCCATGACTGTCTGTCATCAAATCTCTGCTCTGACCCCCTCCCCAGGCTCACTGGAGTGCTAAGATGTGGAGAGTGGGGAGCAAATTTTGGCTGTACTTCTCCTTTTAATGTCCAAATTCTGGCCACATGTGCACTTTAGTCCACACTTTTTTAAGTGAGTTGCATGAAGCAGCTGTTTTCAGATTGAAATACATGTTTTGTGTGCTTTAATCCAGTGGATCTGGATGTACAGTTGGACCAGGGATAAAAGTCATTAGCAAGGCTCTAACTACTATAACTCAATGAAGAATAAGCCTCCTAATTTTAAGATTTAGGATGAAATTGAGACATACAGATACCGTCAGTTAAGAAAGGCAACTGCGCTAGACATAAAGACTGAAATGGTGGGTATTTTTATTAACAATAAATAAATCCAAATGGCGTGAGTTGCAATTATATGCTACATTAATTTTTATAAAGCTTAGGGGGTTATTTACTAAAGGCAAATCCACTTTGCACTACAAGTGCAAACTACAAGTGCAAAGTGCACTTGAAATTGCACTGAAAGTGCACTTGAAAGTGCAGTCGCTGTAGATCCGAATGGAGACATGCAAGGAAAATAAAAAACAGCATTTTAGCTTGCACATTATTGGATAATAAAATCAGCAGAGATTCCCCTCATTTCAGATCGACCCCTCAGTTTTACAGCGGCTGCACTTTCAGTGCAATTTCAAGTGCGCTTTGCACTTGTAGTTTGCACTTGTAGTGCAAAGTGGATTTGCCTTTCGTAAATAACCCCCATAGTCTTTTTCTTTTGCAGTTTTCATTTATGTACAGAAAATGGAGAAAGTCACAAATATACCTATGAAATTGTAATTGTAGAACAGTTTAGCACTTTTTCTATATATTTTTTCTTTAAGAGTAAAAAGACTTAAAAAAAAAAACATAGCCTTTCATGTTCAGAATGAAAAACAAATGGTAACATTTATTTTGCAATACTAATATACAAAATATGTCCAAATCGTGGTGAAGCCCAGCTTTGGGCAATGCAATAAAACAAACATTTGACTAAAACACAAGTTGTTTTAAAAACCGTGGAGATTCATCAAAATCCAATAAAGCTAAATGATGCCTGTAGATTTGTAGAATTCTTTTCTGCATCCAGAAATATGACAATTCCATTTGTATTGAATAATTCACATGTGGAAATAAGTGTTGTTACCACAGAGGCAGGCCAGCTTATATTTTTTCATATTCATTTAGATGGCAGGAAACAATTTGTGCCTTGACTTTAATAATTAAATGACTTGTTTTACATTATTGGTATGAAAAAAGTACGCTAAAGTGATCTCAATACTCGCCGTCATACAAAACACTTATACACAGTTGGAAAATTTCTCGGTCTCTTAATGAGTTGCCTAGCACTCTAGAGTGAGGTAGCTGAAATATTTATCACATTTGGCACTTAAAGTGGTTGCACAGTGCTTCTGGCCTCTGTGGAAATGTGATGAGGCAAGGGAATACTCCAGAAACAAGACCTAAATCGGCAGTTATTCACAGCCATCGCATGTACAATGAAGCAGAATGTTTGGCTTTTTTTCCCAGGATATTATTTTAAACTAAAATACAAATTGCTTTAATATAATTATTTTCATTTAACAATAATGTTGCAGTCTAATATATTACTTTTATTGTTAAATCTGGGTTGTATTTTTGTGTATTTAAAATATTTATAAAGATAAAGAAAACACCCGTGGTTTAGGATTAATTAATACAGTACAAAAATTTATGAAAATAGTCTTAAGTCTTTGGTGTTATTAATAGGCATCATTTTTGGCGTGAAACACATTAACATTCATCTCACTGTGCTGGTAGTGATATCATGATTTTATCTTCCTATTTCTTTAAATGCATCAATAAAGTATTGGCATCTGTCCGGAGTGTGCAGCCATCAACTTTTCTTTTGTTCCTGCTGACCTCGGAGACCAGGCGAACGAGTACTTCTGTTCTTGGATGTTAGACAAGGCGTTCAGCAGACACACCTTGAGCTGTGTTTACCTATTGTTGGATATGTCTTTGGCTTGATGAGATTAAAATGTCTATAAATCATGACAATTAATGTTTTGTTCCATTATGGATTGGTATATATACCACTCAAAGCATTTTGTTATATCTGTTTGATAAGTACACAAATATACCTGCTGATCCTGCCAGAATTCCACTGAGGTAGTACCTTACTGTACACATTGCCCGTGGAACTTAAATTCCAAGCAGTGTTATTAGCCCTGCCCAGATTACCTCTATGGACTACAGAACACCTCCTCCTTATGTTATAGAGATGTAGAGAGGGAAATTTGTTCTGTAGCCCTGTACTAGGGTAACAATGCTGCTCCTCCATACAGCACAATAGAGTGTTGCTATATGAATTTATGTGAATTCTCCATTAATAGCTGTAAAATATTGTAATTATGAATATATTTCATTTAGCTTGTATCTATGGAAGGTGTGCAACATGGCATCACAGAAGTGCCTGTTAGAACAGACATTTCAGTGCCTCATTGTTCTACACATATTCACTTCAAAGGATCCCATGAAATATGCAATGATGGGAGGCCAACCCGTAATCAATTCTTAACTTCCCGGGAAAATTCAAGTTAATCTCCTGTTTAGAATAGTCACAAGGATTTGGGCTAATTTATGCAAAGTATAGGGATTGGAGATGTAGCCAGTCCTTAACCAGGAATAGGGAAGCCCGCCAATCAGAGCCAAGCTATGCCAACCAATGAGGCATCAGCCTGTAATGATATACACAGACTAGATGGGAGGAGAACAGCCATCAGAATGGATCCTTGGTGCAAAGGTTAAATATGGGAAAGGTATGCCTTTTACTTGTAACTAAATATGTTTGTAGATTAATGTTTAATGTAGATTAATGTTTTAAGGAATGAACTCTGTATTCTTTTATTTTAACCTAATATTTTCTTCCTTGTTGTAGACCATGGGTCTTCAAACTATGGCGTTCCAGTTGTTCAGGAACTACAATTCCCATCATGCCTAGTCATGTCTGTCAATATCATTGTTTTACAATGCCTCATGGGATGTGCTGTTGCAGCTGGAGGGCCGTAGTTTGAGGATCCCTGGTGTAGACTATAGATAGATCTGTGTATTAGATAGACTTCCAACTACTCACCAATACATGTTGTTATTGTGTTAAAGCTTTCACTCATGGTCAAAGAACTCTAATTTAACCCACATTATATCTTTGAGATATTAAATCATAAGTATAATAAACAGGTAACAAGAGTAAATGGAAAAATAAAAACTGTGCTGGAAGCCCAACTAAAAAAACAAGCAGCAAGCTCAAAGTGAAATACACACAAAAATAGCAATAAGTAAAAAGTAAGCTGCGCTCCTAAATTAACACGTGAACCAAATAAATGTAAGAAAAAAATATATACCAGTACAAAAAAAAATATTGAAAAATGGTTGAAACAATATATAAAGTGAAAAAAGTCCCAAATTATGACACATGTGACTTGTATGAAGTCCTCCAATGACAATTGCAAATTGCTTTAAGGTTTCTTCTGTGAAGAGCGAACCAATAACCAGGGTATCAATAACAATCTTGTGACTTGTTATACACACAGTGAATCCACCACCATATAAAGTGCACGCTTACCAGCTGCACAAGTTGTGAAAACTTGTGGCTAATACCCAGCCAGGGCCTTTTCCTCCAAGGGTTGCGGATGTCCAGTCTGGTCCTGAGACGTGGCGACTTGTTTGGTCAAAAACTTGATTGCCACTGTAGTCTAGGACCCATACAATGTTCGATTGGCGAGAAGGCGGTGGTAACTTCTGCTCAGTACCAGGCTGCCTCCTTCTCTCTGTCTTCAGCTCTCACTTCACCTCCTCCTCCCTCTCATCAATTTATCTGTGTCCTCAGGCTCTCAGTCTCTCCCTCTGACATCGCCGGACGTCCTACCTGTCCAGAGGCGCCCGACCGGAGGACAAGCTTGAGAGTAGAATAGAGTAAATTAATGCCATCAGAGACAGGAAGTGTGTTACTGGTAGGATCCTCAATTGCAAACGAAGAAAAAAAAAAGACTGAATAAGAAAACTAATACATCCACTTTGTTAGGGGCAGGTAATTTGCAATATAATATTATAATATTCTTTTTTTTAATTCCATAGTGTGCCTTAATTTGGAGTTAGTCATCTTGATAGACAAGCAGAGGCTTGCTTCCTCATGTCAGAGCTACTTCACTGATGAATGGTGATTTGTTGGGGTAGTATCCAAAAAGTAACAAGAGATGTAGACAAAGCACAGATCCCCTGAATAAATAATGCAGTTAGATCCTTGCAGTGCGGGACCAAGGTACAGCTCCAGCAAAAAGAACCATGAACAGCACATTCACAACTTCACTTACTCTAACTACAAATTATTGTTTAGACCCATAGACAACATGGCAGTGGTCATGACAGACCACATGAAAGTTCAGATACAGAATAAAAAAAAAAAAAGCTTTTTTCTTAAGCTGCAAAAAACCTTATTGATATTAGATATATCGTACTCCACCAGACTTAACTTTTACCCCATAAGTAAGTCCAGTTCATGGGCAATATGCATTAAGGAGTCATGTCTGCTGATTAAGGAAATGTTTTAATGACCTGATCTGGTGCCAATAAAGTTTGTTATGCCCTGTACACACAATCGTTTTTTCCGATGAAAAAAAGTCTGATGGACTTTTTTCATCGAAAAAAACGATCGTGTGTGGGCCCCATCTGAAAAGAAAAAACGATAGGAAATTCCGATCGTCTGTGTGGAACTCCAATAGAGAAAAAACCCATGCATGCTCAGAATCAAGTCGACGCATGCTCAGAAGCATTGAACTTAATTTTTCTCGGCTCGTCTGAGTGTTTTACGTCACCGCGTTTTGGATGGTCAGAATTTTGTCTGATGGTGTGTATGCAAGACTGATGGAAGTCAGCTTCATCGGAATTCCGACGGAAAATTCCATCGGATTTTATTCCATCGGAAATCCGATCGTGTGTACAGGGCAATACTGTCTAACAGCAAAAAACAGATGTTTTGACTTGAACGCTTAAATGCTCTGTGGAAAGGAAGTGGATCCCATAAGACAGCGGTCTTCAACCCTGTCCTCAGGGCCCACTAACAGGCCAGGTTTTATGTATTACCTTGGGGAGATGCAGACTAGAATACTGCAATCACTGAGCAGCAAATGATATCACCTGTGGTGTATTTCAGTTATCTTGCAAACCTGGCCTGTTAGTGGGCCCTGAGAACAGGAGTTGAGAACCACTGCCCTAAGAAAAGACACAGCAACCTTGGCCATTTGCTACTTAGTCATCTGGAACAGTGTTGCTTGTATGGTGTACCATGCCACAGATGTTGGGTTTTACCTAGATGCTCTGGTAACGCGTTGAAGGGTTTCCAGTAATAAATGGGTGCTATAGAAATAGCTGACTGGGAACCAGTATCAACAAAAACTCAGTCTTTGGTTATGTCAATGGGTTACAGACTTCAGGCAGTCATTGCCAGTAAAGGATTCTCAACAAAATATTAAAAATTAACATTTTATTTATGATTACCGTATATACTCGAGTATAAGCCGACCCGAGTATAAGCCGAGGTACCTAATATCACCCCAATAAACTGGGAAAACGTATTGACTCGAGTATAAGCCTAGGGGGGAAATGTGCCCATTGCCACCTCACTGTGCCAATTGCCCAACCTTACTGTGCCCATTGCTACCTCACTGTGCCACCTTACTGTGCCCATTGCCAGCTTACTGTGCCTAACCTCACTGTGTCCATTGCAGCCTCCCTGTGCCCGAGTCAGTGTACCTGAAAATCTTCTTATACTGCGGCTGGCGCCCATTGTTTAAATATCGCGGCTTTCTCCTGGTCCCTTCCGTGATAGGCGTTTCCAGCAAACACTGTGTTGAGTGTTCCGCCTATCACGGAGATCCTCTCATTCTCGGACTCCGTTTCCCAGCAGGCACTGTGTTCAGTGTTCCGCCAATCATGGACGTCTTTTCATCCTCGGACAAGAGAACGTCCATGATAGGCGGAACACTGAACACAGTGTCTGCTGGAAATGCCTATCATGGAAGAGACCAGGAGAAAGCCGCAATATTTAAACAATGGACTCCGGCCGCAGTATAAGAAGATTTTCAGGTACTGACTCGAGTATAAGCCGAGGGGTGTACTTTCAGCCCTAAAAAAAGGGCTGAAAAACTCGTCTTATACTCGAGTATATACAGTATATACATTTGTCCAATTACATTTGAACCCCTGAAAATGGGAGGACTGTGTATACAAATGGTTGCAATTCCTAAAATTTTGTACTTGATATTTATGTTCAACCCCTTTAGTTAAAGCTGAAAGTCTGCACTTCAAATTAATTTGGATTGTTTTGTTTTAATTGTATTCTGGTGATATACAGAGCCAAAAGTATGAAACTTGTGCCTGTGTCCAAATATATATGGACCTAACTGTATGTGCAGTCCTTCAATCTGTGAAAATATTCCAAAAAGTGACAGGTGCTCTTCATATATCTTAATATTCCAGAAAGTGACAAGTTCTCTTCAATCGTTTGTGCTGGTGCTCCTTACAGTGCCCATATAGGTAATGCACTCACCGGAAATCCTCACCCTTCCCAGGGGTATTGCGCATTAACAGTATCTGCCACTGTGCAGCAATATGAAGACCCACGGCTTTCTTTATTCCTAGTATACAATCCTTAATGCCTCCCACATATAGAATAAAAAAGCTCCCATAGTGTAATACCTTTTTTTTAAGTTTTATTGTGCCAAACAGTAGAGTTATACTCACATTTACACTGTGTGTTAAAAGCTATTGTACAAAAATCAGGAAGCCGGTATAATCCACGATCCGTGGCTTCGACCGGAAGTGAAGCAAAAACATTCATAAACTCCTTCCTATAAGCTTCGTCATCAAGACGTCATCAGGGGCTTCGTCATTTTGAATTTTAATTTATTTTTAATGAATAATTTCAGCACTAGTCACTTTTTCATACGAGCATTGTTTGCACATGCAGCATTGATAATGCACTCAAGTTTGTTTACATATCTACAGCAGTGACTAGTAATTGAGTTAGTATCACACACAATTTAAAACACGAGAACAGCGCCACACCTACAACCTTTGAAACTATATCTTATACTCCACCTAGGTGGCTGTATCTATATGGGCAGCATTTCCTAAAATATTCAGCCATTCACGTGGAACCACCCTCAAACCTTTTCTTAATCTTGTTGTCTATTTATTTTTCCAGTTCCAGGGAATGTGTCAACTGCACTGCAGTACACAACGAGATACTTTTTTTTATCGATGTGGGGCAATGCATCAATTCCTATGGAGAATGGATGCCTTACCTCACACTCACGAAAAGTATCATCCCTTTTCCATGCATGTCAGTAATGTGTTCATTTTCATGGAGAATGGCAGCCTTACCTCACATGCATAAATAGTACATTTCTCTTTTTCATCCATGTGGGGAAATGCGTCCGTTCCCATGGAGAATGGCAGCCTTATCTCACATGCATGAATAATACACTTCTCTCGTTCATCTGTGTGGTGAATGCGTCCAATCTCATGGAGAATGGACATCTTGCCTCACATGGAAGAAAAAGACACAACTGTGCTATGATAATTACAGAACAATGGACCACAAAATGTTATTTTGAAAACTTTATTCTATTTAAAAAATATATTCTTTATTAAGCATGACGACAGTAGAGAATATTCCAAGGCAACTGCTATCAGGAGGAATTTAACTACACATACATTCATCTTGTCAAAACACTCGACCATCTGGGGAAGCAAAGATCTGAAAATTTTGAATGTTCATGCCATGAGAAGTGGTGCGTAAATCCATAAACTAAACATCCTAAACAGGATTTGGGGGCGCAGGTTCAAAGGAGCCTCTCTCCTTTTCAGTGAGCAAATTGTGTACCACACAGTAGGCCAGCACCACTTTTACTGAATTTTCCACATGCGACTCTAGTATGGAGGAAAGCAGTACACGCCACTAAGCAGTACAAACTCCAAATGCCCACTTCACAACTCATCAGGCATGGCTTAGTCAGTAGTTGAACATTTTCTGTTTGTGGCTACATTCATATCCACTGTGGGGCCACATTAGATTCTCTGCAAGTCCAAATGCCTTATCCACTATGATGACAAGTGGCAGGCTTGGCTCCATTGTACATGGAAGAGGCCTCCTTGGGAGAATCCTAAAATGTCCTTCATATAGCCGATGCCCCATCACAGACTCTCTGAAGATTCTGGAATTTCCTTCACTCCTGTAGGCTCCCACACCAACAGATATGGAACAGAGGTGGGCATCTACCAATCCTAATAAGACAATAGAAAAGCATGTCTTGTAACTCAAATACCAGAGTTCAGTGACATTTTCACCCTAACATGTTTCCTGTCAATAACTCCAATGCAGTTGGCAAACTCAGTTTTTTCCCTAAATTCTGCTGCCAAATCTTCCCACATATCTTCTGTTGGCTTAGGCATCATACAATGACACAACTCCTCCCACTGTGCCAAGCAGGTTTCCTGGGACACCTTGCTCAAATCTTTTAGGAAATAATGGTGTAGAGATGCAAAACTTTGTCCTTTTGCCAGAAACCTAGGATAGAAAAATATTACCTTAAAAAAATAAAGATATGAAAAAAAAAAAAAACATATGGAAAAAAACCCCACAATATTTACACACAAAACATACATATTATTTTTCGTTATCACATTTTAGTAATGTTTACATTGACATAAGCATAATAACATACCTAACTGTGCCCAGGAGATATTCTTAAGGTGCCACACTCATCTTTATGTGGGTGTCTGATGCCGCGTACACACGATCATTTTTCCCGTCTGGAAAAATTTAATTTTTTCTTTTGGATGAGAAAAACGACCGTGTGTGGGCATTTTGTCATTTTTCCCGACGGGAAAAACGGCATTAATCACGACGAGAAAAATTAGAATATGCTCTAATTTTTCTCGTTGTGATTCCCGTCATTTTTTTCCGCGGCAGTTTTCCCATAGGGAAACACTGCCGGGGAGCCTACACACAGTCGTTTTTTTTGACCAAGAAAAAAAATGTCATTTAAAACGGCCATGTGTAGGGGAACAAGCTGTTCCTCGTTTTTTACGTCGATTTTCTCGACGGTGTTTTCACCGTCTAAAAAATCAATCGTGTGTACGCGGCATAAGAGTCTGGGTCCCAGCCGTTGAAGAAGTTCATCAAAGGTGCCAACAGACATCTGCATAAGAAAAAAAAATGAATGTTTTTGCAGCTCATCAAAACATGCTTACAATTTCACAAAGTATTCAGAAGAAAATTGCTGAGAGAGCAAGGGATGTGTCTGGTAGCGACAGTTGGATCTCATCTCTTCCAATTGTCTTTTCATTCTCAATCTGCTCAACACAATCAGCAGGATTGCTTCATCAATCTTATTGATAATAGGATCCATGCTAAATGCAGTCAAGAAAGACAGGTGGCTCTCTGCTCTCACGGTGCTCTCTCTGCTCTCAATGAAAGTTGCACCAAAATATTAAATAAATAATGTTTTGCAATGCACTGTGGGCATTTGGGAGTGAAAAACGAGCAGAGGGGAGAGTAATAAAAATCAATGTTTGTAAACTCGCATAACCACGCATGCAAATACTCTGATTTTAGAAAAATGTGGTGGCTCTTTTTTCTTACCAGCAGTTCTGGCATTCCGAGGTGCTTTTTCCAGATGCCCTGGGTGCATGAGGCCTTAAAGTGACCCTGTTACTTTACCAAAGTTTGATAGAAAAGACATACCTGTAAAAGAACAGTGCACACACTTATCTTCCTACTGTTTAGTTAAAGGAAGCCCCTAAAAAACTCTTCTGAAGTCTGAAGGAAAACCTAGACCATCCAGAATTATTGATTGCCTGGGTCCCCTGCAACTTGCATTCGTTGTAACTACTGACCTTCATTCATTATAGAACACAGTAGTGATGTGGTCAGCAGGAAGAACCATTAAAGTGGTTGTAAAGGCACTAGGTTTTTTACCTTCAAGCATTCTATGCATGAAGGTAAAAAACCTTCTGTGTCCCCAGACCCCCTATTACTAACCTTACCCCCTCTCAGTCCACCAATGTCCACAAGAGCCTTGCCTCTCCAGAGACTCACAGTCCTGATTGGCTTTTGGCAGCAGCGGAAGCAATCACAGCCAGTGAGCCAATCAGGAGACGGATGGGCGGGGCCAAACCGTGGTTCCATGTGTGACTAGACACACACACAGAGCCACGGGTTGGGGCACGCCTGCTTGGGTGCCCCCACAGTAAGCTTCTTGCTATGGGGCCACCCAGCAGGAGGGAGGAGCCAGGCGCACTGGTGAGGGACCCGAGAAGAGGAGGATCCGGGTTGCTCTGTACAAAACCACTGCACAGAACAGGTTAATATAGCATGTTTATTATTTAAAAATAAAAAAACAAGGCTTTAATATCAGTTTAAAATCTGTGGGGAGACCCAGCAGATCAACACTCATTAAGTGTCAGTTTTCACTGGATTCAGGTGATAATTTCTCTGGGCTGCAGAAAGGAAAAGTATGAAAAATCTCCTTTTACAGGTAAGCCTTTTGTTGGAAATGTTGTTATAGTGACAGGGTCATTTTAAATGTAAACCACACTGTGAGGTCCCCATCTTTCCTGGAAACAAAAAAAAATATAAAATGAACATATTTTATTTTCAAGCATAATCAATTACACATCAATGTGCCCCAATCACAGCACATAGGATAATAATGTAAGCTACGTGACTCTTTATTACACTGGCTACCACATTGCATTTTCTAGCAGAATGCAGTGGATGAAGCATCAGGGCTGGTTCTGCCAAGATTCAAATTCAGCATTAGTGTCGCATTGAGCATTTCACATCCAATGGCCCCAAGTAACTATTACTTCTAATTGCTGGACGGCAGAACGCTTTGAAGGGCAAGCATTATACCCTGAGGCTGGAAATGCGATTATTGCCTTGCTTTTTCTCAGTTGTCATAAGTAATTGAGGGTAAATTAATATTTACTAGGCAGGCTTTTAGTTAAAGAATTGATTCCAAATAGGAACATAAACAATATTCATAGCATCATAACTCTGCAGTAAAATGAGAAATAAATGCAATTATTGCAATTATCTAGAAATAAAATGGCATAAAACTGAAAGTCACAGTGCTGTGCGGAATAGAGGTTGCACCATTATAATTCACATTCTCTACTAACTAATATGTATTGTGTATAATTTAACAATAATTTACAAACAAAACTTGAATATACCCATATGTTCTTTTTAGGGCTGTTACTGATTAAAAATGTAGTGTTCGATTAATCGTTTTTTTTTTTTTAAATCGATTAATCGACTAATTTAGATTAATTATAATGCACATACAGATCCAACTACCTTTAGCTGATCACCTTGCAGGCTGATTCCCAGTGCAGCTACCAACCACTGGAAAAATGGATAGCAGGATACAAAAAACACACAAAGGCAGCGCTCGATGGGAATAGTATTAAAACTTTTATAGTCTTCAAGTAGGTATCAAAATAAATATTGCACTGGAGATAAAATCAATGTAGCTACATAAACTGTAAAAATGGTGCAAGTAATACCAAACGGTAGCAAAAGTAGTCATGAAAACTTGTAGCTAAGTATGATACTGGTATAAAAATGTGTACAACGATACCACTGCTGAATCCAGATGAGGAGGGGTTAACATCAGTCTGTCAGCATGTAGATGTCCCGTGAAGGGAACTATCACAACTCCCAGTGGATGGCTGTAGAATCCCAGGTTGATAGAGGGAAGTGTAACAGCCCTTGCGTGTGGCAGATAATAAGGTCCCGTTGGCATGCAGATATGAAAGCACAGCAAAGGAGCCCTTCAGATGGACATGGCAAGCCCCGCCGGTGTCCGTGACATCACCGGATCTCCGACAGAACTCCCTGAAGACCCGGAAGCTGGCGGAGAGGTGAGTGCGATCAAAAGAATTTTGATTGATCAAAAAAATTAATCGATTAATCGAGGAATTAATAGTTAATTTCCACAGCCCTAGTTCTTTTATATAGTAAAATCTACTTTGTTAACTTTACGTAAAGATTGACTTCAAAGTCATGTCTTCTGGAAATGGGGACAGAAACGCGCACATGTTCCTGAAAATGCACTAAAAATTGTAGATAACCCTCTGCACACTGCTACATACCCTTTCTAGCAAACTTTGCAATGAAAAAGAGGGATTTTTAGTTCACACTTGTTGCAATACATATTTAAGCTGGCCCACTGCGTAGGGGTTTTTTGACTGTTGGGTGGTAAGGATGCAGAACTCTCTTCCATAATCGATGGTGTAGGCAGGAAGTATGGATAGTTTTAAAAGACTCTTGGACGTGCATCTTAGCGAAAACAATATACAGGGATATGGGAAATGATTTTCTATACACACACACCAAAACAGGTTGAACTGGATGGACTGTCTTTATTCAACCTTACCAACTATGTAACGGCATCAAAGTAATCCCTCTTATGGCCAGCCCTACTCTGCTCTGCCAATGCAAATGCTATGGTGGACACAATGCCAACATGGGGTGAACAGACACAAAATGGGGGAGAGCTACTAGGTTCAGGTCTGGCTATTGGCAAAAAACATGCAAGGCTCACTTTAAAAAAAAGTTATAGGAACTTCTTTGGCACATTTGTAATGCGTAGGATAGTCCATTCAAGTGAATGGGCTGCCCTATGCTGTTGCATGACAAGAGCACAAAAAATGCACATAAGCATGTCGCGCAAGTGTAAATGGGGCCTTAAAGTGTATGTATATCCCAAACAGTTTGTTTTTAGTTTTGGATGGAGTAGCCATTGTCATGTTTTTTTATTACTGTCTGATTCGCCCTCTCCATTGATCCTGCTGACCATTGCCACCTAGACAGAAAGTGATGGAGAAAACTATTCTGATTCTGAGATAGCTATTCTGGTGACAACTGTCTGTCTGCCAATCAGGACACAGACAGCAAAAAACTAAATAGATGTTTAACATTTCCCTACACTGTCCAAAAAAAAAAAAGTTTGGGCAATACATATACTTAATGATAGACCTAAACACAAAAAGTAATTTGCTATCTCTTAGATCCCTTTCACACTGGGGCGGTGTGGGCGCCAGCGGTAAAGTGGCATTTTACTGCTGTTATGGCGGCGCTTTAGTGCCGCTAGCGGGGCACTTTTAACCCCCCAGAAGGGGTTAAAAAGGGGATAAAAGAGCCGACTTATGCCACGTACACGCGATCGGAAATTCCGACAGCAAAAGTCCGATGTGACTGTGTGTATGCTCCATCAGACTTTTGCTGTCGGAATTTCAGCCAGCAAAAGTTTGAGAGCAGGTTCCGATCGAAAATCCGATCGTCTGTATGCTTTTCCGACGCACCAAAAACCACGCATGCTCTGAAGCAAGTACGAGACGGGAGCACTCGGTCTCATAAAACTAGCGTTCATAATGGAGATAGCACATTCGTCACGCTGTAACGGACTGAAAAGCACGAGGCTAAAAAGAGCAAATCGTCTCCCACCAAACTTTTACTAACACGAGATTAGTAAAAGCAGCCCAAAGGGTGGCGCCGTTGGAATGGAATTTCCGCTTTATAGTGCCATTGTACGCGTTGTACGTCACTGCGTTCTTGACGGTCAGAATTTGTTGTAACCGTGTGTATGCAAGCCAAGCTTGAGCGGAATTCCGTCGGAAAAAACATCCAAGTTTTTTCCGCGGCATTAGCGTTGCTTTCAAATCGCTTTTAAGGCGCTTTGAAAGTTACGCCCATTCATTTCAATTGGCAGGGGCGGTGGAGAAGCGGTGTGTACACCACTCCCAAACCGCCCCAAAGATGCTGCTTGCAGGACTTTTTTCCTGTTCTGCAAGCGCATCGCCAAAGCACTCAGGCTTTCACACAGGGGCTCCTGAAGAGGCAGTTTACAGGTGCTATTTTTAGCGCAAAAACACCTCTAAAGTGCCTCAGTGTGAAAGGGGTCTTAGAGACAATCTAGTAATGTTAATTGCTACCCTTTACATACTTCCCAACTGCTCTGGATTCCATGGGACTGCCCCAGAACTTCTCAGCATTGTGTGCATCTGGGCTGCATCTCACAATACACGTGAGTGCCACTGCTGGGTCCAGGCAACAGTAGAAGATTCCAACCTTGTCTTGTAGGTGGAGAGGCTAGTTGGGCTGTTCGAGGATAGAGCACTGACAGAGCTTTTGCAGCCATGTGGAGGAGGGTCCGGTCTGAGGGGCTCAGGAGGAAGATAGTGGCAACATCCTGTGTAATTCCCTGTTTTCCCTCTCCACTCCCATTCCTGAACATCTCTCCTGTCACCCTCTGGGATGGGAAGGGGGGTAACAGGAGCAAAGTTCTGCAGGGCTGAGAGAGGGTAACAGGTCAAAATTCCCCCCTTCTATTATTCTTAACCTCCTAATGTGTGCAGGAGGGCAATGGTCATGGCGTCGTGTGCAGGGAAAACTGGGACAGTGTGTATAATCGATGAAGTAACACTAAACTCGTGCTTAAAAAAAGAATTCTATTTAAGTGTTTTCGTAACACAAAAAAGCCTCTTCTATTGCTTTCATCCTCCTCCAAATCTCCAAATATTTTTTATTTATTTTTTTGCTGCTGTGATCTGACTTCCTGTTAGAGGGTGGTTATGTTCTTCTCCATAATCCCACTGTACTGTATGTCCATGTAGCTCCAATGATGACCTATGGACTGGGATTTGCAGGGTTCATAAAGCAGTGCACATAACTGCACCTAATGTTTAATGCTTGTTCCAAAGAGAAGTGAGCAGGAAAAAAAAAAATCAGGGATTTACAGTGGACGATGCAAGGAGGTGGAAAAATACAGTAAGAAACATATCTATGAAAAATTGATTATAGGGCCATTAAAGAGGAAGTAAAGCCAATAAAAAAAAAAAAACTGAAAAAGAAAGGCATAATGATCTAGTATGCTATGCATACTAGCTCATTATGAATGACTTGCCTGAGATCGAAGCCCCCCGCAGCAGTCCTTGGTCACCTCCGCCGCCATCTTGCCTCGATGTCCCGTCACTGTCGTCAGTGCATCGCCGCTCCGGCGCTGTGATTTGCTGGAGCGGCGATGACATCACACGCATGCGCGCTCAGGCCGGCAAGAACCCATTCAGAAAACCGGCAATGAAGCCGGCCCGCTAGTGCGCATATGTGTGACGTCATTGGCGCATTGGTTTATAGTAAATATCTCCTTAACCATGTAGGTTAAGGAGATATTTCTTGCACCTACAGGTAAGCCTTAATCTAGGCTTACCTGTAGGTGCAAGTTGTCTAAGTGGGGTTACAACCACGTTAAAGTGGTTTTATAGTCTATTTTTTTACTTTTACCTACAGGTAAGCCTATAATAAACCTGTACGGTTTAGGAAATATTCCCCTTGCAATGCGCCTCTGACTTCAGCGGCACATGCACATCGGGGATTCTTGGCTGAAAGCCCGGAAGACGCCGGACCTTGCCAAAAAGAAGTTTCCTGCGCGCATGCACGGGAGTGACGACATCACGGCTCCAGCCACTCACAGCGCTGGAGCCGCGATACCCGGAAGACACGCCGAGGCAAAATGTCATCTCCCTCAGCGTGGACCGGCTGAGATACCGACGCCTCGTTCTAAGGTAAGTATTTCATAATGAGCTAGTATGCGGTGCATACAAGCTCATTATGCCTTTTGCCTTACGGGTGTACCAAAAAAATAAAAAGTCAGCGGGTATACAACCGCTTTAAGTAGTGGATATGTATGGATTATTTTTGTAAAATAAGTATATTTACTGTCACTTTAATTTGCGTTAAATCAAATAATTTTTTTGTTGCTTTTAATCATATTCTATTAAGCTACAACCAATATTTAAATTAAATTGAACAACACCAACCTTTTGGATCACTGCATGTAGTGCACCGCAGGTCATAATCTCTCTAAAGTGTCCCTCACTCTGAAGGTCTAAAGTTGGTTGGTTTTGCCTTTGTTTTGAATTCCTCTTAAAAAAACAGCAGTTTGCATCTGGGCTCTCCTGTGCTTCAGAACTGTATGTCTGCAGTGTGAGATGATCTAAGGCACTGTGCCTCTGAATGCTAATCTTGAGAGATTTGGTGGTATCACTTTTGTGCTGCACATTGTTATCCTTGCTGGAGAGGAAGCTGTACCTGAGGGCCAGCAGTGGAAGGATCTCCCTGCTTTTGCTTCATTATTCTGTGGAACTGTTATCCCTTTATGTCTCCTGCTCCTTGAATATTCCTCCACCAGCCATTAGATCACAAGTTATTATGGAGGAAACTATGATATAAGGAAGCAGGCTCTACTCCTCTTCCAAGATAACCACCTGCACACAGAGCCACCATGTGGAACAAGGAATGTGAAGTCAATAATGGGCAAATAATAAACTGCAGGAAGCATATAGGCAATACTGTCCCATGGCCAGACTGAACTGCAAACAGGGCCTTTATAATACCTTTGAGTGGGACTTCAGCCTCTTTCTGTACTTCCTGTTATTGAGGTGGGGGTGGAACAGGGGTTGCTACATTTAAAGGGGGGTTCCACCCGTGATTTTTTTTTTTTAAAGTCAGCAGCTACAAACACTGTAGCTGCTGACTTTTAATAAGAGCACTTACCTGTCCTACTCGCCCGCGATGTCGGCCCCCGCCGAGGCCGATCCCTCGATCCTGGCAGCTCCCGGCGCCGCCATATCCTCAGTAAGGGAAACAGGCAGTGAAGCCGTGCGGCTTCACTGCCCGTTTCCTACTGCGCATCCGCGAGCAGCGCGGCGCTTTGTGAATGGGCCGGCTGCTCTCTGGGATACACACAGTTCCCAGAAGGCAGCGCGCCCCATTGACAAGAAGACACCGAGTGTAGGATGAGGAAGAAGATCCACCGCGGAGGTTGAAGAGGCAGATTAGGGACTTCCGTATAGCAATCGCTATTTCTGGTAAGTAAAAAATGTTTTTTTTTTCATTTTTCTATTTATTTATTTGTAGATTTTTGGTGAAAAATTTTTTTTCAGGGTGGAACTCCACTTTAAATGCAGAAATTGTTTTGATGAGAGGAGCTGAGATTCCCTAGTCTGCAGATTCACAGAATAATAATTATGTGTTCTCAGGACACCAGTTAAGCAATGTCAGGATTTAAAAAAAAAAAAAGCTTAAAGCAAGTAGATTTTCTTTAATATGTATTTCTATGCTGACTTTACATACATATTTGTCTTATGTATATCATTAAATGTCTAACAAAATGTACAGTAGTTATTACTGGCTTAATTGTTATTGGTTTAATATATAAAATCTGTCTCTATTACAGGCTTTGCTGTCCTTTCAACAAGTCTCTACTTGCATATGATGTTTCTTCTTTAGCGAGCACATCATAAAATAGAAATTACCTCTATGATACAATAAAATTTGAACAATTCAATAGCTGCCCGCACAGACAGAAAAGGAAATAAAAGCAGCCCATGAGACAAACATAGAGATGACATATTCTCCACTCTTGACAAGCATACTGAACTTAATAAAAGCCTAAGGACACACTGAATCATTCTTTCATGCCAATTAAACAGTCACTTCACATAAATGTTTTGTGTTCAATTGTCAGCAGGGTAGAGCTTTAATTTAAAAACCATGCACATTTACTACATATGAATACATTTATGTCCCAAGCCATAAACAGTTATCATTTTTTTAGTTTTATGTGTGGTTTTAAAAACAGTGTGATTAAGGCCTCATGTACACACACAGGGTATCTGTTTGGCCCATCTAAATGCCTTTTCTTATGGCAGGAGAAATCTGCTTTAAAAATGCAGTCAAGTCCTCGTATTGCATACGCCTTTAGGCAAGTTTAGGTACATCAAGCGTTTGAGCATTAATGGATTCCATTGGCCAGAATATTAAAAAATCTAGACCACCAAGAGAAACTCAGTGGAGAATCCCAATCAGGAGGAAAAAGAAGGTTATCGAAGAAGTAGACAAAAGGAAAGTGAGGGGATAAAAGTTTAACGGGAAATTCGCAGAATCCCACACCCTAAAAGAGTGAAAGGTAATAGGACTAGAAAGTTGATGGGCGCTGGTGAGGCTGCATTGATGGGCGCTGGAGAGGTTGCATTGATGGGCGCTGGTGAGGCTGCATTTGATGGGTGCTGGTGAGGCTGCATTTGACAGGCGCTGGTGAGGCTGCATTTGACGGGCGCTGGTGAGGCTGCATGTGATGGGCGCTGGTGAGGCTGCATTTGATGGGCGCTGGTGAGGCTACATTGATGGGTGCTGGTGAGGCTGCATTTAATGGGCACGGGTGAGGCTGCATTGATGGGCGCTTCATTAAAAAGGTGGGGTATACATGTGGAGGGCAAAGGGGGTGGAGTCAGGGGGGGCGGCAAAATGAGGTTGCGCCTAGGGTGTCAACAATCCTTGCACCAGCCCTGTATGTCCTCCTTGTAGCTTAGGTTGAAATATGTTTTCTGACCTGTGGTCTATTATTACCCATATGAATATGAGGATCTTGGTCTGAAACACATGCAGAGGGATCTGCACTATACACATTATAGTAACTTAGGTAAAAGAGTCGTTTTTTATTACTGCGATCCTGACAAACTAAGAGAACAGGTGATGTTGCCATTCAGTAAAAAGAGCTTTCAGAGTTCTTAACCCTTTCATGACTAAGCCTATTTCTGACATTTGGTGTTTACAAGTTCAAATCCGTATTTTTTGCTAGAAAATTACTTAGTACCACCAAACATTATAAATATATTTTTTAGCAGAGATTCTAGAGAATAAAATGGCAATTGTTGCAATATTTTATGTCACACGGTATTTGTGCAGCGGTGTTTTAAACGCAACTCTTTGGGAAAAATTCACTTTCATGAATTAAAAAAAAAATTAAAAAGTAAAGTTAGCCCAATTTTTTTGTATAATGTGAAAGATGATGTTACGCCGAGTAAATAGATACCAAACATGTCATGCTTTAAAATTGCACACACTCGTGGAATTGCGACAAACTAGGGTACCTAAAAATCTCCATAGGCGACACTTTAAAATGTTCTTACGGTTACCAGGTTAGAGTTACAGAGGAGGTCTAGGGCTAGAATTATTGCCCCCGCTTTGACGATCGCGGCGATACATCACATGTGTGATTTGAACACCGTTTACATATGCGGGCGCGACTTCCGTATGCGTTTTCTTTGCTGCGCAAGCTCGCGGGGACGGGTGCGCTTTAAATATATATATATTTTTTCTTATTTATTTTATTTATTTTTACATTATTAAATTGTGTTTTTAAAAAAAAAAAATGTGATCACTTTTATTGCTGTCACAAGGAATGTAAACATCCCTTGTGACAGTAATAGGTGGTGACAGGTACTCTTTATGGAGGGATCAGAGGTCTAAAAGACCCCAAATACCTCCTTTACACTTCAAAGTATTCAGATCGCCGAAAACGGCGATTCTGAATACTGTATATTTTTTTTAATCCGGCGCCATTGGCAGCTGAGTAAACCGGAAGTGACATTGTGACGTTGCTTCCGTGTTTACATTCAGGAGACTGGCACCAAACCGTTTACTGCTTGGTGCCAATCCCTCTTAGGCGCCGGAAGTGATGGATCGAGGATCGGGTTTCTCGGTGGGACGGGAGGCCCGGTCAAAGCGGCGGGAGGCGGCAGGAGGGGGGGGATGTCCCCTCCCGCTCCTCCGGTTATACCTGGATAGCCAATCGCCCGCTCTAAACAACGGTACCGGGATGATGCCTGCAGCTGCGGGCATCATCCCGGTATAACCCCCGAAAGCCAAGGCCGCATATATGCATACGCTCGGCGGGAAAGGAGCTGGGTAAGTAGCATGAAAGAGAGTCTTATAAGATCTGAATACTTTGAAGTGTAAAGGAGGTATTTGGGGTCTTTTAGACCTCTGATCCCTCCATAAAGAGTACCTGCCACCACCTATTACTGTCACAAGGGATGTTTACATTCCTTGTGACAGCAATAAAAGTGATCAATTTTTTTTTTTTTAAAAACACAATTTAATAATGTAAAAATAAATATATGCATACGCTCGGCGGGAAAGGAGCTGGGTAAGTAGCATGAAAGAGAGTCTTATAAGAGTTGAATGTCATCCAAAAATGCAAGGTAAAGCTCTATCATGCAAACAGAAAGCCATATGATCCAGTAACGCTGCTATGTTCTCTGGGCCAAAACTTCTTTAAAATGGTGTCTTGCAAAGTGTAAAATTGTTCTGCGGTCAGGCAAATCAAAATTTTACATTCTTTTTGGCAATCATGGGTGCTGCGTCCTCTGGACTAAAAGGGATAAAAAGGAGGGATGCCTTCTGGCTTGTTATCAGCATCCAGTTCAAAATCCTGCATCTCTGAATGTAATGGGAGTGCATTAGTGCATATTAAATGGGCAGCTTGAACATCTGGAAAACCACTATCAATGCTAAAATATATACCCAGGTTTTAGATGAGCATATGCTTCCATCCAGAGGATGACTTTTTCAGGGAAGGCCTTGCGTATTTCAGCAGAACAATGCTAAACCTCATACTGCATCTATGACAACAGAATGGCTTCATAGTAGAAGAGTCCGGTGCTTAACTGGCCTGCTTGCAGTCCAGACAGTTCACCATTTGAAAATTGTCACATCTTGTAATGACAAAGAAGACCCAGGACCGTTGAGCAGTTAAAATCCAATATAAAGTAAAAATGGGACAACATTCCTCTTCCAAAACACCAGCAACTGGTCTCAGTGACTCCATTTATCACTATTCAAGCTTTGGAGTTTTATGTATCACCTGTCTGTTATGGTGAGCCCAATGTTTGAGTCGATAAAAATCATTGAAAAAAATGCCCCCCCCAGTCCTGCGCCAAAATTAAAAAAAATATGGCAAGGGGGTCCCAAAACACCATGTCCCCAAGTTGATGGGGACAGGGGCCTCTTCCCCACAACCCTTGCCCAGTGGTTGTGGGGGTCTGAGGGCAGGGGGGTTAACGGAATCTGGAATCCTCCTTTAACAAGCCCCCAGATCCCGGCCCCCTCTTCTATGTGAATGGGTATCAGGTACATTGTACACCTACACATTCATCAAAAAAAGTGTCCAAAAATAAAAATGACAGTAGACAGTTTGGAACAAAATAAAAATAAAATGTCCCGTGATGTCCATCTATCTTCGATCACAGCACAGACGGACCGAGAAAACAAAACAAAAGGAAAAACTCTGCCTCCATGGGAGGCGTCCCCCGTGACTGCAGGCTTTTTGCATTACAGCTGTTATATAGCTGAGGGCGGGGCCAACCGGTGACGTAAACGGTTGACCCCGCCCCCTCTGACATTACGTGACATCACATGATGTTAGAAGGAGCAGGGTCATCCGCTTACATCACCGGGCTGGTATGAATTTTGGAAGGATCCCCACGCAACTTTTTTTTCATTTTGGTGCGAGGTTGCCCTTAATATTCATACCAGTGGGGGACCCAAGCAGTTTTTGTTAATGATTTTTATCTATATTGCCAGGGTCCGACAATACACAACAGCCACAAGCAGTTTTAAATGACATTTTTTCCTTTAGAAACTTTTTTTTGCATTGATACATGTCCCCTGGGGCAGGACCCGGGTCCCCAAAGCCTTTTTATTCAAAAGAAAAAAGGGGGTTTGGGACTTTAACCACTTCAATACAGGCCATTTTCACCCCCTTCTTGCCCAGGCCAATTTTTAGTTTTCAGTGCTGTTGCACTTTAAATGACAATTGCGCAGTCATGGAACACAAATAGAGCTTTCTTTTGGTGGTATTTGATCACCTCTGTGGTTTTTATTTTTTGCGCTACAAACAAAAGAAGAGTAACACGTTTGAAAAAAAAAACACAATATGTTTTACTTTTTGCTATAATAAAAAAAAAAAAGTTTAGGCCGATATGTATTCTTCTACATATTTAAAGCGTATATTTATTGGTTTGCGCAAAAGTTATAGCGTCTACAAAATAGGGGATATATTTATGGTAATAGTAATATAGTAATGGCGGCGAGCTGCGATTTTTATTGCGACTGTGACATTACGGTGGACACATCGGACACTTTTGACACTATTTTGGGACCATTCATATTTATACAGCGATCAGTGCATTGATTACTGTATAAATGTGACTGGCAGGGAAGGGGTTAACATTAGGGGCGGTCAAGGGGTTAAATGTGTTACCTAGGGAGTGATTCTAACTGTAGGGGGAGGGGACTCACAAGGGGAGGAGACGATCCGTGTTCCTCTGTACTGGGAACACACCATTGGTCTCCTCTCCTCTGACAGGACATGGATCTGTGTGTTTACACACACAGATCCACGTCCTTGGCTGCGCAGCGGTTCCCTAACGACGCAGTGGGCGTGCGCGCGCCGACGGCAGCCCATCGCGCGCCCCCTAGATGGCAGGGAAGCCCGGGACGTCATATGACGCCCACCCAGGATGGGAGATCCCTCCTGCGGACGTCATATGACAATACGTGGGTAATGAAGTGGTTAAATGAGGAATAGGACATGTAAGTCCAAAGCCTCCATCCCTGATATGCGAGACAAAAAAGATTTTTTGACTTTATGCGAAGCATGTATCTGGGCGCAAAAACGTATTGTGGGTCTGTGAAGTGTTTTTATTACATACTGTATACTAATACAGATAAGGTAAAACCACAATGTAAGTAGGATAGATATAAATAGTAACATAAAATTTATATATATATATATTGTGGCATGGGAGGTGTTTAGCTCAAGTGGTAAATGTGTTTTTTCAGCGAGTTCACAGCAGTCAACTATCAGGTTTGAGGGCATGGCAGCCCATGTTTATTAAAAGGATCAAAATAAAAGTTCATACATAGGATTTCCCACAATGGGGTTCTTCTCCAGTAAACTCACACAAAAGAAAATGCCAAGCCTCCTGGCTCCTAGGCTTACTTTGCCTTGCAGTTCCCTGCTAAACCAGCCTACTCCTGGTCTCAACAGGATTCTCCAGCCCCTGGGTTAGCTTACTGTCTCCCAGACTTCAGGATTTCCTTCAGCCCCCTTGGACTTGCTAGTCGCCTCAGCTCACCCAGCCTCCCAGTCCGTCAGGCACAAAGTCCCCCCTCACCAGGGATGTAGTCTCACACAGGGCAGACAGCTTTCCACACACAGGCCTGTCTTGATACAGCAGCAGTAACAAGCTGCACACACTCCACCTTCCTTCACCCACTGTTCTGACCAGTCCCTCGTTAAATGGTCTGTGTGCACCTGGGCACAAACCCTGCTGGCTGTCCATATGACCAGGACACAGAGTTGGAGATCCTGTCCCACCCAAGTCTCAAGGATCTCCAAACGACAGAGTCCCATACTAAACTAGCAAAACCTGGAGAAAAATGACAGAGCAGTTTTCTCCATTTAAACTCTACACTCTGTAGTCTTGCAGTCCGCAGATATGCAAACCCTGTGTCCCTTTTACCTCCAACTTAATAGGGACAGAGCCTTGTTATGTCACAATATATATATACACATAATAGCATAACATGAGGTACAATTAATGTCTTGCCCACTATCAACATCTATATTACACAGGATATAGCACAAAACATAGTAAGTAAATTTGTGGCATAGTCAGACATAGTTGGTAAAAAAATAACAATTATGATTGCATGTAATAATGTAGCTGTGGCATCGGAGAAAGCTTGACACGTTTTGTGGATGTATCCACTGTGAGGGGGTTAGCTCGGCAGCGGGTGTGTGTGACCCCCGGGATGGGCTCCCCACACAAAAACAGGCCCAGCAAACGGAGGTTGTGGTTTTCAAAATCAAAAAAAAGGTGCGGTTTATTTTCTATTTACAGTGACAAAACACAGCAAAGCCAAAAGAAACATATAAACAAAATAAATCCTGGTCAACTTGACCTCTGACTAAACATACAGGTTTCCTAACTAACAACTGGGATCAGCCTAGTGCTGTCCTAGTCCCTAAGTCCCTGGTTTTAAATGTCCAAGCAAATAGCCACACAGGCTTTTTCTCACCGCACAGGGGTTCACTCTCCCTAGACAGTCCACACAGGTCTGGTTCCAGGCATGAGCTAACATCTAATGAAGCTGGGAGTTCTTATAGAGGCCTAAATGAGCTGACAAGCTTCAGCTGGTCTCATCAACTCCCTGTCTGTACGACGCCCCACACTCTCCCTAGAGGTATGAGTCATCCATGAGCCCACTAGCCTTATACAACTCTCCACCTAGTTGTATAAGTCGGCGTAAAGCCTGAATCTGGGCGAAATATATCTACCCCCCTGGATGCAACCAGGTGACTTTACCTTCCTGCTGTCACATACCCCCCCCTCTTGTTTTAACCTCGGGGTTGGAACACCAGCAATCAGGCATTCATGTACTCGAGACAAAGCATCCACATTCCCCATTTGAACGCCAGGGCGATGCTTTACTGTGAAGTTGAATTCCTGGAGGGCCAGGAACCACCTATTCACTCTTCTATTTGTTTCTTTGTTTTGAGCCATCCACTTTAACGGAGCGTGATCCGTAACCATGTCAAAGTGCCTACCTAGCAGGTAGTACCGAAGGGAATCTAGAGCCCACTTCACCGCTAAACACTCCTTTTCAATGGTGGCGTAATTTACCTCATGGGACTTCAACTTCCTGCTGAGGTAAATGACTGGGTGCTCTTCCCCGTTCCAGACCTGGGACAATACTGCTCCTAACCCCACATCTGACGCATCACTTTGTACGACAAAGTCTTTAGAGAAGTCGGGTGAGTACAACACTGGCTGGCTACATAAGGCTTGTTTCAAGAATTGGAATGCTGCCTCAGCCTCGGGGGTCCATTTAATCATGACCGACCCTTTCCCCTTCGTCAGGTTGGTTAGGGGCACAGCCTTAGAAGCAAAGTGGGGAATGAATCGCCGATAATACCCAGCGATTCCCAGAAAGGCTCGTACCTGCTTCTTGCTGTTGGGACGTGGCCAACTCTGGATGGCCTCGACTTTGTTGAGTTGGGGTTTTATTACTCCCCTCCCAATGGTGTACCCAAGATATTTGGCCTCCTCCTGCCCAATGGTACACTTCTTGGGGTTAGCCGTAAACCCCGCTTCCCGAACAGAGTCCAGGACTGCTTGCACTTTTGGCAGATGTGAGGCCCAATCTGTGCTATGGACAATTACGTCATCCAGGTAAGCCGCAGCATACTTCCGATGGGGCCTCAGCATCTGGTCCATTTTCCGCTGGAATGTGGCCGGCGCATTCTGTAACCCGAACGGCATTCTTTTATATTGGAACGCCCCGTCTGGGGTTACAAATGCGGTTTTCTCTTTGGCCAATTTGGCCAGGGGGATTTGCCAATACCCTTTTGTGAGGTCAAGAGTCGTCATGTATCGGGCTGTTCCCAGCCGGTCGATCAACTCATCTATACGTGGCATGGGGTAGGTGTCAAATTTTGTAACTTTGTTCAACTGACGAAAATCGTTACAAAATCGCCAGCTCCCATCCGGTTTAGGCACCAACACAATGGGACTAGACCAATCACTTTGGGACTCCTCTATCACCCCTAAGTTCAGCATTTTCTGTACTTCCTCCCGTATTGCCTCCCGTCGGGCCTCTGGGATCCGATAGGGTTTTAACTTCACCCTTTCACCGGGCGGGGTAATGATGTCATGCTCTACCCCAAATGTTTGTCCCGGCAGCTCAGAGAATACCTCCTTGTTGCGAAGCACAAACTCCTTAACCTCCTGTTGTTGGGGTTGTGACAAGGTGGCTGCTATTCCAACCTCAGGAATCACGCAACCAGTTTGAGCTGGTGACCAAGTGTCTGCGACTAGGGACTCTCTATCCCTCCAGGCTTTCAACAGATTAACGTGATAGATCTGTTCGGGCTTTCGCCTTCCTGGTTGTCTGACCTTGTAATTCACTTCACTCACTTTTTCCATTATCTCGTAGGGGCCTTGCCATTTGGCAAGGAATTTACTTTCAACCGTAGGGACAAGTACCAGTATCCTATCCCCCGGGGAAAAGGTACGGGTCTTGGCTCCACGGTTGTACACTCTCTGCTGTGCTAACTGCGCTTGGGCCAAATGTTCCTTCACGATGGGCATTACCTGTGCAATTCGGTCTTGCATCAGGGCGACATGCTCAATCACACTCCTGTGGGGAGAACTCTCACTTTCCCAAGTTTCCTTGGCAATATCCAACAGCCCTCTTGGGTGTCTCCCATACAGTAACTCAAAGGGGGAGAATCCCGTAGAGGATTGGGGCACCTCCCTAATAGCAAACATCAGATAAGGAAGTAGACAGTCCCAATCCTTTCCATCTCTATCCACCACTTTCTTCAACATTTGTTTTAGGGTTTGTTGAATCTTTCAACCAGCCCATCGGTTTGGGGGTGATACACAGATGTACGTAATTGCGTCACTTTGAACAATTTACACAGCTCCTTCAAAACCCGGGACATAAAGGGTGTACCTTGGTCCGTAAGCAGTTCTTTACAAATACCCACCCGGCTAAACACAAGAGATAGCTCTTTGGCTATGGTTTTGGCCGAGGTATTTCGGAGAGGGATCGCTTCTGGATAACGGGTGGCATAGTCCATTATAACTAATATGTACTGGTGCCCCCTAGCGGACTTGATTATAGGACCTACCAAATCCATGGCGATCCTCTCAAACGGGACCTCAATGATGGGTAGAGGGACCAGCGGGCTACGGAAATGTGGCATCGGGGCCGACCTCTGACACACAGGGCAGGAGGAACAATAATTTTCTATGTCCTTCATCACCCCCGGCCAATAGAATCTCTGTAATACCCTCTCTCGGGTTTTCTCTGTCCCCAGATGACCTCCAAGAATGTGCCCATGGGCCAACTCCAACACCAACTTCCTGTAAGGTTTGGGCACCACAAGCTGCTCAACGGTTTCTTCTGCCCTTTTTGCCACCCGATACAGTAGGTCCTTCTCTACGCTGAAGTATGGGTAAGTGCAGGTATTATCTGGGTTCACTAACTCGCCATCTATTTTCACTACGTTTTCGCGTGCCTTTATTAGGGCGGGGTCTTTCAACTGTTCTGTGGCAAAGTTTTCCCTGTGAACCTCAAGATCAGAAAACTCCACAGACGGTAGGTTTTCGTCTGAGGAGGTGGGCTCCTCTCCAGTTTCTTGAGTCTCCCCTGCCAATACTGATAAGGGAAATTCCGGAGAGTCCTCACCACTCTCAGGGGAGTTCTGGCTATCACATTCCTGGTACATAGGGGCACCAGTGGGGGGCTCAGGATCATCCCACAGTTCCCAGAACTTCGGAAAATCCCTTCCCACAATGGCGTCATACGGTAACTGAGATACTAAGCCCACTGGATGAGAGAGGGTACCTTTGGGGGTCTCGAAACACACTGTAGTCACTGGATACTCTCGGGTGTCCCCATGCACACAAATAACAGCTACCTTGCTATTCCCAGAGACCTCTGTTTTAACTAACTCAGCCTTTATCAGGGTCACAAGGCTACCTGAATCCAGCAATACCACAACATTTCTACCATTAACACACATTTTGCATAAATGTTTCTCAATTCCTCGAATGGCAGTGCATGCGACTGTCGCACACAGCGACTGACGTCTGCCCGTCAGAAAGTCACACTGCATGGGTTCCTCCACAACCGGGCAATTGGCTGCAATATGTCCCGCTTGCCGGCAGCGGTAGCAAACGATCCTTCTTGCCGCCTCTTGAGCCGCTGATTTCCCAGGCTGTTCTCGCCAAACTTGGGGTAGAGCTCCCACCCTCTCACTCTCTCCACCCTTACCCCTTGGAATCCTCTTATCCGCCCCTGGGGATGGTCTGGTCTTAGGGTGGAAAGTCCGAGTGTCTCTGGAAGAGGCCGTCAGGTTCTCTGTAGCCAAGTATTTCTCCACACGATCCACAAGACCATCGGCCGTCTCTGGGTCTCCATGGCTTACCCAGTTTTGGATGGCAGTAGGAAGAGCTCTCAAAAACCGATCCATTACAACACGTTCCACAATCTTTGGTGCGGACAAAGTCTCTGGCTGTAGCCACTTTCTGCTCAGGTGAATGAGATCATACATTTGAGACCTGGGGGGTTTTCCAAGCTGGAAAGTCCAGTTATGCACACGCTGAGCCCGGACAGCCTGGGTGACACCCAGCCTTGCCAATATCTCAGCTTTTAGCATCACATAGTCTTTTGCTTGGTCAGGCTCTAGGTCATAGTAAGCCTTCTGCGATTCACCAGTTAACAGAGAAGCCACCAGTCCAGCCCACTGCTCCTCAGGCCACTTTTCTCTTTCAGCAGTCCTTTCAAATGTGGTCAAAAATACCTCTGGATCATCCTCTCCAGTCATTTTTGTCAATAAACGACTCACCCCAAAGGACGCGGTATTAGTGGGACGGCTTTCCTCACTGGTCTGCGGACGTTGCTGCATTACTGCTTCCATTTGTTGTAGTCTCTGCTCTTGCTTCTGTAACAGGTCTATGAAGCGGGCCTCAGATTTCTGCTGGGCTTGTTGCTGAGCTTCCAGACTCTGTTGGTGAGCTTGCTGCTGGGCTGCAAGGCTCTGTTGATGAGCTTGCTGCTGGGCTGCGAAGTTCTGTTGTTGAGCTGCAAGGCTCTTTTGCAAACCTGCATTTGTCTGCTGTTGATTGGCATTTGCTAGAGCCAGCTGCTTCAGTATCTCCTCCATGCTGGCTTAAAAAAAACTACCTGCATTCTCCACCAACTGTGAGGGGGTTAGCTCGGCAGCGGGTGTGTGTGACCCCCGGGATGGGCTCCCCACACAAAAACAGGCCCAGCAAACGGAGGTTGTGGTTTTCAAAATCAAAAAAAAGGTGCGGTTTATTTTCTATTTACAGTGACAAAACACAGCAAAGCCAAAAGAAACATATAAACAAAATAAATCCTGGTCAACTTGACCTCTGACTAAACATACAGGTTTCCTAACTAACAACTGGGATCAGCCTAGTGCTGTCCTAGTCCCTAAGTCCCTGGTTTTAAATGTCCAAGCAAATAGCCACACAGGCTTTTTCTCACCGCACAGGGGTTCACTCTCCCTAGACAGTCCACACAGGTCTGGTTCCAGGCATGAGCTAACATCTAATGAAGCTGGGAGTTCTTATAGAGGCCTAAATGAGCTGACAAGCTTCAGCTGGTCTCATCAACTCCCTGTCTGTACGACGCCCCACACTCTCCCTAGAGGTATGAGTCATCCATGAGCCCACTAGCCTTATACAACTCTCCACCTAGTTGTATAAGTCGGCGTAAAGCCTGAATCTGGGCGAAATATATCTACCCCCCTGGATGCAACCAGGTGACTTTACCTTCCTGCTGTCACACCACTCATCAGGAGCGTATGCGACAGGAATATCTATGGAGTATATATAGATATAATGAACATCAGTCTGACTGAGAAAAGAAAAGTTTAAAAACGGCAGATGAGGCAAGTAAACATCATCCGCCCATATTTAAAAAAAAGGATAGTGTATGTGACATGTGGTGGCAGGCACAAGGTGGACTGAGAACATCATATCCCACGGGAGCTGAGGCGAAAATATACCCAGGCTTAGCATAAAATGGTGTTGAGACATGAAGTTTATCGGGGGATGTATTCCCCACTTGAGGGTTTGTTTCACCTCTGTGTATAAACTGAGGCCAGTCACTTCACTGGGTATATGTAAGGGTTTAATCCACTTTAAGCTATTTTTGTAAAACCTAAATGTCACTTTTTAGGCAATGTTCATATTTCACATTTGTTGTTGGCTTTTACTGACCCAAGTGGATCTCAGGTTGGCTGCCCTGACCTCCGTGCCTCCTATTGGTAACTGAAGGACAATGCTTATGCTTTCTCATGTTTTTAACGCTGGATATCTTCTCAACATCTAACTACCTCCAAACAGAACATTGCTCCTTGGACACCATATACACCCCTGAAGAAGATAACAAAAGCTAATTTTGAAACGTGTTGGGTGTGCATTGTATGAGGCATTCTGCCCAGTGTTTCCAAGTGGAAATTTACTGTTTTTTTTTACAATATTGTCTACCTATCTGAATAGCCATTCTAATTATGTATAATTATGAATAATATGTTTTTAAACTTTTTTTATATGAATAAAGAATTTATGTACAACTGTTTTTAACCACTTGGCATCCGTGCTATAGCCAAATGACGGCTACATCGTGGACCTGAATTTCCGGGAGGCCGTCAATAGACGTCCTCCCCTTTTCTCGCTCCCCGTGCTCCCCCTGCAGGGTGAGACTCGGGTGATCACAGATCCGAGTAAGGGGCCGATCCCGGCCCCTTACCACGTGATCAGCTGTCAGCCAATGACAGCTGATCACGTGATGTAAACAAAAGCTCGGTAATCTTTTTTTTTTCTCCTCACGCTAACAGCGTGAGAGAAAAAAAAGCCGATCACCGGCTTATGTGCAAGGGACATCGGTCCCGAAGAGGAAGGAGGCACATCTGCCTCATCTGTGCCCACAATTACCACCTGCCAGTGCCACCTGCCAGTTCCCACAGTGCCCACGAGTGCCACCTATCAATGCCCACGAGTGCCACCTATCAATGCCCACGAGTGCCACCTATCAATGCCCACCAGTGGTGCCAACCAGTGCCTCATCAGTGCCACCTAGCAGTGCTGCCTATCACTGTAACCTACCAGTGCTGATCAGTGCCCATCATTGCCACCCATCAGTGCCCATCACTGCCACCTATCAGTGCCACCTATTAGTGCCACTTATCAGTGCCCACAAGTGCCACCTATCAATGCCCTTCAGTGCCACCTCTCAGTGCCCACCAGTGCCACCTATCAGTGCCCACCAGTGCCGCCTATCAGTGCCCACCCTTGCCGCCTTATCGGTGCCCATCAGTGCAGCCTCATCAGCGCCCATCAGTGCAGCCCATCAGTGCAGTCTATCAATGCCCATCAGTGCAGTCTATCAATGCCCATCAGTGCAGTCTATCAATGCCCATCAATGCAGCCTCATCAGCGTACATCAATGAAGGAGAAAAATCATCTGTTTGCAAAATTTTATAACAAAATAGAAAATATATATATATATAGTGTTGTATGACTGCGCAGTTGTCATTCAAAGTGGATCAGGGCTGAAAGCTGAAAATTGGTCTGGGCAGGAGGGGGGATTAAGTGCCCAGTAAGCAAGTGGTTAAACAAAAAACACTCCAGATTTTAATTAATTTAGGTAATGGTATTAGTTGCCATGTAAAGTCCCAAATATGTGGGTTCCTGGTTCATGTATATTACTGCATTTCATACAAAAATGTGTATGTTCTCCCATTTGAAGGTATTAGTGAGTCAGTGCAATCAGCACCTTTTGCTGAAAAGCTCTTATAAGAAAACCAATTACAGGACAAGACGCATGGCGAATGTATTTTCCGTTCTGGGTGTCACTTAAGCTGAATAGGTTTTGTTCAGTAACACACCCACTTTCGGTTCTATTCAGTGCCGACACAAGGACATCTAGAGCCCAGGACGAACATGCCAAACTGTGCCCCCTCAAGATGCATGAGCATTATGTGTCAGCAAAAATCCCACCTTTCCCCCCAAAAAACTAAGCATAAATCCTCCCAATACAAATTTCCCTTCTTAGTACATATCTTTTCTCTCCCACTCCAAATCCCCCCTTCCAGCACAATTACCCCCGCCTAGCTCAAATCCTCTACCCCTAAAATTTCCCTTCCAAGTGCACAACCCCCCACTCAACTCCAAATCCCCCCAATCCCCCCTCTTAGCACAAATCTTCTTCCTACATCCCTCTCCTGACACAAATCTCTCTAAATCACTACTCTTAGCACCCCCCCCCAAAGTCCCCCCTCCTAGAACAATGCTTACCCCTTGGCACACGCCCAAATTCCCCCTTCCAACACAAATCCCTTCTCCCTCAATCTCTGTGCGGCGCTCTTCCCACTTAACATGATACCACAGTGCCCAGGGCAGCGGCTTCTCCTGCCCACCCCTTGCCCCAGCCCTGGTTCTATTCTATTGCCAAAGCTGTTTGCAGAATTGAATCGAGATAGCAGGTATCAGATAAAATCATTGTGCTGTGCTACTAAAGAACTAATAAACTAATGACCAAATATGGCGTTCTCAGGTGATTATATAATCAAAACATATATATTAAATATACGAATAATAGCAATTGTTTTATTATATTAGGTTATTAAATATATAATTGGTATATCACTTTTTCCAAAAGAAAAAAAAACATTGACTGCAGTTTGGCTTAAATGCTAATATATGAATCCAAGCATATTGCTGCATACAATATTTGTACACTTTTTTTTTACATGTGGATAAAACTCTTGCTCAATAAAATGGTTTTATGACTAATAAAATTAAAATCAGCTCAATTAAGTTTGCATTTAGTTTTAGGTTAGTATAAACATCTTGAACTCCATCTGGGACACAGCACAAGGATGTAAAAGTACTTTTGAGGTCTAAGATGGTTCTCGGCTGAAAATAATTACATTTTTATTGCTACTAAGCAAGCACTGTACAAAGCAATAGCTAAAGAAGTACGTGAAGAATAAAACTCAAAATAAAATGCATTAGCAGATAGATGTAAATATATCATTTGAAGTAAAACATTTGAAAGTGAGCCAACAAGGTAGTGCACTTTCAGCATTTCAGCCATTCATAATTGGCAAGCATTAAAATAAAAGTTTCCCATTCAATAAGCTCGAATGGATGATTCCAGGCGTCAGTCTAATAATATTACCAATGATAAAAACCAAGAGTCTGATTTTATGTCTGCGTGGAAAAGCTTTACCTTATCTCTACTGGTGGAAGGAATGATCCATGAAATGTAGCTTTTGGCTCGTAAACAGAGGGCAAAAAGGGCTTTAAAGGTATTTAAAGATGACCTAGCCTCTGAACTTCATGGCCATCACTTCTCTCCAAATAAAGTACATAAATAACTAGCACATGACACAGTAATGGAGTTTAATTGTCATACCAGGCTTTTACTAACAAAAACTGTATAAATAACAAAATAAAATCAAACACAATATGAACTGGGGCCAAGGTCCTGTAAAGGCACTAAAGAACTCTGCATATCTGCAAAAACCCATAAGATAGGCCTTTGGTGATGGCAGGAGATGGTAATTCTGGCAGACCAACAAAGGTGACAGGCCAGCTGAGGTGGCAGGAGCTGGAAATGATGGCAGGCCAGCTGAGGTGGCAGGGGTTCGTAATGGTAGCAGGCCAGTAGAGGTGAAAAAAGCTGGTATAGGAGGAAAGCCAGCAGATTGTCAGGAGCTGGTAATTCTGACAGGCCATCAGAGATGACAGGAGCTCATAATTGGTGGCTGGCCAGCGAGGATGACAGGAGATCGTAATCCTGGCAGGCTAGCAGAGGTTGTAAGAACTGGTAATAATGGAAGGCTAGCAGAGATAGGAGGAGATGGTAATAGTGGCATTGGCAGATAAAGACAGGTGCTGGTACTGGAAGCAGGTCACCAAATCTGACAGGAGCTGGTAATGGCGGAAGGCCAGCAAAGTTAACAAAAAGCAGTTGACAGGAGCTGGAAATGGTGACAGGCAAACAGCGATGGCAGTAGAGGGTAAATTTGGAAGGCTAGCAGAGGTTGCAAGAACTGGTAATGGTGAAGGCTATCAGAGTTAGGAGTAGCTGGCAATGGCAGCAGACCAAAATATGTGGCAGGAGATGGTAATGGAGACAGGCCAATAGAGGCTGCAGGAGCTGGTCATAATGATAAGGGGGGTGCACGTGCCCCAGACCCGGAAGAAGTGGCAGAGTACAGGTACGTTGTTTCGCAGTAAGTGTGCGGTGGGTGGTCCGGAAGCGGTTAAGAAGCCAATAGATGACTCAAATTTCTTTTGTTTCACCATGGGTCCTCCAGCAGCGCTATTGTGTTCTGCGAGCAGGGGGGAGTGGGGAGCCTTCCTGGCTAGAACACAATGATTACTGGTAGTGGCTATAGCTGTTGGCCGTAATTGAATGTAAAAATCCAACAGGCTGGTTGTACCCAAGTTAATCAAGGGATTGACTTGGGTATAATCAGCCTGCCCATACGTGGTTTGAATCTCGGGTGGTCCCTGCTGAATTGGCCAAATTTCGATCCATGTATGGCTGGCTTTAGTGTAGCTTTGCTGCAAAGGCTCAATGACATGCATCCACTCTTATTCTGCAGTTACACCACCAGTGTGCTTTTTGGTGGAATATTGAACTTCCAAATATAATCCACCCACACCCTGGGAGCTCAAGTGCCATGAAATTATTTGCCTTTTGTGAAAAACACAGCTATAATAGAAAGTGTCACAAAACGATCCAGCTAAAACTAACCTCCCAATCCTGCACAGTGCTATAAAGCACATCCTTTTATTGAAAATGAGAATACATTTTTTTATTGTGTTTTCATCCGATGAGCACTTCTGACTTGTGGCTCTTATTCATTAAACGTCTGTTTAATAAGTAAGAGCAGTGGGGTATATTGGGGTCACGTGCACCTCTCCACTTTATTCATTCTTCCCCAATGACTCATTGAGCTTGTGATCCTTTTGCACATGCGTCCCTGACATCACTTTGTCAATGAGTGGCTTATTTTCCACTTATGTGTCTTGGTGTCAATGAGTGGCTTATTTTCCACTTATGTGTCTTGGTGTCAATGAGTGGCTTATTTTCCACTTATGTGCCTTGGTGTCAATGAGTGGCTTATTTTCCACGTATGTGCCTTGGTGTCAATGAGTGGCTTATTTTCCACTTATGTGCCTTGGTAGGCAGAAATGGCACGTAAACGCACAATAAACCACCTATTGATAATATTGTTGGAGGAATCAGTATGATTGATGTCAAGGATGCCACCCCACTAAGCTAACATTTATGCAGTCCATCTCAGGAGTGCACTGAGGAGGGAGTGGTGCCATGTAGAGCGGCTGTAGTCACCCTCCTAAAGCAAATTGTTGCAAGGGAGAATACTAATATATTTTTCAGATGTCATTAAAAGGGGTGCAGATGAATCCAAATGATGGTATGGAATATGTTTTTTCTTATTTTTTTTATTTGAGCTTAGTTTCACTTTAAATCTAAAGGTAGAATTAAAAAGAGGGAGATTGTTCAGTCCATATAGCTTGACTATATTGCGCAAGGAAGCTATTTCCCTCTGTTTTCCCTCTGATCGATCCTCCAGTTCTTGACCATATGCTAAGAAGTTCAGCTATGAATTACAAATTTTGGAAAAGCACTGTGCAAAATGCCTGTGGCAAACATACTACACCTTCCTGCAATTTAAATGTTAGCATACTGAAGTGAAAGAATATATGAACGTTTACCATTACATAGGGAACATATTTCCTTTATGCGATCATACAAGTGGTTATATTTATAGTCTGCAATCCGTGAATTCAGAAATTATGCTTTCATGAAAGCCCCCAATGTCATTCTGAAAAAAAAAAAAAAAGAAGTAATGCTATTATATTCTTGTTCCACATTGCAGTTTACACGCAACAACAATTTTATCCATGAAGTAATTTACCAGAATACTAAAATGGGTGAATGCCTGGCTGTATCCTTCCATTAACACACACAACTTTGAATTCAAAACTTGGGTCACTTAGTGGACCACACTAGACACCTTTTAGGTTTCCATGTGGCCAGGCCAACCACTATATGTTTGATCAGAAGTCTACATGTTTGTCAAAAATGTCTGGCAGTCTTGAAATGTGAGTGTGAAATTTCAAGTGCTAGCATGTCTGAAGGTGTTTATGGCATTTAACACCACTTTTCCTGATATTGCAGCCTGGCAATAAAACAGAGATAAATGATTGTAGAACAATTTCCTCTACTGACATCATTTTAATTTGGCATGTGCATCTAGGAAATGTGCTTCTGATCTCATGGCAAGCTCTTCTCATCTACAGTATGTTCTGCGACTAATAGATCTAGGCAATACATTGAGTGATATTACCATTTTGCAATGCATTTTTTTCACTGTCACGCAATTTTTCCCACTGACACCAACAATGGAGTACAATTCCTCTCATTGACACCAGCGTTGGGGCATGATTCCTCACATTGTCATCAACGGTGGGTCATGATTCCTCCTCCTACTGACCACAGGTGCTATGTAATTTACTTACTCCCATGGACCACCAAGTATGAGACATTTGGGTTGATTTACTGTACTAAAACTGGATAATGCAAAATCTGGTGCAGCTCTGTATAGACACCAAACAGCTTCCAGGTTTTTTGTCAAAGCTTGATTGAACAAGCTGAAGTTAGAAGCTGATTGATTACTGTACCATGCACAGCTGAACCAGATTTTGCATGCACCAGTTTTAGTAAATCAACCCCATTGTCTACTCCCGCTAATGCTGTGGCATTTTCTATTTCCCCTGGCCATAGGCTGGCCCCCCTAAATTCTAAAGGGCAGTAAACTGGCCCTCTATTCAGAAAGTTTGGAGACCCCGGTCTAATCAATTCATATAAAAACTATGGAAAGTTAGTGCCATGCCTAAAGGTTTTTAAAGGGATTGGAAAGTCTCAAAGTTTTTCACCTTAATTATTTTCACATTCTATTTATTAAGGTGAAAAACCTTCTTTGCTGCAGATCCCCCAGATCCCCCCCCCCTTTTTCTTACCTGAGCCCATTCGTTCCAGCGCCGTGCACGTGCCCAGCAGCTCCAGCCGCTGGCTCTCATCTCATTGGATAGATTGATAGCAACAGGAGCCATTGGCTCCCTGTGCTGTCAATCAAATCAAGAGACAAGGGGCAGCTTTCCCTGGGGGCACTCGATGAAGAGGAGGAGCCAGGAGCACCGGCGGGGCATCCCAGAAGAGGAGGATCGGGGCTGCTCTGTGCAAAACCCTTGCACATAGCAGGTAAGTATAACATGTTTGTTATTTATTTGTTTTTAAATTCGAACCTTTACAATCCCTTTAAAGGGGTTGTAAATCCTCAAGGTTTTTCACCTTAATGCATTCTATGTGTAGCGCACAGACCCCTGTCTTTACCTGCATCTAATTAGGCTCCTCGCAGGCAGAGAGAGGCACACCGCACCACAAGCCCATACCCTCTTGTGTGAGAAGGTTGAGCGGTGTTAGTTTTGGGCCTGCCTGTGGCTGGAGTTGAATCCTCCCGAGGATGATTCTCACCTCTACCTTGAATAGATGCGAGTCTTTATTTCTCCCCAGTAATGTAACTGTCCACACCAACTGAAAGTCCAACTTCTATATTTATTTCACACTGGATAACAAATAGTCTCTTTAACAGCAGACAGGTTGGAACAAGACACAGGACAGCTTAGGTGGGAGGAGGTCCAGGCACAAACTCTAATGATTTCCTCGGACTGTTCAGGTTTCACGAACAGTTTTGGCGCACAATTTCTGCCACAGACCGTGAGGTTGGTCTCTGCCACAGACCTGGTGAATAGAAGTCACTGCCACTGACTTGGTGAACGGGTCACTGCCACTGACCTGGTGAATAGGGCCTTGCCCTATGAAGTCACTGGCACTGACTTGGTGAACTACCTTCTTGAAGTATCTGGCCCATGTAAAGGAGAAAACCATCCCTCCGGAGAGTTACCAGAGGCCCTCACCGTCACCACGACTCTGCGTTGGGTCTTCGGAAAGGGTTACCTCCCTGGCCTCCTTATCTCAGATACAGGTCCCCTGGCAAGGCGGCACCCTGGGAGCTCTTGATCCCTAGCGGACCCCAGCCGAAGGTTGCTGGGCCCCGGGCCTTTGAAGATAGTACCTCACCCCAGACTGAAGGTATCTGGGATGGAACAGGAACCAGGCCCCCGGGCCTAGGGCACCCGGAGGTAACACACGCACCCAGGCTGAAGGTGCCTGGGCGCGGACCCATGAATGAAGACCTCCATGGAAGATGGCCGCCCCCTTTCATACCCTCTCCCAACAGGCACAGCAGGTTCCCCGCCCCGCCACACTACTGCCAAGAGGGGACAAAAAAGGCACAGCCCTGCATCAGTGGTTCAACCCTGGCTTACGGCAACAGCGCCAGCTGTAGGCCACAGGGAACTGCACACCAACACCATCTCCCATTGACAGAAATGGTCCATATACCCTAACAATCAGTGAATCTGAGCCTAATTACCACTCAGACACTTCCCCTAAATTTAACACCCCGCTACATATGCATTAAGGCAAAAAACTTCCTGTGATGCAGCAGCCCCCCAGAGCCCCCCTTTTACTTACCTGAACCTGGTCTTTCCAGCGAAGGGGGCGAGCACACCAGCTCCAGCCGGTGTCTTGGGTCTTGATTGGATAGATTGATAGCAGCACAACCATTGGTTCCCGCTGTTTTCAATCAAATCCAATGACGCGGGAGCCAGGGGACGGGGTGGAGTCCTGCTCTCTGTGTCAATAGACGCAGCAGCAGGATATGGAAGCGTGCCTGCACGAGTGCCCTGAGGGAAAGCGGCTCTCTAATGGGGCACTTGAGAAGAGAAGGAGCCAGGATTGCCACTGGGGGACACTAGAAGAGGAGAATCAGGGCCACTCTTTGCATAACCAACTGCACAGAGAAGGTAAGTATGACATGTTTGTTTTATTGTTTGTTTGTTTAAACTGAACCTTTAGTTATCCTTTAAGCACTGAAAAGGTTGCTATCTGTAAAGATGATGAAGGGGAAGTTTCCCCAAATGTGAACTCTAACCAGGATACTATAGGAGATGAAGGCGGAGCCTATGCCCCATGTATAGCAAAGGCTCCTTACCTGTTTTCCGCCAGGATGTATGCCATGTCACTTATCCATCCAGGAAACTGAAATGCCAACCACAGGTCATAGAAGTATGCACTGGGCCCCTGTAATAGAGTTTGCATTAAACAGATCCATTCTGTGTATTTATTTTTTCTTATTTAATATTTGCTCTTGTTTTCATTGCGCTATATCAGGGTACACTTCTCTCTTCTTACTCCGGTACATTAGGGATATAGTAACAAAACAGAATTATAAAACACTAAGACCTGGTTCACACCAGGGCGGCGCAAAGCGCGACGACTTGTGGGGGCGACCTCGGCGGCGCGATCTCAAGACGACTTGAGACGCCCGCCGAGGCGATTTGCATAAGACTTCTGTATAGAAGTCAATGCAGGTCGCCTTGGGTCGCCCCCAAAAGTAGTACAGGAACCTTTTTCTAAGTCGGAGCGACCTGAGTCGCTCTTACTTAGAACGGTTCCATTGAAAAGCGTGGGACGCGACTTGTCAGGCGACTGAGTCGCCTGACGAGTCGCCCTGGTGTGAACCGGCTCTACATATTTAGACATTTACCGGTATTTCGTATCCTGGGGTGTTGTAACTTATATTTACAGCTGCAATGTATATTTAAAATCATTGATGGTTACCAAGTTTACCCAACTGACAAAGATTAATGACAAGTAACATCCACCTCTGATGCTCCAATTGTTAGCTGTTTAATTCACCTGGCTACACAATTGGAAGTCCAGGGAAATTATAGAGACTTGAGTACAGTGAGCATGGAAGGCCATGTTTGAGAAATAATGGTAGACAGCTGGTGTGTTTATCTTTCCAGTTGGAAGATTGGACTGTGAAAGGAGACGGGTGAAGCTGTCCAGGCAAGCTAATGGTTCAATCTTCTCCCTGTAGCCTCTAGCAGCAGATGTTAATTATGGTGTTTTTTGGATGAAAAGTATTATTGCTGTTGGCCACTGTACTTGTCCCTTAGAACAATGTCATGACATGATGTATTTTCTGTTTGAGCGGTAAAGTTTCCAAATGTGTACATGGACAACCACAGCTTAAAGTAAAACCAAAGGCAAAACTTGTTTTAGTTTTGGATAGAGTAAAGAGTAATTAGAACATCTGTCATAGTTATATTGCTGTCTGTGCCCCATTAGAGATTCACTTTTTTTAAAAAAGCTACTTAGAAACATAACAACATAGTTTTGCCTATAGTTTAAAGTGGATCTTCACCTTCCAAAACGTTATTCCTCCATCCATTACTACATGAATAGCAAGCTTTTTGTTCACCTTTATTTACTTTTTCTTAAGAATTTGTCCGGCACTGCCCCGCTCCGCCTTGTATGTCATTCACCTAGGCGAATGGTGTGCACTGTGCTTCCTTTGCCTCCTGGGATATGCACATCACATATCGCAGGAAGCATAGCCTTTCATTCAGGAAAAGAGGAGGGAGTAGGTCTATTGGTGCGTCAGCTGATCCTGGAACAGCGGGCAGCCTATCAATGATGTCACAGCAAAACATGGCGGTGCAGGATTGAGCTCTTCCAGAAAAGAAAATTAACTTAGCTGGATAACGCTGGATCCCCTGACTGGGTGAGCATCTGAAATGTGCGGAATACACTGCCAGGTAAGGTGTACCCAGTGCAATCCTCAAAACACTATTCAGTCACAAGGATCACTTTTAGGGTCTTTACCAGTGGCCTGTCCATTAAGGGCGCACGGGCGCAACCCCCTCTCTCCAGCCACCTCCCTCTAAGTAGAATAGATAGATTCATGCATTGCATGAATTTATCCATGGTCACCGCTGCCACCCCCTATTCAGGCGTCTGGCCCCTTTTAGGATGCCGGGAGCCTGGATTACAGCAGTGGGAGTGTTTTGTTGAAGCACCTGATTAGAGCCATAGGCTCTAATAGGCTTCAAAGAAGGTGGACTCGGAGCGCAGAGCATTGCGCTCGGAGCCCACCCAGGCGTGTTAGAAAAGCAAATGAATATTTGTGTAGCGGCCTTCACCCTCACCCCCTTCTTTATCGGTTACTCTGGCTCTAATCTAGGGGTACCTTGGAGGGGAGAGCGAGGTGCGCCACGGCCCATGTCCTCTCGATTACAGCATGTAGAGGTGAAGGCCAGTATCTAGTTGTATTCGGGCCTGTGTATACGCTTAGAGCCAAGTCTGTTCTGCTGATAACCCCCTTTGCTCCCAGTAATTGGAGTACCACACACTGAAAAGGTCCAACACTTATTTATTCCATAACGGCAAACAAATAGTCCTTTGCGAGCAGACAGTTTGAGACCAATAGAACAGTTCAGTATTGGTGGAGAGTAGGTCAAGGCACAATCCTCAAAGAAAACTAAACCGTTGAGGTTTCACCAACGGTTGCTAAGCACAGTGGCTGTTAAATGGAATTTTTTGCTTCAGAGTCTCTTCCAGCGACTCTAGTGAACAGGAACTGGAGTTACCTTCGCTACGTTGCAGCCCCTGTGTCACGTACCTTGTGATGGGAGCCCAACGTGCAGGGAGCGGCCTCTCGTAAACCCCTGGCTCGAGAGCCCCTGATAGAGCAGACAGAGGCTCAGGAGGACAGGGGGCACAAGTGCCTGGCAGGTAAGCAGGATATTGGGTAGTTGCGGCAGCAGATGGTGCACGGCAAACTGGAACAGTCCGAAGATAGCTGGAAGGTGCACAGTAGGACTAATCAGAATGCAGACGGCAGGCAGATGTATAAAAGTCCCAGATCAGACTGCGGAAACAAGGTGGTGTATTGTAGTACAGGCTGAGGTGTGCTGTAGCTCAGGCACAGGTGCAGGGTAGTTCAGGCAGAGGTGCGCTATGATTCAGGCAGAGATGCACGGTGGCTTCAGGCAGGGTGCACTGTAGTTCAGGTGGAGGTGCCTTATAGTTCGAGCAGACCGATGGGTCGGACCAGCAGGCGACTAGGTACAGGGATGACCAAGAGAGTTGTCAGAGCAAGCCGAAGTCGGGGCGGGCAGCAATCGGGGTTAACAGAGACAAGCCGGATCAGATAACAGGAGTACAGGAATCAGAAGTCAATAGCAGGGGTCTCGGGAACGCTGTAGACCAGACAGCAAGAAGCAAGGTAGGCAGATAGTTTAAATACCTTGTTTGGCGCCAAATGCTGTCACCGCGCGCGCTCCCGCGAACGCACGCGCGCGCGCTCCCGTGAACGCGCACGCCCGCGCACGCCGATCGCGCTATTGTGCACGCGCATGCGCGGAGTGGACCTATGGAGTGTAGACAATCTCCTGGCGGCACTGTTGCCAGGCAGATTGTAAAAACGCCTTTCCTGACATTGCCCCCCCCAAGGGGCAGCCTCCGGATGCCCAACTGGGCCACTTTGTCTGGGTGAGATCTCTCAAAGTCCTTGATTAGCCTTTCCGCGTGGACATTCATCTCTGGCTCCCATGAGTTTTCTTCTGGGCCGTAACCCTTCCATTTCACCAGGTATTGGATCTGGTTTCGTCTTCGTCTACAACCCAGAATGGACTCAACCTCAAATTCCTCTTCTCCATCGATAAGCACGGGTTCGGGAGGATTGATGTCCCGATCTGTAAAGGGATCGGGGACCGTGGGCCTAAGCAGGGCTACATGAAAAACTGGGTGGATCCGGAAGGACTCAGGCAGTTTCAATTCGTAAGCTACCTCGTTAATCTTCCTTGTTATAGGGAAGGGACCCACGAATTTAGGGCCCAACTTCTTGGATGGGCATGCCAATTTTAGATTCAGGGTAGAGAGCCAAACTTGGTCCCCAGGTGCCAGGTTGAGCTCCCCTCTCCTCTTCCTGTCGAAAATTTCCTTGTTGTAGCTTTGTGCCTTAGTCATGGTCTCCTGGAGAAGTTTATTGTTGGTGGAGAAGAAATTTAGAGTTTCCTGGGCGGCTGGTACCGGACATTCGGGCATGTTGTTAGATAGAAATAATGGGTGAAACCCGTAGTTTGCGAAAAATGGGGATTGCTTGATGGCAGAATGAACAGAGTTGTTGTAGGCAAACTCAGCAAGAGGCAAAAGAGGGGCCCAATCGTTCTGGGAGAAGCTTGAAAAGCAGCGCAGGTACTGCTCGAGCGTTTGATTGGTGCGTTCTGTTTGGCCGTTGGTTTGGGGATGGTATGCTGAGGAAAAGAACAGATCGATCTTCAGTGATTTACATAGTGCTCTCCAAAATCTTGATGTAAACTGTACCCCCCGGTCAGATGTAATGTTAGCAGGTACACCGTGCAGCCTTACTATTTCCCTGATGAAGATCTTTGCAGTCTCAGAGGCCGAGGGGACGCCCCTCATGGGTAGGAAATGGGCCATCTTGGAGAGTCTATCCACCACTACAAAGATGATCGTAAAGTCTTCTGATGGAGGTAGTTCAACTATGAAGTCCATTGAGATCATCCTCCATGGCCTCTCCGGGACGGGTAGTGGTTTTAGTAACCCCCAGGCTCTGGTTTTGCTGTTTTTGTTCTGGATGCAGGTGGTACAAGATTCCACATAGCGCTTGCAATCTTGGGATAATCGTGGCCACCAGAATGTCCGCTGGAGAAGTTCGGAAGTTTTGTACACACCGAAGTGGCCGGCTAACTGGTGGTCATGACAGGATTTCAAGACGGCCACCCGAAGTTGTTGAGGTACAAAAATCTTGTCCTTGTTCCACAGCAGACCGTCTTTAGACTGTAGGGCAAGGCCAGGAACTGGGCATGGTCCTGAGGAGGCCTGTCTGATTTGGGACAGGAGGTCCTCTTGTAACAGGAGGAAGTTACCGGGAGGTAGAATGGTATCCGGAGGGGAAAGGACCTTAGATTCGGCAAACATCCGGGAAAGGGCGTCCGGTTTGGTGTTCTTTGATCCGGGTCGGTACGTGATGTGAAACGAAAATCGGGTAAAAAAGAGTGCCCACCTGGCCTGGCGTGGTCTCAGTCTCTTGGCAATCTTTAAGTATTCCAAGTTCTTATGGTCGGTATAGATCAGAATAGGATGTGCTGCTCCTTCCAGGAGGTAGCGCCATTCCTCAAGTGCGGACTTTATTGCCAGAAGTTCCCTGTCCCCGACGTCGTAGTTTTTCTCGGCCTCTGTTAGTTTATGGGAGAAGAAGGCTACTGGATGCAATGCGGCCTTTGGGCCTTGTCTCTGGGAAAGTATTGCTCCAACTGCCACTTCAGAGGCATCCACCTCCAAGATGTAAGGTAAGGCCGGGTTAGGGTGCTTTAGGACAGAGGCCGAGATGAACAGATTCTTAAGGTTAGCGAAGGCGGCCTGAGCTTCGGGGGACCAGTGAAACCGGTTACCTTGTTTAGTTAAGTTGGTAATGGGGGCAATGATAGAGGAGAATCCTTTAATGAATTTCCGGTAGAAGTTCGCAAAGCCCACGAAGCGTTGGATCCCCTTCTTATCGCTGGGGGCTGGCCAATCCAGAATGGCCGTGACCTTCTGAGGGTCCATCTTAATACCCTCTACCGAAATGATTAGCCCTAGGAACTGAATATCTTGTTGTTCGAATGCACATTTCTCGGGCTTGGCGTACAAACCATGTTGGCGAAGTCGGGCCAATACCTTCCGGACGTGTTCACGATGGTCGGTTAAGGAGGAAGAGAAGACCAGGATATCGTCTAGGTAGACGATAACGAACAGATCTAGGTAGTCTCTAAAAATATTGTTTATGAAATGTTGGAACGTGGCAGGGGCATTGCATAGCCCGAAGGGCATGACCAGGTATTCAAAGTGCCCGAATCTGGTGCGAAACGCTGTTTTCCATTCATCACCGCTCCGAATGCGGACTAAGTTGTAGGCGCCGCGGAGGTCCAGTTTAGTGAAAATGGCTGCTGTCCCAAGTCTTTGAAAAAGTTCGGGTACTAATGGCAGGGGATACCTATTTTTAATAGTTATTTTATTCAGGGCTCTGTAATCCACACAGGGGCGTAGGGAGTGGTCCTTCTTTTCTACAAAGAATATACCGGCTCCGGCAGGAGAGGTGGAGGGACGTATGAATCCCTTCTCTAAGTTGTCATCCAGATACGTCTTGAGAGTTCCAAGCTCTAGTTCAGATAAGGGGAAAATTCTTCCAAAAGGGACCTCTGCCCCCGGAAGAAGGTCAATAGGGCAATCGTAGGGCCTGTGCGGAGGTAGAGTCTCCGCGCCCTTCTTGCTAAAGACATCTAGAAAGTTGTGATAGGCCTCCGGGACCAGCCGCCGGTTCTCCATATCACTCCCCAGACAAAGTAATGGGGACGAGGTGTCGGATGGTGCTGGAAAACAGTGTTCACGGCAATAGAGAGATGGAAAGCGAACCTCTCCAGTGTTCCAGTCGATCTGTGGATTATGAGCTTTTAGCCATGGTATCCCCAAGATAATTGGGAAGAGAGGGGATTCTATAATGTCCAAGCACAATAGTTCTTGATGCTTGTCCGCAGTGGTTGTGCGCAGGGGAATAGTCTGCTGTGTCACTGGTCCTGATCTGATGGCCGATCCGTCGGCAAGGTGGACCGTGAGTTCTTTAGGTCTGGGCCTCAAAGGGACTTGATGTTTCAAGGCGAAGGAAAGGTCCATGAAGCCGCTGCAGGCACCGGAGTCAATAATGGCGGGAGTCCGGATGTTCCTTCCTGGGAGCTGTAGAGAGATGGAAACGATCAGGTGAGCGGAATGGTTAGGCAGAACAGGCGAGACAGTAGAGGAGAGGTGGCACTTACGCAGTTTAGCGGGGCACATCCTCACGTAATGTCCTGAGTCCCCGCAGTAGAGGCAGAGGTTGTGAACCCGGCGTCGCTGGCGCTCCTCCGGAGTAAGTGAAGGTCGGATCAACCCCAGTTGCATGGGTTCAGAGGCATCGGTAGTGGAGCGTGGGGAGGTCGAAGAAGCGGAATGAGGAGGATAGGGTACCCGTGGCAACATCCATACTGGACGGGATGGTCCCGCTGACCGTTCAGCTCTACGCTCCCTTAGTCGCCTGTCGATCTGAATAGCTTGAAGGATCAAGGCATCGAGCGTGTTCGGTATACCGACCCGGGCCAACTCGTCCTTTAAGGGCTCAGATAGTCCCAGCCTGAATTGGTGTCGCAGGGCGGCGTCGTTCCAGCTGGTATCGGCGCTCCAGCGCCTAAAGTCCGATACATAGTCTTCAGCGGCTCTGCGACCCTGCTGGAGAGAGCATAATGCTGCTTCGGCGGTAGCGGCCAGTTGAGGGTCCTCATAGAGGAGGTCCATGGCCTGGAGGAAAGTACTTAGTTGGTCAAGGCAGGTGTTTTTCTGTTCCAGGAGGCGGTGTGCCCAGGCCTGAGGTTCACCGGACAATAGGGCTATGACAAAGCCCACCTTGGTAGATTCCAGGGAGAAGGTCCTGGGCTGTAGCGCGAAGAAAAGTTCGCAGGCGTTACGAAAGGCCCTGTACTTGCCGCGGTCCCCAGAGAACCTCTCCGGAGTAGGGACCCTGGGTTCAGGTGGCAACATGACAACCGACGGTGCAGGTGAGGTACCTGATGCGACAGGTGCTGAGGTAGCCAGGGTCTGGACACGCTCCTCTAGCCGGGTATATCCCTCTTGCAAACTCCTGACTGCAGCAGTAAGTCCGTCCAGGTGGCGGCATAGTTCCTCCATGGGAGAGGCCCCCTGCGTAGGCTCCGACATGGCTGTCTGGTACTGTCACGTACCTTGTGATGGGAGCCCAACGTGCAGGGAGCGGCCTCTCGTAAACCCCTGGCTCGAGAGCCCCTGATAGAGCAGACAGAGGCTCAGGAGGACAGGGGGCACAAGTGCCTGGCAGGTAAGCAGGATATTGGGTAGTTGCGGCAGCAGATGGTGCACGGCAAACTGGAACAGTCCGAAGATAGCTGGAAGGTGCACAGTAGGACTAATCAGAATGCAGACGGCAGGCAGATGTATAAAAGTCCCAGATCAGACTGCGGAAACAAGGTGGTGTATTGTAGTACAGGCTGAGGTGTGCTGTAGCTCAGGCACAGGTGCAGGGTAGTTCAGGCAGAGGTGCGCTATGATTCAGGCAGAGATGCACGGTGGCTTCAGGCAGGGTGCACTGTAGTTCAGGTGGAGGTGCCTTATAGTTCGAGCAGACCGATGGGTCGGACCAGCAGGCGACTAGGTACAGGGATGACCAAGAGAGTTGTCAGAGCAAGCTGAAGTCGGGGCGGGCAGCAATCGGGGTTAACAGAGACAAGCCGGATCAGATAACAGGAGTACAGGAATCAGAAGTCAATAGCAGGGGTCTCGGGAACGCTGTAGACCAGACAGCAAGAAGCAAGGTAGGCAGATAGTTTAAATACCTTGTTTGGCGCCAAATGCTGTCACCGCGCGCGCTCCCGCGAACGCACGCGCGCGCGCTCCCGTGAACGCGCACGCCCGCGCACGCCGATCGCGCTATTGTGCACGCGCATGCGCGGAGTGGACCTATGGAGTGTAGACAATCTCCTGGCGGCACTGTTGCCAGGCAGATTGTAAAAACGCCTTTCCTGACACCCTGTCAGGAGGAAGACATCCCTCCAAGGGAGTTACCAGAGGCCTCGCCGTCACAGGTTTAATGCTGTACCGGACTATCCGGAAGGGTTACACTCCCCGGCCTCTTCGCCTCAGATACGGGTCTCAACACCTTAGGGCCCCTCGGACTCCTCCACCCTTGCGGAACCCAGTCGAAGTTACTGGGCCCCAGGCTCTGGCAGTAGTACCTCACCCCAGGCTTAAGGTGCCTGGGATGGACTCCATCTCTCGCTCTGGCCAGGTCAAGGGCACATGGGCCCGGAACTCCGGAACGCCAGCACCCAGGCTGAAGGTGCCTGGGTGCGGCCGCGTCCTCCAACTCTGAACCCCAAGGTCAGGGCGTCCGCCCCTTTTATCTCCTCTCCCCCTGCGTCACAGCGGGTTCCCCGCCCCGCTGTACCAGCGCCAGGAAAGGACAAAACGGGAGCAGTCTTGCGGTGCAGGTTCAACTCCAGCCCAGGGTAACAACGCCACCAGCAGGCCACAGGGAACCCTGCACCACCAGAGTCCTCCAAGAACCACAAAAAGGGATTCTCAGATTCCCTAACAATTAGTACATCTGGGTTAAATAACCCAGATGCTCCCCCCAATTTAAATACCCGCTACACTTGCTTTTCTAACACTGAACTGCCTCTCCGCCAATCAGGTAGCGGGGGTCTAATACCCGTCACCTGATTGGCTGAAAGGACAGGACCTGCTACTGGTCATCAAGTAGGAAGCAGGAAGATAAGACACACGGAGGATGCAGCTTGCCGCTGCCTGACCCGCCACCGAGATGGGGTAAGTGTCTGTCAGACAGCAGGCAGGCGGGGGTCACAGTGGCTGCATTTCATGGGGCACAATGGCGAAATTTGATGGGCACAGTGGCGGTATTTGATGGGCACAATGGCGGAATTTGATGGCACAGTGGTGGCATTTGATGGCACAGTTGCTGCATTTGATGGGCACGGTGGCTGCATTTGATGGCACAGTGGCTGAATTTAATGGCACAGTGGTTGCATTTGATGGGAACTGTGGCTGCAATTGATGGCGCAGTGGCTGCATTTGATTGGGCACAGTGGCTGCAATTGATTGCGCAGTGGCTGCATTTGATGGGCACAGTGGCTGAATTTGATGGGCACAGTGGCGGCAATTGATGGCACAGTGGCTGCATTTGATGGCACAGTGGCTGCAATTGATGGCACAGTGGCTGCATTTGATGGCACAGTGGCTGCATTTGATGGGGCACAGTGGCTGTAATTGATGGCACAGTGGCTGTGTTTGATGGCACAGTGGCTGCAATTGATAGGCATAGTGGCTGCATTTGATGGGCACAGTAAGGCTGCAATTGATGTTTTTTTTCAGTATTTTTTCTGAATTTTTCAGTTTGTTTGAGCCCCCCACCCAAAAAAATTGTGAGCACCAGCCACCACTGGTCTTTACTCACAAGTCTCCTGGACAGCTGCTTCCTTCAAGTTTCCTATGGACACCACTCAGTGATGGAGACAATCCTTCTAAAAAAACAAATCCCTTGAAGAAATGTTGCTGTCAGATCCAGGCTGCTTCTAGGTCCCAGCACTGCAACTCCTGAAACTTTGCAGAGCAGCAACCCAGTCTTTTAGCTGTCCTAAGGGGAAACGTTTTTAAGTGCATTGTACACTGTGATGGATATATTCTCCAGGAATGTGGATAACATTGGTCAAGGTAAAGATCCCCGACTCAGCACCTTGTCCACTCATTTTCACATTGATAGTGAGGGGAGAAAACTGTCACCAGTGCCAGAGCTGCTCACTTTAGGGGATTTATTTACTAAAGGCAAATAGGCTGTCTCATTGGTGTGCTCCTCTGATCCCCCCCAGTCCTCCTCCGGTCCCCCCCTCCTCTGTCCCCCCTCCGTGCGCTCCTCCGGTGCCCCCCTATCCTCCTCTGCCCCCCCTGTCCCAGATCTTTCAGGATGGAGAGTGGGGGAAGGGAGAAATGAGCCGGTAAAACAGTCATTTACCGTCTCCTTCCTTCTCCGAATGACTCTGTCCTTTTATAAAGATGCTTACGATTCTTCAGTTTATGAATGGAGAGGAGCCTCTGTCTCCTGTCCATTCATCTTCAGTGCAGCTGAGGCTGCTGAGAAAGGGCTGGGGAATCTTTATCCTCAGTCCATTTCCATGTCTCAAAGGGGAGATGTCAGGGGTCTGTTTAGACCCCTGACATCCCACCAAAGCCCCCTTACCCCCCAACAGGGTTGAATAAGAAAAGGAAACGTTGTAATAAATTAATATTCTAAAGTAAAAATGTAAAAATAATAAAAAATAAAATAAACACTGACCCTGAATGTCCACCCCCCCCCAAAAAAAAAAGAAAGAATTGTATAATTGTATAAATAAAAAAAAATGTAAATAATAAAAAGCTACTGACACAGTGCACGCCTCATCAGTGCCTATCAGCGGTGCATATTAGTGCCACTGTCACATGACACTAAAAAAAGTATCGGTAATCGGTGAGAACTGAAAAAAAAGAATCAGTACTTGTACTCCCCTGCCCCTGACACCTGGATCAGTACATATACATACAGATAATTAGAAAATCCAATTACAGACAGTCATATCCTAAAAATATATTTGATTCCATTCCCATCAGCACTATCTGAGATCGTATCTCACATATCTATAGATTGATTGTACAGCCTATCCCAAAACCTGGACATGACCGCCCCAAAGTAGTGGGCAGCATGGGGCAGAGTTGGGACAAACGTTGTTAACTCCTTCCTCCCCAGCAGCATTTCACACAGGCCGGCGATGCTGCCTCACCTCAGGTTAAGGCAGGTGCAGGTGGACATTGGACAGGCTCCTCTCTGCGATGTGCTGTGTTCGTGCTCCCTTCCCTCAGGCTCTGAGCCGTTCGGTGGTTGAGAAAATGGAGGGAGGTGGGAGAAGGTGGGTGGAGCTGGAGCCAAAAAGGGACCTCGCTCTTTCCTTGCGGTGTTGTGACGTCACTGGTTGCTAGACACCAGGCGGCAGGAGATCCTAGCAACCAGTGCGGTGACCACTGTAGAGGCCAGTGGAGGATCAGCCTGCCGCCCTGGACTCAGGGCACTAATAATGTAAAACGAGCACTACAAGACCCGGGGGTTTTTGGGGGCCCACTCGGGGCTATAGCCCGGGTCAGCCCCCCTCCCGACGCTTCCCACGACACACCTGCAATTCTCACAGTTTGAGAAACACTGGACTAGGGGCATATTGACAGGTGGTTAATCATTCCCTGTAAGCTTTTTAAATATTCCTTTAGTTGGCATTAGATATTGCTTGGTTGATTTACTAACGGAAAATCAACTGTTCACTTGGCAAAGAAAGTTGCACATTGCAGGGGAATTTTCCCCAGAGCTTGGTGAATGAGGTAAAATTTCACTGAATCATGTTCAAAGACAAAAAAAGAAATGGCATTTATGCTTGCATGTAATTGGATAATGGAAGTCAGCAGAGCTTCACCTCATTCACTACGACACATTCTGACGATAATTCCCTTGTAAAGTAAACATCCTATTTGCCTTTAATATATCAACTGCTGTGTGTCGGAATCACTGGGCTTGATTTACTAAAGGCAAATAGCCTGTTACCTTGCAGAGGAAGATGGACTTTGGAAGAGAAATTGCCCCAGAGCTTAGCAAATGAGATGAAGCTCTGCTGACTTTCATAATCCAATCAATATGCAAACAAAAATGCTATTTGTTTTTTTTAAATGTTCCTTGCTCATGATTGGAAATTCTATTAAAAGTAAAACTTCACCACATGCCTTTAGTAAATCAACCCCACTGAGACAATATTTCTCACAGTGTTCTCTTGTGGAATATATTACTTTTGAATACTTAATGTGTAAGAAGATAAAGAGTCGTGCTACTAAAATGAAAAATAAATCAAATGAAATGCAAATGAAATACCCTGGGGAAAAAGGGTTAAAATGAAAAACCTAATCCCACAGTGTAAGCAATAAAAAAATTATTTTGTGAATTAGGTGCAAACAAATATGAAACTTAGTGCACAAAAAAGTCCACATATAATGAACAATGAGTCCAAAATTTTAAGTGAAACAAGAAGAAAAACATGCATTGAAAATGGAAGTTGAAGAGTAGTTCCACCACCACTAGGGGATGAACAGTAGGCCCCTCCTTAAAGTGCACACCAGAATAAAGTGGGGACCCTTACCAGATGTGGTGGACCTCCTATTAGCAGCAAGGTCGTTGGCGCCTGCAGATATAACCCTCTGCGGGGTCTTTGGTCTGTCCTGGATACAGATCCTTCTCAGCTCCTGAGATCTTCCTCAATCACCACGACAGTTGTCCATGCGATGCAGAGAGATAACTTCCCTCTGTCTGTAAGCCGAACTCACTCAGGACCAGGCCGTGTGGAGGAAAAAAAAGGAGTGCTCCAATAGTGTGTTATCCTTAAAACACTGCAAGGTTTATTCATAAAAAGTTGCGAAAATCGTATACAAACAAGTTTAGAAACATATGCCGGGAAAAAGATAAAACAGTGAACGCCCGTGCTTCTGGGGTCACGTAGAGTATGGTGACGTCAGTGCATGGCACTGCCCTGACATGTTTAGTCACACGTGACGTTTTCAAAGGGCACGGGCGACACACTGAACCGTTGTGATGGAGTTGATAAAATGACTATATTATGTCTATGTTATGTCTCTTCTAACCACTCAATTATTATTATTTTCTTTTCATCTTTATTATTTTTATTGTTTCTTTTCTTTCTTGTTGCAATATACAGTATATACATACGTATATATATATATTATTAATCTTATAACCAGCAAGCAGTAATTTCCTTACACAAAAACGAGAAACAAATGTTTTCTTACTCTTCACTCCCTTACCCCCTCCTTTCTGCCCCTCCCATCGTCTACTAAAAGATGGCCCCCAGTATCCTGGAATGCAGCATCATGGCAGAACTGATGTCGACAGGAAAAGGACCATATACAGATGAACCAATAATATACACACACATGTGATGATGTCTGCTTATGTCACTTTGTTTATATAAGGGGCTGTGACCTTGAATAAACCCCTGTTAATGAGAGAAAGCTCATACTGACCAGTGTGTCCCAGTGTGAACCTTTTTGCATGCATGCATTCACATCACCTTGAATTTGGGTCAGAGGCAGAACAGAACATACATCCTGGAATTGGACCAGGGATAAATCTATTAAATTTTGGCTACCCAACGTGGACTCTGGATTGTGATCTGGAAGCAGCCGACCCAGAGAACTGCTAGCGAATTGAGGCGTGACTGACGGAACGAGGCCTGATCAACTTCGAAACACGGTAAGAGAAGAGTGTTATATTCCTTTCCTGTGTGATTCCGGCTCTGTCACCCTCCCTTTCGCTCTCAGTCAGTCTGCTGCTCCAGACCACCAAAGACGGGTAAATTCTTGTCCAGGGCCGATTTAATAAGAACCTGTCGACCTATTCTGCCGCCTGATATTTTCTGTTATGTTCTGTTTTGACTTGAATGTGGCTATTTCAGCGGATGTCTGTATGAGAAGGGGGAGACACAGTTACCTTGCCTGCCTTTGTACAAAGATGCTGGTTTAAAGAGGGTGTACGAAAATAAATAGAGACACAGTTACCTTGCCAGCAGCCTCTGTACAAAGATGCTGGTTTAAAGAGGGTGTACGGAAATAAATAGAGACACAGTTACCTTGCCAGCAGCCTCTGTACAAAGATGCTGGTTTAAAGAGGGTGTACGGAAATAAATAGAGACACAGTTACCTTGCCAGCAGCCTCTGTAGAAAGATGCTGGTTTAAAGAGGGTGTACAGAAATAAATAGAATGTATATATATATGTATATGGACACAGTGATTCCTCATTAAGTCTAATGGACCTGATTGAGAGAGGGCGTCAAAATACATATATATATATGTATAAATACACCTCACTATTTTGAGAGTGGGAGAATACGAACCAGGAATGTTCAGGGAAAAATATTACCTCCATACAGACAGAAAGGCTGAAATAGTTTGTATGTCATGTGCTACACTGTGTTTCTGGATTAATGTTCTAATGTTTGTGCATGAAGGTGGATGGGGTTAAAGTCTTTACAGTCAACTCCATTATAGTGTGAACCTTAAAAGTTCATTTTTTGGGACAGAAGCAAGGAGCAGGCTGGGCTCCCTCCCACCTTTTTGTTTTACACTGAAAAACATTCCTAAGCCTGTTTTTTAAACAATCTTTTGATATCTAATTAATAAAATTTACGTTTTTGTATAAAAACAAACTTTTTCTCATTACTACTTGATCTATTATTGCACCGTCAAAATCCCTTTTTTCTCTACTTCCCCCTTTTTTCATAAATATTTCTATATGGGATGTGGTGCCTATTTTTTGAGGTGTTTTGCCTGTGATTGGACAAAACAAATATAGATTCCTAAGCCTAGCTTGTCAGCTTTCTCCCTGTCTACGCTGTGAAGACAGAGTCAGACTCCCTCCCACCGTTTTGTAAAGGAGGGGCTACTGCTCCTTTTGAGAAAAAAAAAGGTATGTTTTTTTTTAAAATTGCTCTGCTGCTGCTTTTTCTTTTTACAGACATTTAACTGTTTAACACCCCAGCTAGCCTACAACTGATTTTAAACCTGGGTGTAACTTTTGATTAGGAAGACTGGAGTTTTTAGTAACTCAGCCTACTTATATTTGGAGCTTACCGTATTTATCGGCGTATAACACGCACAGGCGTATAACACGCACCCTAACTTTAAGAGGGAAGTTTCAGGAAAAAAACTTTCCACAGCCCCCTGCGTATAACACGCAGGAACAGTTTACCCTCTATTTTCAGGGTAAAAAAGTGAGTGTTATACGCCAATAAATACAGTACTTTTAAGTTGAGCCCCAGCTAAGTAGCTATTTAAAACTCTTCACAGGACAGAGTTGCAAGTTAGGGAGGGTGGACCCTGCCCCACAGCAGAGACAGCACAAAAATAAAGGAAAGGGGTAAGAATGGGACAACATCTCACTAGACCGTCAGAGGGCAGCTTAGCCTATGACCTAGTGCTACAGCTGGAAGGGGAACAAAATGTGAAAGGATGGAAAAAGTTTATAAAAGTTGCTGGACTATGCAAACATGGTGGATGCTTGCAACTGGAAGAATGGAGAGTTGTGTTAATAGAAAAGAAAGGGTTGTTGACAAATAATAATTTAGTCTCGGCAGCAGAAGCCTGGTTCAGGGTAGCGAAGGGGTTAATGAAGGAGGGGTGGGTGGAACAGGAAAAACAGAACAAGGAGGGATTGATGTATGTATATCATAAAGGAAAATGCCTGCCCCCACCCTATGATGGTGGCCCCAAGTGGGCATGTGAGGAATGTGGGAGGTCCACCCTCCCACACCCTGACTGCCCCGGGCTCTGCCCCGAATGCAGTTGTAAGTCGGAGGACCTCCTACGGAATTCCCTTCCCTTGCAAACAGGCCTTCCTCCAGCCTCACCATCCCAGCCATCCCAACTCCTCTACCACCTGTGCCCAGTATTGAATGCAGATGGCAGCTTTTACTGCCCACCGGTCTTTGTCCCAGTGATGCCTTCAATACCGGGTTCAGTAACCCAACCATCTGCTGTCTTTGCCCAACATGCTCCAGTGTCAGGACCCCGTCACTCTACCCCGATTGGGGCACTGGCACCTCCCGCAGCAGTACAACCACCGCCCTTAAGACAACCTTCCTATGCCAACCCACCGAGTACAATTTGGGATGGTCCTGATGAGAGGGGTAGGTTACAGGACCTGCAGGACCTGATAACCTGGAATCCGGGGCCCGGCCGCCCACTGCCGGATGCTCCACTCAGTATGCCTCCTTTACCCCCTCGCAAGCATCCACCTTAGTAGTTTCCCTCCCTGACCCTGAGCGGCAGCCCATGCCGTTCTACCGTCAGATTGCACAAATCCAAAAGACATACTAGTCGGCATGGAGGGACTTAGCCAGCTTATGTGAAATAAAAGCAGGTGATGCCTATTGGCCCATCATGGAGAAACATTTTAACCACTTCCCCACCGCCGACCGTCAAATGACGTCCTCGAATGTGTGCGGTGATATCTGAATGATGCCTGCAGCTACAGGCATCATTCAGATATCATTCTTTTCTGCCGGCGATTCTGTATGATAAGAATGATCATAGCGGCAGTTCCACCGCTTGATCGTTCTTATAGACGTTGTGACGTGACGCCCGGGTACCCGGAAATAAACAAAGCCGCAATCGCGGCTGTCAGCATGAGATCGGTGAATTTTTTATCTTATTGATCCAACATCTCTCCATAAAGAGGACCTGTCACAATATATTGTAAACATCCATTGTAATAGGAATAAAAGTGATCCCAAAAAAATGTAAAAAAAGTAAAATGAAAAAAAAAAAAGTTTAAACGCCCCTGTCCCCGGTAGCTCGCGCTCAGAAGCGAACATGCATGTAAGTCCCGCCCACATATGTAAACACCGTTCAAACCCCACATGTGAGGTATCACCATGTGCGTTAGAGCATGTGCAACAATTCTAGCGCTAGACCTCCTCTGTAACTCGAAAATAACCTGTAAAAAAAATTAAAGCGTCGCCTGTGGAGATTTTTAAGTACCGAAGTTTGGCGCTATTCCATGAGTGTGCGCAATTTTAAAGTGGGACATGTTGGGTATCTATTTACTTGGCGTAACATAGTCTTTCACATTATACAAAAAAATTGTGCTAACTTTACTGTTTTTTATTTTTTATTTTTTATTCATGAAACCGTTTTTTTCCCCAAAAAAGGTCTTTGAATAATTAATGCGCAAATACCGTGTGAAATAAAAAGTTGCAATGACCGCCATTTTATTCCCTAGGGTGTCTTCTAAAAAAAAATATAATGTTTGGGGTTCTGACTAATTTTCTAGCAAATAAATTATGATTTTTACATGAAGGAGAGAAGTGCCAGAATAGGCCCGGTGCTGAAGTGGTTAACAATGCCCGGTTGGAGAGCGAGGTCTCATATAACTCTGGGGTTGTATTTTGTGACCAGTTACAGGAATGGGCTAGAGGCAAATTAGCAGATCAAACAACTAGCATACAGGAAGTCACGCAGGACCTGCTGGAGTCAGTGGAAATTTTTTACATAAGACTCACTCAGGTCTTTACTGATCTAGGATTCTCTTTGCATAACAAAGTGCATTATCGCATGCTATCAAGTGCTTCATGGCGGGTTTGAAAGAACCAATACGAAAGGGGCTGATAGTGGCCCGACCAGAGTACAAGATATTAACCTTAGAAGCCCTATTGCCTGTCGCAAGAGGTCTGGAAATACAACAACCACACAAGGAAGTGACACCCGTAATGACCGTGACTCCCACCCCGCCAATGACTGTGTCTCCCACCCCACCAATGACTGTGACGCCCCAGAGACCCCCTGTTGTCTGCTTTAATTGCGGAACTCTGGGTCACTACAGGAGGGACTGTAGGGCCCCCAGACAGCCTAGAAGATACCCCCCAATATGACCGGAGGTATGTTCAGCACCCAAACTTCGGGTATGATCAGCACCCAAAACTTCAGGTATGATCAGCACCCGAACGCCAGGACTTTTCCTCCTCCTCCCCGGGGGGAGCAACCGGAACTCCTCGGTTAGGGGAGTGGCAAACCTGTGTCCTCTGCCTCCTCCACTTCCCTACCGATGATGGCCATTTCCACCCGGTCGGCGGGGGGACCTCTAGCAAACATTATGATTCCTATAGAGGGACACCCCACCCGTTTTCTCGTGGACACAGGCGCAGCCCATAGCGTGCTACGGGAGGCAGAAATCCCAGATCCCTCCTACATATCCTCAATAGATGTGTCTTGTGTGGGAGTGGACGGAATATCTTGGTCCAGCCCCCTTACAAGACCACTACAGGTGGGCACTACCCCGGCATTGATATCTAGATTTGTGGTCTCGAACACCTGTCCCCTCAATCTACTGGGGGCAGATGTTCTTTCCAGGCTTCAGTCCTCTATCTCATATAATGCCGATGGGTCCATCTCCGTATCCACGTCCCTGAGTAAGGGAGACACGTCAGCATTGTGTTCCCTCCCCATACTGATGACCCTGCAGGTCTCACCAACCCCTATCCCGGAACATTTCCTTAACCAAATACCATCCCACCTCTGGTCCACCGGCCCAGAGGATGTAGGTAGATTGTCAGTCCCCCCGGTAGTGGTCCTTCTAAAACCAGGAGCTGTTCTTCCCAGAAGGGCCCAATACCCACTCAAACCAGTCCAGACTCAGGCAATTACCGAGCAGATAAAAGTCTTGCTGGGGAATGGTGCCTTAATACCCTGTACTTTCCCGTGCAATACCCCTCTGTTTCCAGTTAAGAAGAAGACCCCCAAGGGCCAACCGGATAAATACCGGCTAGTACAGGACCTTAGAGCAGTGAACGAGGCCACCATTTTGGAGACACCACTTGTCCCGAATCCACACACTCTTCTGTCAGGGGTGCCCCCGTCTGCAAAGTTTTTTACTTTCATCGATTTAGCGAATGCCTTCTTTAGTGTGCCATTGGACCCCTCCTGTCAGAACCTGTTCGCATTCACACACGCTTCCAAACAGTATACTTGGGCAGTTATGCCCCAAGGAGCACAGAACTCGCCCAACCAGTTTACCAAGGCCATGTCCCAAATCCTCACCAACTCTGATAACCCCAACCCGAACCTGGTTGTGGTTTTGCAGTATGTAGATGACCTGCTCCTGTGTGCACCCTCTCAGGAAACAGCGGAACAATCATCTGTGAGCCTCCTGGTGTATCTAGCTCAACAAGGCTGCAAGGCCTCTAAAGAAAAATTACAGTGGTGCGCTTCCCATGTTGTCTTCGTGGGTCATTGCTTATCCCATGGCGCAAAGCACATTACACAGCAGCGAGCTGAAACCATCCAGGCCATTCCGCCCCCGGTAATGCTAAGGCCCTACATGCATTTTTGGGACTGATCTCCTACTGCAGAGCCTGGATACCTGTGGCTTCCCTTCTCATGCAACCCCTGTATGACAACCTGCAATGTGACCCCTTTGCGCTGTCCGAAGAAGCTCTCAATAACTTTCACCTTTTGAAAAAGGCAATCAGCACTGCTCCTGCACTCGGTCTCCCTGATTATGGAAAGCCCTTTCCCCTGTTCATATCTGGGACACAGGGTCACGCCTCAGGGGTGTTGACACAAAGTCATGGACTCCGTAACCGCCCCATCGGTTACTATTCATCCCACCTGGACCCAGTTGCCAGAGGAGGCCCATAATGTCTCTAAGCAGTTTTTGCTGCCAGGCCCTGCTGGACAAAACTTCAGATATTGTCCTGGGCCATCCCCTTATGCTGCTAGCCCCTCACGATATCTCCACCATTCTGAATCAGGTGCAACCCAAGCATTTATCCTCCTCCGGTTGCAATGCAATCTACTCATGCCTGACAATGTGACGCTACTTCGATGCCAACAACTCAATCCTGCTACTCTCTTTCCTTTTGTCCAAGGGGGTATCATGACATGTCTCTGGACGAACAGGAAGAAGAGAATGACGCAGACCAACCTGCTCCTACCCTAGGTGAACATGAACATGATTGCTTTGAACTCATGAAGGCGGAAACCACCTATCTACCCTCTGTCCTGGATGCCCCGATCCCATTGCCTCAACTCACCTTGTATGTTGATGGCTCCAGATTCACAGATTCATCCGGCAATTTCCACACAGGATATACAAGCCGCCTCGCTCCCAGCATCCATGTCTGCTCAAGAGGCTGAGCTCCATGCCCTTACAGTAGCCTGCCAGCTTGCAGAAGGACGAACAGCAAATATCTACACTGATTCCCGGTATGCACTGGGTGTGGCCCATGACTATGGACTAATATGGAAGACAGGAGGCTTCTTGACTACAGCCGGTACCCCAGTGAAGCATAGCAAGGCCATAGATGCGCTCCTGACAGCACTCCAACTGCCAGAACAAGTAGCAATACTCAAAATTAAAGCCCATGGGAAGATAACCACACCAGAAGCCTGAGGAAACCACCTGGCCGATGAAACAGCAAAATAAGCAGCCATGACCCCCTTAGGGGCTGAAACCACAGAATTTGTGAGAATATATCATCCGCAGCCAGAAGCTGTAAACAAAGCCCTAATACAAAAAAACTCAAACAGACGCTGCAGACCAAGAGAAAGCAACATGGAGCAAGATGGGAGCAGTACTGGTGGATGATCTTTGGACTGTTGGAGCATGCCCATGTCGCCCCAGAGCTTTGTACCCAGCTGTGGTACAATGGGCCCATGGAGCAACCCATCTCTCAAAGACTGTGATGAACTCACTTATAAACAAACATTATGTAGCTCCAGGAATAACTACTTTAACTAATCAATACTGCAAGTCCTGCCACACTTGCCTAGCATGCAACCCCGGAAGGCTAGAGAAACCACCCCCGAAACACTCAGCTAGACTGCTCTACCCCCTCGAGAGGATGTCATAGACGACTGTGACCACTGGGGATCTGTGGGTTGGAATACAGGGAATGACTGGGGATATAGGCCACAGAGTGCCCTGAACAAGAAAGACAAATATGGAGAGTCATTACTCAGCAGAGTTTATTAAAAACAGGCACATGGTCAAGTGATGGGAGGAGGGGACATAGCACAAAACTCACCCTAACCATAAGGAATCCCAGTCCTACGGATGCAGGCACATATGTTATTGGGGTACGGTATGATGGGGAGAATAGTGGACCAAGAGGACAGTTCCAACTTAAAGACATGTATAATTCATCTGAATGGCAGGCCCTTCAAACAGCAAACGATCCCCTTAAACCACATGTACGTATGCGCACCCTAGGAGATATGGTGGCCATAGCTAATCCCACATTTGAAGACACAATGGCAGCAGAGACTAGTTTCTCGGATGTCAACCTGTGGCTCGAATGGATGAGGTATAATGCAGGGAAACATAACAGGTCCAACTGTTATGTGTGTGGTGGAGTTAGACCCCATTTGGGAACAGTGCCATTAAACATACCCCCCACTCAAAAGGAGTGCTTTCTGAGCCTGTTCACCAATACTTCCACTGACTACTCCCAGTGCGAAACATGGAAAAGAGAATATCCCATAGTAACCAAGACATCAAGCCCGGGGAGGGTATCACCATATATCCCGGTAATTACACATGTTATGGGAACTAACAGGGAGCAGGGAAGTTCTTGGGGAACTTCTCTATGGGATACTGTGCCTCCTACAGCAGTGCAACCACAGATCTGGTGCAGAACAAAACTCAATCTTTGGGAGACGTGTATTGGATCTATGGGACCATGAAGATTATGACTAAGTTAACAGACCAATGGACAGCGGAATGTGCACTTGCCAAAGTCATAATGCCCCTGCACATCTTTTCAGGAGGTGACCCAGTAGCAGAAGGGGAGAATAGGAGTCCCAAAGGGGGTCCCAGATGAGTTTAAAGCCCGAGATCAAGTAAAAGCAGGTTTTGAGTCCCTGATTCCCATAATCACTATAATTTAAGAATGTAGATTGGATTAATTATATCTACTATAACCAACAGAGGTTCGTTAACTATACCAGGGATGCACTCCAGGGTGTAGCTGAACAACTAGAGGCCACTTCATAAATGACTTTCCAAAATCGTATGGCCTCAGACATGATTTTAGCTGAGAAGGGGGGTGTGTGTAAAATGTTACCTGGGACAAGTACATGTTGTACGTACATTCCGGACAATACAGGCCCAAATGGCAAGGTAACCTTGGCTATTAAAAAATTAGAGGATCTCTCAAAAGAGTTAAAAATACATTTTGGGCTGACCGAACCCTTGGACCAGCATTTTGGGTGGATGAGTGGGTAGCAACGCATTTGTACTCAAATAGGCATAGCAATTTTGATGCTGCTTACATTAGTTGCAATAGTGGTTTTCTGTATTCTGCCCTGTATGAAGAAGCTGTTAGGAAAGGCGGCTAAATAGGTAACCCCTACCTTTTTGAATTTGGGTGATATTAGAGATCCAATGAAGGAGGAGGAAGAGGGACCGTATGCTCCATTGCAGTCCTTGCCTGTTAATAATACATACAACATTCTCAAATGATAAGGGAAAGAAAAGTACTTGACTGTTCTCCAGACCATTTCGTCGAAAGAGGACACTGGGCAAGCCATGTCTGACTTCAATGCGAAATACAAAAAAGATCCTGATGTTGGGAGGGCCAAGTAAAGCCATACAGCATAGGGACAGTACTGATAAAATAATCATTTTAAGGGGGGACTGTGATGGAGTTGATAAAATGACTATATTACGTCTATGTTATGTCTCTTCTAACTACTCAATTATTATTATTTTATTTTCTTCTTTATTATTTTTATTGTTTCTTTTCTTTCTTGTTGCTATATATATATATGTATATATATATATATTTATGGTCGGAGCCCTCAGTCCGAAGAGATATGGATCACATAAACACATCACAAGACTAACAACACAGATAAGACCTGAAGTGTGGCCTGGCCTGTTGGACGGTATGCCAAGAGAAGGGGCCATGCCTAAGATAGAAGTAAGGAATAATTCTGTTGAGAATTGTTTGAAGGGAAGTGCCCTAAAAAGGGGTATGGGTACCGCGCACTGGAGCCGACACTGACGATGGTGGACGGCCTGCTTAAGTACCCCTCGAACTCCTCCCATAATTTCAGGCCAGCATACTGGCCTTCCTATTTATGGTCGGAGCCCTCAGTCCGAAGAGATATGGATCACATAAACACATCACAAGACTAACAACACAGATAAGACCTGAAGTGTGGCCTGGCCTGTTGGACGGTATGCCAAGAGAAGGGGCCAAAAAACACACTTGGTTAGGGAAGGAATTGTTTCACTGTACGAGGCAATAACAACTGAGCGAGACTGTTGGAGACTCGTGACGATCCGTTTGAGGATTGGGGACGTATCGGGCGAAACGCGTGGACTTCCACCTGCCCATCATCCTGATTGCGTGGTCTGGAACTCTGCTACGCGATGCGGCTAAGGCTGCTCCCACGCGAAAGAATGTCCTGAGTAACGACCTGGGTTTAAGGCCTAAGATGCATGGGAGCGTTCTGACTTAACTGATGAACTGGTACTTGCTTAGAGGTACAGTTGGGAAACGTAGAAGAGGCTGTCCTCTGAAAGGACGGGCAGTAGAGTATACCAATTGCTTTAGAACGGCCATAGGGCACCAGGCGTTGAGAGTCTGGAAAGTTTGACGTCTACTGTGGGACCGGATTGTAGCGTTTCCCGACACCGTCGGGTGTAGGGTGAAACGACTCTGGTGGTGAGTCGGGTGGTGCCTGCATAGTACTAGGTACTCGGGTTCGTGACAGTAAATTCGCTGGGCCATAGAAAACCGGGGAAGGCTACATGATGGCTGCACGAATTACCAGGCTGGGTGGTCATAACCGAAGGGGGAACGTGGAAGCATAGCAGACATGTGCTGGAATACGGCGTTGGTCACTGGGAAGCGTTAGGAACCAGTGTGTGGTTGCTGCCTGTGGATGCCACGTGGTATGGTTTTGACCGCATGAGCGGTGAACAGGGAAGGTTTGGTAGGGTCTAGTAGAGAGGTAAATGCTGGATGCCGGCTGAATAGAGTCTGATGGTATTGTGTGACAGAAGGAACGAAGGCCAGATATGTCTGAGTTTCCTGGAACTGCCCCGGGGATAGCAGCTAGGAACCTGCTGGTCTTCCAGGCAGTATGGTGGCCTTTAGTGTATTGGAAGAATAGAACACATCGACGAGGGAGGTAGCACCAGGAGGTGCTATCTCGTTGCAGAGTCGGTTGCGACTAACGTGGGAAGCCGGGCCTGGTCGGCTCTGGGCTCCGGTGAAAGGATGAGGCATAGTTAGGCGGGAACGTGCGTCGGCCGAGGTATTGCATTTACCAGGGATGTGGACCCTGAGAATACTGAACTGACGTTGTAGGGACAGTAGCACCAGGCCTGCGTAGGAAGGCCATGGTGGCCATCGATATTGACCAGCCTCTTTTAACGACTGTGGCTGTGGCCTGGTTACCTGTGGTGAACGTGGCGGCCTGTCCTGCCCAGGTGCGGCCTCATACTTGAGCCGCTGCAACTATGGGGTAGATCTCGAATAGAGAGGATGACTGACTAAACGCGGATTTGTGAGTATCTCTGACGGGCACGGACCTGCGAACCAATGATGGCCAAAAATTGCAATGAAGCTTGTGGAAGCTGCTATGTCTTTGACTATCTGTGGTGACGAAGGGATGCTGATGGGATGAACGTGGGTCTACTATGCTAGTTCTCGAGGAAGTGGGCCCAGATGGCCAGATCCGCTATAGCGGCTGCGTCTAGCTAAATGACTTGGTCAGGGTCTTGTGCCTGGGAGAGGGACACTAAGAAGTGTGAGACAAAGGATCCCTTGAGAAATGAACCTCATCGTGAAGTTGAGCATGCCCAGTAGAGGTTGTAGCTGTGTGTTCGGAGCACCCTGGCGTGACGGTGACGTATGGGCGACAGTCCTGTGCGGGTCAAACTACCGAGAGGTGGGCTGGCCTGCATGCTGCGTTTGTCTAGGATGATGTCCGGAAGAAGATGAGCTAAGCCAGGCTTCCTACGTTTTCCTCAGTTACGGGCATATTGATTTAAGAGATCTCTTCTAGAATTCCTAGGACTGCTGGGGGTTTAGTATTTGGTGAGAACTCCTGTGAGGGTATGAGGGAGTTTAACTGGGTACGTTTTAGAAGAATGAGGCGCGGATAAGTAGTAGACTAAAACAAAGTTTATTGGAAAACTTGCCCTCGACAAGATCGAAGACTGACTCTCCGTACTGTGAACGGTGACTTCGAAAAGAGGGGAGGGGCTGACCGCATGCCCCCCGGTCCATTTCGACCTGAAGCGGAGTGTTGATAACTTCTACGTCGGGGCTACTGAGAGCGTGTTTTACCCCCTTTTTTTTATTTTTTTCTGGGTAGAGACGGGTAAAGTGATGAGCCCAGTGTGGAACCCTGTAGTGAACACCTGCCCTAGAAAGGCTGCTAGAGGGGGAGTTGGATGTGAGGAGAGAAGCCAAGCCGCCCGACATGCATGCGGCCTAGATAAGCTGGGTTCTGCTGCTCGGTGCCGCAGGTACTTCGAGGGGAGCCGTCTGGAGTAGGAGACAGATGTGCCGAGGTTTGCAGTGTGGGCAAAATCAACCCTAGAAAGTTGTTGGAGATTGGTGGGCCCCCCGGTGCACATATTAGACGTCCTAGTGTGCCCGACTGGGAGGACTGTGGCATGCTGATAATCTACGAGGCGCATAGTCTGCGCCTCAGCTCGGAGCACCAATTAAATCGTGAGGGTGGCAGATTGACAGATTGTACAGAGTGGGGAGCGCAGGTCGGTGAAGTGGCGGTAGAATGGTTCTGTGTCAATAGTGCTCCAGTTGGTGTTAGCTGGCACTGTGCCAGCCGGTGGAGACTGGGGCTAAGGGGGTGGTCCAAGGTCTGGGGAACTGTGTATTGCCGACCGCCGGACACGCGAAGGGTGATGGTGAGGCAAAGTTTGCTGTTGGCTCGCGGCATGGCGTCGGTTAAAAGGAAGGGAATGCATATGTTTAGAGTAAGTTTGCGAGGTTTGGAGGGGATAGAAGGGTTTAAGAAAACGGGGAGGAAGAAGGAGAGCAGTGAGGACAGGGCAAGGAGCGATAGGCGTAGATGACAGATTAGTTTGCGTACGAGCGCGGTTGAGTGAAATTTGGAAAACTCAAAAGAATGCGAGGCAACTGAGGTGAGCCAGGAGGTGACTGGCTAGATAACCGATAGCTCAGGTGCCATCTGTTCTCGGCACAGACTAATGAACCAGAGCCCCCAGGGCGTGCTGGGGCGAGTGGCTGAAGTCTGGTATGCTAAGTAAGAATGTTTCGATCTGTAGTGGTTGACGTGTGGTCGGCCTGCTAACCCTCGCACTGCCAGCAAGGTGGATGTTAGGCGACCTTGTCTGTGTGGTGAAGGATCTCGGATCGCTCTTCGAAAACAGAGTGTAGTGCACAGAAGTATGTGACAGTTACTAACGCCTCACGAGCGGTCAAATTGTGTATGTGAAGAAACATATGTTGTGAAAGAGTGCGAGGAGAAAGCAAGGAGGGGCCTTGCACTGACGCCCTAACTTGTGCGCCAGTAGTTTAAGTCTGGTCGAGGTCGAGACATGGGTCGACCCGAAACCTGTGACAATGAGCTGCATGGGGAAAGCGACAGAGAAAAGGTGAGTAGCCGTGTTGCTACTGGAGATGAGGAGTGGCTGATTTGAACCACTTGTTGAATGCTCGCAGCGATTGCGAGGGAAAGTAGCCTTGCTGAGAGGCGAAAGAAGGAAAGTTTGTGAATTGTGAGTATGTAGGGATGACCGTCCGTGATGAACCTGGAGTAATTTAAAGTAAGGTGTGTAATGCATGAAGAAAGTTGCATTTTACTACTAGTAATTTATTTACATTCGACTATTGTTATTTATTGGTTCATTTATTATTTATGTTTTTTTTTTTTTCTTATTTTTATAAAAAATCATTATTATTTTTTTTGACCTTTTTATTTATTTATTTTTTACTTTTTTCGGGGAATGATTCAAGCGTGAGGCGCGGCTAATGCGACCGGTAATGTACTAGCACTTCGAATGGCCAATGAACTGAACGTCTGAGCTGCTGCTACGACTGAGTACGGATCGATAGGATGGGTCTGTAGTGCTGGGAAGCTGAGTTGCTGCGCTGGAGGTGCGACTGTACTAGAATTGATAGTGTTTGAAAAGGATCCGAATCTTAGAGCCGACGTTACGACTGGATTCGGATGGATTAGAAGGTTTGATGCTGCGGATCCGACCGTTTGAGCCGGTGGTGCGACTATGCTCGGGCCGGCCGTGTTAGCGGAGGATCCGCACCTTTGAGCCGATGCTACGACTGGGTTTGGATCGGTTGGATGGGTCTGATCAGTTCTAAGTTTGATGTTTGTAGATCAGAGCCGATGAGCCGGTGGTGCGACTGTGCTCGGATCGGTCATGTTAGCGGAGGATCCGAACCTTTGAGCCGATGCTACGACTGGGTTCGGATCGGATAGGAGGGTTTGTTGCTAGAGATCCGAGTCGATTGAGCCGGTGATGCGACTGAACTCGGAACGAGTGTAAATGCCATAGATCCGAAAGTTTGAGCCGATGCTACGACTGAATTCGGAACAGTTCGAAGTTTGATGTTTGTAGATCCGAGCCGATGAGCCGGTGGTGCGACTGTGCTCGGATCGTTCGTAGATGCCAGAGGACCGAACATCAAGGCGAAGCTTCGACTGCGTTTGGATCGGATAGAATGGTTTGTTGCTAAAGATCCGAGTCGGACGAGCCGGTGCTGCGACTGGACTCGGATCACTTGGGAATGCCATAGGTCTGAAAGTTTGAGCCGATGCTACGACTGAATTCGGATGGTTTCGAAGTTTGATGTTTGTAGATCCGAGCCGATGAGCCGGTGGTGCGACTGTGCTCGGAACAAACGTGGATGTCAGAGATCCGAATCTCTGAGCCGATGCAGTCTATATTCGGGCTGATAGCGGGTGCATGGAGGGGTTTGTTTTGCCGGGTCCGAATCATAGCGCCGGAGATACGGCTGGACTTGGACAGCTGTTCGGTGTTTCGAAGTTGAAGGGGCTTGTGATTTGACGAGGGTCCGGCCTGTAGTGCCGATTGTTAGCGACCAGAGCCGGACCGGACTGTTCGGTGTATGGTGTGAGTAGTAGGAGGTGTGGGGCATCAGTAAGGTGAAGGGAGAGTATCGTAGGAGGTGTAGGGCATCAGTGACTAGGGATAAGGAAGTGCAGTGTGGGATACAAGTCCGACGACTGGGTATCGGATGTGCGACTTGAGGTAAGAGACTTGCGAGCTGCGAGTAATTCGTACAACAGCTCTGTGAGACGTAGTGTCTAGGCGGGCCGTTACGGTGGTAACGAGCGTGCGACAGGGTTCGAAAGGCAACTGTACTAGTCGGCATACATACGATGCAGACGGAAAAACACGGGGTTATGAACCGTGTGATTTGTAAAAGAAGAAACGTGTATCGGCGCTACGATTCGTACGAACGGTAACGGCCGGTCCTACCTGCGACCGCGAGCGGGGATACGATCAACTGCGAGCGAAGCTGGAAGGTACGAAGTAACTACACGGACGTTGCGAGTCGTATGGCGTCGGCTGATGACGATGAATACCGCGCACTGGAGCCGACACTGACGATGGTGGACGGCCTGCTTAAGTACCCCTCGAACTCCTCCCATAATTTCAGGCCAGCATACTGGCCTTCCTATATATCTTAGTAATCTTATAACCAACCAGCAGTAATTTCCTTACACAAAAACAAGAAACAGATGTTTTCTTACTCTTCACTCCCTTACCCCCTCCTTTCTGCCCCTCGTCTACTAAAAGATGGCCCCCAGTATCCTGGAATGCAGCATCGTGGCAGAATGGATGTTCGACAGGAAAAGGACCATATACAGATGAACCAATAATATACACACACATGTGATGACGTTTGCTTATGTCACTTTGTTTATATAAGGGGCTGTGACCTTGAATAAACTCCTGTTGATGGGGGAAAGCCCATACTGACCAGTGTGTCCCAGTGTGATCCTTTTTGCATGCATGCATTCACATCACCTTGAATTTTGGTCAGAGGCAGAATAGAACATACATCCTGGAATTGGACCAGGGATAAATCTATTACACCATCACCATTAAATATGCATGGGGAGGCAACCAAGCCTCGCTCTCGTGTGGCGGCCATACTGTTGACAATAGACCAAGCCTCGTTCTGAATAATATACTCAGAAGACGGGGCAGGACATGTGACCAAGTCCCCTCCCCATCTCCTCGCCCCTATCTCGTAAGACAGCCATATCCGTGGCGTTAAAACACGTCTCGTTTTCGGATGTTGTGGTCAAAGAGAGGGCAGGACAGATGACCAACACTCCTCCCCATCCTCTGCCCTACTTCTTATGGAGCCAATTGGAACTTTGCTTCACTCCTGTGTATCAGCAGGGCGAACAGAGGCGCTCAGAGTGAAATAAATGTACAAAAAAATGTTGAATTGATTCTATACAGATGTAAACTTAGAATTAGACATCATATCTCACTGAGCCTCAGAGTTCATCGACTAAAGATAAAAATCTTAAAGACGGTGGTACGCCACATAATGCTAATTAAAAGCAAGTGAAGTCCGCACCAAAATATATACCTCAAAAACTAGACATTCCAACAATGTTATGAAATGGTTGAAATAAGAAGCCAACAAGGCCCAGAAATAGGAATAAATTATAAAAATACAAATAGAAAATAATGCTAACAGATGTACTCAGAGATTCAAATTGAAACACAACCTCTGGTGGTGTACATACATATACCTATTCGCCAATACATATCATATCATTGAGGACAGACGAATACTTGAACTGAATACATTTGTGAGAAGAAGTTTGAAAAATAAAATAACACACGTATTTGCTTTGTATAGTATAATCGTTGTTATTTTTCATGCTTTTTTTCATATTTGATCATTTCAAATAATAATTTACTCGTGTTCTAAAAGATAAAATGGAGATTGGATTTGTTGCCCAACAGCATCCCCTCTGTTGAAAAGTGACCAAAGTTTATCCACAAAATAGAATTTACTTTTATATTTTGTTAAATTATTTTAAAAATGTGTGGATAAATTGGCTGGAGTAGCTTAATAAATAGGCAAAACTGTTGGTTTTATTAGTTCCCATGAAAAAAAAACAGTATTGATTTTGACCTTTTACGAATAGGCCCCAAACTATCATAAAAGTAATGTTTTTTGAAAAAGAAGCACAACAGAGTTTAATAATGTACATATGCGCATAGCCTTAAGCAGATGTATTTGTTTTTTGAACTTGTGAATAAAAATTGATTCAAGCTGATGACTGGGTAGCCAGTTATGACTGATGATCTTGCCTTTGTGAGAAGACAAGAATATGTCATTGCCCCGCCGCACTTTGTACATAAAAATGTGTTTCACTTGAACGTTGCCTTCTACTTCAACTTCTAAAATCACAGTAAACAAAATAAAGTCAACTGTATTATTTAACTTTTTTTATTAAACAGATGTCTTTTTAGACCAGAACTTCAAAGAAAGGGAAGTGTTAAGATACGGCTTGTGGCTATTGCAGCTTGAGCACTTCAACAGAGGGCAGATCAAATGTTAAACTATTACAGTGATTAGGTGAATAATGACTTTGAAATTAGTTCCCAGGAATTAAAAGAGAAACATATGCTTCTCAAAATCATAATTTCAAAGAATATATTATTTTTTTCTTTGAAGGGAAGTGGAAGTAGACTGACAAAAAAGTCTTGTTCAATGCTCTGTTTAGTTTCCTTCTGTCAGTTTACCCAATTTCCCCCCATTATTATTATTATTATTTCCTAACACTTTTGGTCCTTCCTATTTGATGCTTAAAGTGATCATTTTCAAATTATCAGTAATTCTTTTTTAATTTTTATCTCCATTTTATGTCAACAGTATACAACTTTTTAAATATAAGATGTTGATCCATGAAAAGCACGTTATTTTATATGAAAATAAATATTTAGGGGGATATAGCACATGCAATATAGGGAAACAAAATAAAGTGATATAGCAGATACAGGAGGTACATCTAGTTGGCCTCACCTAAAAGTCCCAATTTCTTAGTTTATTTATTATAGCAGATACTGTGTTATAGGTTGCACATAACAACAAAAATAAAATATATGAATACAAACATATATTTACTAACATGTTGGGTATGGTTGTGTTTTTTTGTGCGCAAAGTAACTTATAGCTTTCAAATATTTTGAAATGAAAATATAATTCCCATTCCACAGCCCACACTCTGGCATAAAGTGCAGGTAGGGCTGCTTGACAAACATGAAGCATCAAAGTTAAGTGAAAAATAGTCTCAATATATATATATATATATATATACCGTATATATAAACTAACTTAGATTGGTACAAAAAATTCCATATGTATATATTTCTGTATATTTTTGTATATATATTTGTATATTTCTGTATATATTTCCGTATGTATAAAATTCTGTATATGCTTTTAGTGTTTGAGAAGTGAAGAATGTTTCAATTTTAGGTAATATTTTAGAAAATATTTATTTAAAAACAGCTATTGTAAACAAAAATGGCATCAAGGCAGTCATAGGGGTTGTTTTCCTAAAAGTATAGAGACTTAGCAAAGTGAATGTTAATTTTTTTAAATTGTATGCCCACTTTGCAAAGTTAACGCTCACTTAGCTTAGTGTGTTCACTTCAATCATCTAATCCCATTCAAGCAAAAATCTAGTATTTTATTTTTCATTAATTTTGCATATGATTGGGTATTGAACATTCACACAGGTCTATCTTATTTACAAACCTAAGGGAAAATTCCGATTTCTAAATGGGGAGTCTAAATTTCTTTAGTAAATCAATGCCATTATATTTATAGACCATGGAATTAAAACATGTATTGTAAATATAATTGTAAAACTGAGCTTTAATATACAGATTTGTAAAAAAGGTAATAATTATTTTTAAATTTTGTAGAGCAAAAATCAGTGTGCTACCACACAGAAATAAATCCACAATAGTGAATAATTAGTGTAAAAGTGTGAACCAAAAAACAAGTATTAAATGAAGTGTAAATGAACAAAATATATCAATCCGTTCAAGGTAGAACAAATTCCGTGCACTACCACATAGAAATAAATCCCCAATGGTAGATGAGTGATAAATCCAAAATGGTTAGTACAAAATACCTTTCAGTAGAGTATTTTTTACTAACCATTTTGGATTTATCACTCATCTACCATTGGGGATTTATTTCTATGTGGTAGTGCACGGAATTTGTTCTACCTTGAACGGATTGATATATTTTGTTCATTTACACTTCATTTAATACTTGTTTTTTGGTTCACACTTTTACACTAATTATTCACTATTGTGGATTTATTTCTGTGTGGTAACGCACTGATTTTTGCTCTACATTTTTTTCTGACTGACTATTTAAGGTTAATTTAGTTGCAGCACCAACAGTCACCTCCAATTGGTGTTTATACCATTTTTTGTCACTTATTCATTATTTATTTTTAATATAATTTTTTTCACACCTTTGAGTTGACTAGGGGTCCCAGCGCAGATATTTTTTCCTTTTCACTATTGTTAAATATTGGCATACATAGGGAGAAAAAAAAATGTCTGGTTTTAAAAAAAAAAATTATCTTTATAAATCCAGAAAAAGAGTTAAATAAGTTATTGTTCAACCTTGTCAATGAAACTGTATTCACTTCAATCATCCAATGATATTCAAAGGAAATTCTATTTTTTCAATTTTTTATTTCAATTTTTATTTCAATTTTTTTAAATCTCACTTGCCTAAATGAACAATGTATTTATTTAGTAAATCAACTCCACTGTATCAGTGTTGTCTACTGATCTATGTAGTCTTTTTTTTGTCTACTTTTAAATAAATGTCTCATTTATATTGTACATGCATATAATGCATGCACTGTTATTGAAAGGGTCATTATGAATGGTCATGATATAGCTAAAAGAAAAAGTTTACTAACCCATGAATTCTCCAGTCTGCTGATCCATGTCTGTACACAGTCAACATCCTTGTTTCTTTTGTCAGAGCAGTTTTAGATCACTGAGCAAGATAATTAGAGAAGAAGACAATACAGAATGCTACCCAGCTAAGTCATTGTAGCAAAAGTAATGATTATGCTCATAAATAACTTTTCCTAAGCTTTTCCCTTAAATTTCAGTGGCTTTATCTTAGACATTTTAAGTATTAATCTTTTAAATTCAAGTCTAGTTACCCATGCCTTAGTGCATTTTAACTTCCCAGTATCAGAATCTGTATCCCTACAATAAACAGAAAAAATAATATCATATGTGTGAGCTACAGCTGCTGCTAAAAACAATAACACAAATGTATTATTTTTAGTTTTGTTGTTTTTTCTTCTAAATCATGTTTTTTTTTTTTTTTCCGTCAGCCTTTAAATAATCATACTAACATGCAGTACTGCATGTTTTTAATTTAATTTAAATCCACCTATTTAATTTAGCAGGTTTCAATATAGTTGAATTATATTTGCATTACGTTTTTGCTAAATTTTTAAAGTAAATGTCTTTAAGAAAAAGAAAAAGAAATAAAGAATTTAGACATGCAGCGGTTTGCTATTTACTATGTTTCTGCCAAGCCTGTCAACGTCTAGATTACTATTATAGTCTAATATCCAATTCACTCTGAACTAAGCCATGTTGCAAAAATTCTCTGAAGAAGAGACAGAGCAGTTTTCAGACCTCTGGCCAAACCCTCTATGCAACTTCTATGCCAACTCATCCATTAACTGCTGATACATATGAATTGTATAGGCTCCATGGTATAGAGTTTACATAATTAACTAAGGAACCTGTATACCTCATATACATTATGGAAGTGTTTGAAGAGTTGATTTAGCAGCCATATTTATCTGTTTGAAAAGACATTTGACATTTAACCACTTAAGGACCAAGCCTTTTTTTCAAATGTGTTGTTTACAATTTAAAAACAAGTTTTTGTTGCTAGAAAATTACTTAGAACCCCCAAACATTATACATTTTTTTCTAACACCCTAGAGATTAAAATGGCGGTCATTGCAATACTTTTTGTCACACCGTATTTGCGCATCGGTCTTACAAGTGCACTTTTTTGGGAAAAAATAAACTTTTTTGAATTAAAAAATACACATTTTGAATTAAAAAATACACTTTTTTTAATAAAAAAATAAGACAACAGTAAATTTAGCCCATTTTTTTATATTGTGAAAGATAATGTTACCCCGAGTAAATTGATACCCAACATGTCATGCTTCAAAATTGCGCCCACTCGTGGAATGGCGACAAACTTTTACCCTTAAAAATCTCCATAGGCGACGTTGAAAAAATTCTACAGGTTGCATGTTTTGAGATACAGAGGAGGTCTAGGGCTGTAATTATTTCTCTCACTCTAACGATCACGGTGATACCTCACATGTGTGATTTGAACACCGTTTTCATATGCGAGCGCTGCTCATATATGGGTTCGCTTCTGCGCGCAAGTTCGTCGGGACGGGGCGCTTTAAAAAAAACTTTTATTTTTTCTTATTTATATTACTTTATTTTATTTATTTGACACAGTTTTTTTTTTTATTTGGGTCACTTTTATTCCTATTACAAGGAATGTAAACATCCCTTGTAATAGACAAAAGCATGACAGGTCCTCTTAAATATGAGATCTGGGGTCAAAAAACCCTCAGATCTCATATATACACTAAAATGCAATAAAAAAAAATGTAATTTAAAAAAATGACAAAAAAAATGTCCCTTTAAGAGCTATGGGCGGAAGTGACGTTTTGACGTCGCTTCTGCCCTGCTATGGTATGGAGACGGGTGGGGCCATCTTCCCCTCACTCATATCCATACCCAGCCACGGACAGGACCCGATCGCTTCCGCCACTGCCGACGGCTCCGGTAAGCGGCGGAGGGCACGAATCCGCCACAGAGACCACCATTATCGGAAACAGGACCACCCGCTGAAGACGAGGATATCTGGGTTATGGTAGCTAGCTACTGCCATAACAGAGATATCACGCTTCAAAGTGCCGACGTATATAGTCGTGCGGCGGTCCGTAAGTGGTTAAAGCAGTAGTAAACCCCAAAGCAAATATTTATTATATTGCAGCCTATCAATTCTTAGATGTGATGACTGCATCAGCTTTCTTTTTTAGGATTTCTTTCCTTTATGCTTACATGGTAATCCTGGCAGTAAGTTTTTTTGCTTTTCAACAGAGCAAGCAGATGTAGCAGTTAGAGGGTTGAGACAAACCATTGAACACTGACAGGGGTTCTCACAATGACCAGCTTTTATTCATTTATATAAAACCTTTATCCCAAAAGAAACAAAACTGTTTCTGTAACTGCTTAAGAAGTGTTAGCTGAAGTTCGTCTTTATTGTGCTAGTGTATGTAAATTTGCTAGTCCATATAACACTCCCCTACCCCCAGACTAAGAATGCTGATGTTCGCTGTGCCCCCTGTGCTCTTACATCCAGTTGGGGCACCCGAGATCACTCTACAGCGAGCCAGAACAGGGATCTTTCAATGTAAACAAACAGATCCCCATTCTGACAGGGGAGTCTGTTCCTAGTGATCAGGAACAGCGATCTCTCTACTCCCCCAGTTAGTACACTCCCCCCCCACAGTTAGAAACACCTCCCTAGGGAACATTTATCCCCTTGATCGCCCCCTAGTGTTAACCCCTTACCTGCCAGTGTCATTTATACAGTAACCAGTGGCTATTTTTAGCATTGATTGCTGTATAAATGTATAAATGTCAATGGTCCCAAAAAAAGTATCAAAAGTGTCCGATCTGTCCTCCGCAATGTCGCAGTCCCACGAAAAATCGCTGATCACTGCTATTACTAGTAAAAAAAAATGCCATAAATATATCCCCTTTTTTGTATAACTTTTGCGCAAACCAATCAATATACGCTTATTGCGATTAGAGGAATACATATTGGCCTAAACTGATGAAGAAATGTGTTTTTGTTTTTTTATTTTTTGGGATATTTATCATAGCAAAAAGTAAACAATATTGTTTTTATTCTCAAAATTGTCTGTCTTTTTTTCGTTTATAGCGCAAAAAAAGAAAAACCACAGTGGTGATCATTGGGTACAACGTCGCACGACCATGCAATTGTCAGTTAAAGTGACGCAGTGCCGTATTGCAAAAAATTTCCTGGTCATTAGGGGGGTAAATCCTTCCGGGGCTGAAGTGGTTAAATCTGCCTTACATGACTATAATCTGACCTAGTAACTTGGCATTAAGCCAATATTTAATTTGAAAAACTATAACAATTGCTGAATATTATGGGTATGTATTTTTATAATTTAAATGTGTCAGTATATTACATAAAGAATGTCTAAAGAACAATGTTTGTATTGTTCTTTTTTTTTTTTTTTACCAGTACACAAAGCACAAAGTCTTTTTTACTGACCACAGCTCTGTCAGTAAAAAAGACTGAAGCTGCATGTAGTTATGGCTTGAACAAAACATAAAATATTATGAGAATTTATGGTACTCCAATGTATGAATCATTAAACTGGCAACTGTGATAAATATTTAATCATTTCAGTAAAATTGAGTTCTTATTGATTTTTAATATTTTGGGTGGATAGTACTATTGTTCAGAAAAGCTTTTCTTAATATACTGTACTGACGTTGGACAGCCTTTGAACTCTTTTGTTTCTAACTATTTTTGTCAAAGTTAGCAGCTTTAAATCGGAGCCAAATAATTCAGCTTTGTATTCAAGGATGTATCATCAAATCATTTTTTTTTTTATTATTCAATCTGTATAAGCACCTGAACTTGATTTGCTATTGCAGTCCCCAAACAGCAGAGCTCAGATTGGGAGAGAAAGGGGCAGCACAAGAAGCCAATCAGTTCATATGCTGAAAACGGGCAAGCTGATAGAAGGAGGAGCTGTTAGCACACCAAGCTGTTATTTCTTCTTTCACTGTCCAATTACAGCCTGGGGGAGGAACAAGACCTGTAAGTGTTGCCTAACTGGGGCAGAGAAAAATCAGGTCTTGTGTCATGCCAGACAGGGCTGTGCTATGGTATGACAGAGCTAAATAAATGTATGCATTTCAGCCGGTTCAGTCTCAACTCAATCAAGGTGTCACACAAGAAACATCTCATGATGGGTAAAAGTAGAGAGCCCTCGCAAGAGCTTTGCAATCTTATTGTTGCAAAACATACTGATGGCATTGGTTGCAGAAGGATTTTTAAACTTCTAAATGTTTCAGAGAGCACTGTTGGGGTCATAATCTTGAAGTGGAAAAAACATAATTTCACCATAAGCGACGGCCAGGTTCTCCGAGCATGATTTCAGACAGAGGAATGAAAAGAATTATCAGAAGAGTTCTCCAAAAGCCAAGGACCACTTGTGGAGCGCTTCAGAAAGACCTGGAATTAGCAGGTACAATTGTTTCAGAGAAAACACTAATGCACTGTACACACGATTGGATTTCCGATGGAATTTTCCGTTGGAATTCAGATGAAGCTGACTTTCATCAGTCTTGCCTACACACCATCAGACAAAATTCCGACCGCCCAAAACGCCGTGACGTACAACACGTACGACGGCACTATGAATGGGAAGTTAAAATCCAATGGTGCCACCCTTTGGGTTGCTTTTGCTGATTTCGTGTTACCGCGTGTTAGTAAAAGTTTGGAGTTTGGCACTTTTCATTCTCCGTGCTTTTCAGTCCGTTACAGCATGACGAATGTGCTATCTCCATTACAAACGCTAGTTTTACCAGAACGAGCGCTCCTTGTAATTTAGTCTGAGCATGTGTGGATTTTTCTCCGATGGAGTGCCACACAGATGATCGGAATTTTCTATCGTTTTTTTTTCCATCGGAAAAATTTAAAACATGTTCTATTTTTTAACACCGATGGAAAAAAGTCCGATAGGGCCCACACACGATTGTTTTTTCCGATGAAAAAGTCCATCGGACTTTTTTCATCTGAAAAAACGACCGTGTGTACAGGGCATAAGTAATGCACTCTACCGCCATGGCCTGTATGCACGCTCACCATGCAAGACTCCATTGCTGAAAACTTGTTTAAAGTTTGATGCACAACATTTAGACAAGCCTGTGAAATACTGGGAGAATATAGTCTGGTCAGATGAGACCCAAATTGAACTTTGGATGCCATATTACACATACACACCATGTTTGGAGGTCAAATGGTACTGCTCATTACCCCAAAAACACCTCCATACCAACAGTGAAGTTTGGAGGTGGGAACATCATGGTATGGGGCTGTTTTTCAGCAAACGGTACTGGTAACTTCATATCATTGAATGAAGGATGAATGGAAACATGTACCAAGACATTCTTGATAAAAAATCTGCTGCCCTCTACTAGCATGATGAAGATGAAACAAGGGTGGGCATTTCAGGAAGACAATGATCCCAAACACATAGCCAAGGAAAACTCTCAATTGACTTCAAAGAAAGAAAATAAAGCTGCTAGAATGGCCCAGCCAATCACCTGACATGAATCCAATAGAAAATCTATGGAAAGAACTAAAGATCAGAGTTCATAAATAAGACCCACGGAACCTTTAAGATTTGAAGAATGTTCTTGTGGATGATAATTACTCCTGAGCAATGTATGCGACTAGTTTCCCCATACAGGAGGCATCTTGAAGCTCTCATTACCAAGAAAGGATTTTGTACGAAGTAGTAAATAATTTCCAGTTAGCGTGTTCAATACTTTTTCCCTGTGTCATTCCATTTTATTACACATAACTTAATTTCTGAACTTAGTTTTTTGGTGTCTTTGTATGTATGGATTGCATAGGTTGTTACCGACGTGGTGAAAATCTCATGTCAATAGCACCTTTAGAAATATATTTACCTAGAAAAATGGTGACGTGTTCAATACTTATTTTACCCGCTGTACGTACAGTGCACCACTATTGCTTGCAGATACACCACATATTTGGTGAAGACATTTGCCGTTTTATCATACAGCCAAGGATTGTATAATACAATCCATAAATACAAGATATATTTTTTTCCTGAGTACATATATTAATGACAACAATGAGGAATGCTCTGAATGATTTAACGTGGAACTTTAGTCAGAAAACTAAGTCCATCTGATTCACTTCATACTGGCCCCTTTTGCAGGTATAGCTATGTAACATATTAAAAATAAGTGTCTATACTGTTTAAAATCCAGTCTTACCCTGCTCTGCACATGCTCAGTTGCTCTCTGTTTTTTACATTGTGCCACAATCAGAGCCACTAGAGGCCGATCTGCTGACAGCCTAAAGATTTACTGATGTTCAGGGGCTTCAGCAAAATGACAGCCTCCAGCAAGAAGAAACAGGAACAATGCTGGAAGCAATTTACAGCACACACTAATTTTGGTAGCATAATTATTAATGTGGACATTCCTTGCTAAAAAACACTATCTTTTATCAAGTTGTTATGGGTAAAGTTGCACTTCAATCTCTGTGTCATTGGAGTTTTCTTGGGCAACTTTGTACTTATCATTACAGAACTTCCACTAAATTATCACAAAACATATTGCAATCAATACATTGTAACATATTTCCTTCCAAATAAAGTAGTTGTTTCGGTGGACTGTGGTAACATTGTTGCATTTAAAGTAGAACTAAAGGCGGCCTTTCGAAAATCGTATCAAAGAATTTTCGTACGAATTTCGCACCATTAGTGGGCTGCAGCAACAGCCGATTTTCGTGCGGTAATCAAATTTGAAGGAATACGACATGTTGGAAATTTTTTGAAAAACGAACGATGTTCTGATCAAGGATGGGAGAATCGTGCGAGAAATGTAATAGAAAAAAAAATGCGCATGTGCAAGAAAAGAATATTCCCGGAGAGAAAAGAATATTCCCGGAGAGAAAAGGATATTCCCGGCAACATGAAGGTTTGGTCGGCCGAATTTCGAAAATCAATGGTGGCATCATCGGGTCACAAAAAAAAACGTTCTGATTTTGAAATGAAAATTTGTTCGAAATTCGACCCGTGTGTGGCCTGCTTAAGTTTAGCTCTTTTTTCTTTTTTTCTTGGATAGAGTAAGGGAGAGTTATAGCCCTTGTCAGATTTTTTTTTTGCCATCTGTGTCCCATGGGGAGATTTCCCTTCACTTGCTGTCCCATAGCCAAAGCAGGAAGTGGGTGGAAATCTCTCATCATGGGGTGTCACCAGGATCTCCATTGGAAGATGTCCCATCTATTACTATTCTGATGTCAACCCAAAATGTGGGACTTTTTATTTTATTTTACCTATAATTTTACTTTTAATGATAATGGTAAATAGGACAAAAAAGGGTGAATCTCCTTAGCAGGAGTACAGACAGCAAAGGGAAAAAAAAACGTGACAAGTGTCCCTATCCTTCTTTTCTTTAGCCAAGACCAAAAAAAAAACTGGTACATATGTCTAGTGGCAGAATGGAGGATTTTATTTTGAATTTGTATATTATGTGTGGTGCAATAAAGGTTTAATTTTATGGTTAAGCATCTGTGGGCCGATGTTTATTTTCAGTAATTATGACTGTTATCTCTAATAGTCTTTTAATAATTTTTCATTTTTTTTATATATATTCACATATGTAATCTCTGAACTGGGAGAACTGAATTACACATCCTTTGATAGTTAAACCAGCTGCTATACAGTATATACCGGTATGTATATCTAACTGTTTACCTGGAGTTAAGCTTTAATACAAAAATGTTTGGGAATCATGCTTCAAAAATAAATAAAAAATAAATAGAAATATGAAAAACAGTGCTCGTACTTTAATCTATACGCAAAGATATATATATATATATATATATATATATATATATAAAATGATAACCAATACAAAAAGCGATGTCCAATAAAGTCCCAAATCAAAACTTATATTCAGTGTTCCATGCACCCCACATGTTTCACAAAAAATAAACGCTTTGTGCTTCACTCCAATGTGTGCAAATCAGCACCACACTCAACAGACCGAATTGACCTCTTGTGTGAACAAGAAAGTCAAATCACGCTTGTTGTTATAATGTACACCTCAGGATCGGTGATGAAGCCCAGGGACACTGTATTATCAATCAGAAGATGTCATTTTACACCAATATTATTTGCCTCTTAAGTCCTTCAAGAGCCACCAGACATGAGCAGCAGGGCCATTAAGAAGGAAATGAGAAGCCTCCAATAATGTAAAATTGCACTTACAGAGTCTTAAATGCAGCCAGGTATTCACAACAAAAAGGAAGTACCGCTGGTTCCCCAGCATGAGTTCCACTAAACTGGAAGTGACATAACCTACACATTTCGTCATTCATGTTCAACTTCCTCAGGAGCTCCAGCGGTAATTCCAGTTTGTTGTGAATACTTGGCTGCATTTGTTTATGATTTAATAAAATGGTTTTACACTATGGGAGACTTCTCCTTTCCTTCCTGATGGTCGGGCTGTCCATGTCTGGTGGCTCAGGAAGAACTTGAGATGCAAATTAATATTAGTGGAAAATGGCATCTTTGGCAACTCTTATGATTGATAAAACAGTGTGCCTGGTCTTCATCTCCAGTCCTGAGGTGTACATTATAACAAGTGGGATTTGAATTTATTGTTCACACAGGAGGTTAATTCAGTCCAGAGTATGGTATATGTTGATGTTTTTTTTTTGTGGAACACGTGGGGTGCATGGAACACTCAATAGTTTTGATTTGGGACTTTATTAGACATTTGATATTTGTATTGGTTATCAATATTTTTCATTTTTAAATTTATTGTATAGATTAAAGTATGAGCGATGTATTACATTTTTCAAATATTTATTTGCTTAAAGCACTTGGTTGGTTACAACAGCTGCTATACACTTTTTCACTGTCAGTCACAATTTGTATTATAATAGCACATGTGTTATTTACAGTTTCTAAAGATATCAAACTGCTTGACAAAGTTAAAAATGAAGCACAAATTAATGCAAGGAGCAGAGCTTGCCTGCCGTATGATTCTTTTTTTCAGTCAGGCATGCAACAGGTCACCCATGGAAAATGTTGGCAGCAGCCTGGTGTCCTGGGAATACAACACATTAATCTGCAAAATGTGTCCACTATGAACTTGTACAGGGTTAAAAGACTGGCAGTGGTGGGGTGGTAGTGGTCATTGGTGGTGGTCAAGATTGGTGACTTTGAATTTGAAATGGTGAAGGGCTTGAACTGTAACTTATTTACAGTGGATTCATTTTTTTTTATGTGGAATAATGTTAACTTTGTTAAATAAAATATAAAAAAATTCAGACAGGACACTTGAGTCTGGAAAAACAAGCACCTGAATTGCATGTTGGACTGGTGTTACAGCTTTCCTAGTAATTCATGGGGTCAGTTTTAACTGATGGCTGATGAAAGATATTGACTGTCTCAATGACTGAGATGACTAGGGCTGTTGCTTACAATACAATACATTGCAATTGGTCACTTTTTGGAGGAAACTTTCAGACAACAGATTTCTCAGTATATGTGTGGCACAAAAGTGAGCACAAGATTATCAAGTGTTCTGTCCTGAGTACTGAGTAACAGCAGCATTGGTACCAGAACTATGACTGATCAAGGCACTGTGAGGAAGTATACAGCTTATGTTTACTCCTATATTACGCTCCTATGATATTTAGAACTTGTGTCTTTTTGATCCATCCTTTCTGATTAACTGTGGAACAGGAAGGATATGAAAGGCATTCAAGGTACCATGAGCAGTCTAGAAAAATCTCCAAGAATGAAAAATTACCAGAAGATTGTGTATATCTGTATCAAGTGAACTTAAATCCTTGTTTACAAATCTCTTAGCTCATCTCTTGGTTGTAACTCCTGAAGGTTCCATTCAAACCGGGTGCAGTGGGCCGGCATTGGTTAGCTATTACAGCGCAGTCCCATCGCACCTCCACCACAAGGCAAAGCACAATGCCTCTTCTCTAGTGTGGCAGGTTCACACCTCTACATTGTGGTGGTGTGCATGAAGTACTTTTTTCCAGGACAAGGCAGGTCACCGCACACTGGAACTCTATGAAATGTCACTGAGTGACATTTCAATAAAGTTTGTTTAAAAAAAATTAAAAAAACAGTGCGATGCACCGCTATCAGTGCATCAACGCTGTATTGGTTTGGCCAGATCGCACTTCACCTCAGCAGCTGCGTTACAATGCAGTGGCTTGTGTGAATGAGCCTGAATACAAATTGTAGGGGCTTACAATAGAAAGCCTAGGACTAGTGAGGGGGATAATTACTCACATCACACAACTAGTAAAGCAGGATATAACTCTATGATTGTCTTAACTAGTGGTCTCCAAACTAGTTAAGAGCCATATGCGGCCCTTTGCCTGCCTTGGTGCGCTATTCTCCCACTGATAGGAGACACTATTCTGCCAACTGACTTCAACAATGGGGCACTATTTCTCCCAATGATACTAACGGTGGGGCACTATTTCTCCACCTTATACAAAATATGGTGATGTTTACTATCACTGATGCCAGTGAGAGTCACTGATGGCCACAGTCCGGCCCCCCTAAAGTCTGAAGGACAATAAACTGGCCATTTGTTTAGAAAGTTTTAATCCTAAATTCTACACATGATCATAGGGCTGATAATATGTTTATTATAACAAAATTAAAACCCGCGCTGACAGACTGTGCAGTGATAATTGATTAATGTGAGTACATGAATGAATGACTCCGCAGCTGCTGCAACAAAAGGTCTAACACCTCAATAAAATGAAAATATATTAGGTATTTGCAGCGCTTGCAGAAAGGTATGTGAGCAAAAGAAATGTGTCACAAATGCTTGTATCACAAACATCTATAAGTGAATAGCTTGTATGACATAACATCAATTATGGTATATCCACTGTGCTCATAAATGAAAATATATAAAAACAATGAGTGAGCAAACTTTAGGTTCATTGAATAACAGTTATATCAATCCTGGAGAACTGAGTGTTTCCACACCAGAAATCAGATGTTGGTTCCTAGATGAAAATTCCCTTCTAATGGCCCCGCTCATCAGATAGGGAAATAATATAAATACGAGATCTCACCAACTAAAGTCTGGGCAAACTTCATCTCATGTAGATGGGCTCCATAGTATCAGCAGCAAAAGCATTTAAGTGACCATATGGAAAGAAAAGGAAAAAAAATTATGTGAAGTACCGCTAGTGAACAGACAGCATAGCGCTGCTAGCAAAGAGACTCACAGGACTGCAGTGATAAACGAGCGTCAGTGTTGTTTCCCGGGTACACAGCGTGCGTTTCCACCGAAACCGGAAGTAGCGTCACTGGTTCTGGATTGGCCGGAAATTACGTCAACGCGTTTCGCCCCTCCTCCAGGGCATCATCAAGGACATCACTTCCGGCCAAGAAAGTGAGAATTTATATGCGCCGAGGTCTCCGCCTCTTAAAAAACAAACCAATTATAATAACAACAGAACCTCTAGGCGTAAAAAAAACGCCCACTTCCTGATCACATCATTGCCCATCACTTGTCAAGAAAAACAACTTTATTATAACAAAACATTGACAATGATAGCAATAGAAACGATCCGATAGAAGTTCAGTTAAACAATAAAATACACTTGTTTCATTATAAAGATCAATATAAACATAAAAATTATAAAAGTTAGGCAATTAAATAGGGACTGGTTATAAACAAGGTTAATTTATAATAGACTAGTAGATATTTCGTAAAAATAAAAAAAATTATGCAATTAAATAGGGACTGGTTATAAACAAGGTTAATTTATAATAGACTAGTAGATATTTCGTAAAAATAAAAATGAATATGTAAATAAACAATGAAAATTATAATAAATAATAAATAAATAAAATAAATGTAAAAATAAGTAATAAATAAATAATAAATAATAAATAAATAATAAAATGAAATAAAATAAAAATAAATATAAAAATAAAATAAAAATAAAAAATAAAAAATAAATGAAAATATACAAAAAATTATAATAAAAAAAATAAATAAAAAAAATAAAATTAGAATAAAAAAATAAAAATAAATGTAAAAAAAGAAAGTAAAAATATAAAAATAAAAATAAAAATAAAAATAAAAAACAATAAATGAAAAATAAAAATAAAAAATAAAAAATAATAAATAAAAATAAAAATATGTGTGTGTCCAGCAACATCACCAATTAGATAAGAAACAATTTAAATCTAGTTCGATGTTGAGGCCTGAAATTTGCTTTGGATAAAGATTTAAATAAATTTGAAGTTTTCATTGACTTCCAGAAGTTTATAAGGAAAATAAACATAAAAAAGACGTATGCCAAACACAAAAAAGATATTTCACCAAAAGAAAATATAGAAGAATTTACTCATAGTACAGATTGGTTTGTTTTTTAAGAGGCGGAGACCTCGGCGCATATAAATTCTCACTTTCTTGGCCGGAAGTGATGTCCTTGATGATGCCCTGGAGGAGGGGCGAAACGCGTTGACGTAATTTCCGGCCAATCCAGAACCAGTGACGCTACTTCCGGTTTCGGTGGAAATGCACGCTGTGTACCCGGGAAACAACACTGATGCTCGTTTATCACTGCAGTCCTGTGAGTCTCTTTGCTAGCAGCGCTATGCTGTCTGTTCACTAGCGGTACTTCACATGAATTTTTTTTCCTTTTCTTTCCATATGGTCACTTAAATGCTTTTGCTGCTGGTACTATGGAGCCCATCTACATGAGATGAAGTTTGCCCAGACTTTAGTTGGTGAGATCTCGTATTTATATTATTTCCCTATCTGATGAGCGGGGCCATTAGAAGGGAATTTTCATCTAGGAACCAACATCTGATTTCTGGTGTGGAAACACTCAGTTCTCCAGGATTGATATAACTGTTATTCAATGAACCTAAAGTTTGCTCACTCATTGTTTTTATATATTTTCATTTATGAGCACAGTGGATATACCATAATTGATGTTATGTCATACAAGCTATTCACTTATAGATGTTTGTGATACAAGCATTTGTGACACATTTCTTTTGCTCACATACCTTTCTGCAAGCGCTGCAAATTCTTGATAATATGTTTAAGCATTTTACGTTTTTTAGAAAAGTTGTTTATCCTGGTGGAATGTTGTTTTTCCTTAAAGGAAATCTATGGTCATAGTATACACTACACTTTCAATTTACAACATCAGCATTGTAATAGCATTTCAAACTATAGGTATTCTTTATAGTTTGACAATCCAATATAAGCTTAGTTCAAAAAGCTCCTTTTATGATTTTATGAATTTAAACGTTGACCATAGATATGCTTTAAAGTAAAACTAAAGGCCCCTACACAACAATCTAAACAAGTAACACAAACTACCTTTACCTTCCCTGATGAACAGGATGTGTCCAGCCACAATGCTACATAATACAATTTGTAATATAATTTAATGTTTCAGTTTAAATATGTAGCAGGGCAAAATTTGATTGGAAACATTATGAATTATTTATCCAACCCACTGGTAATATATACAGTATATATATATATATATATATATATATATATATATATATATATATATATATATATACTATAGCTGTCATAGTGATATAAATATATATACAGTATATGGGTTCTTCAAAACGTTTCCACACGTTTTTTAACTCTATTAAATATGAAAAAGTGCAGAAACTTTTTGACGACCCCTTGTGTATATATAGATATATATATCTATCTATATATATATATATAGATAGATATATATAGATATACATTTCTATAAATAGATATCTATCTATCTATAGATATATATATATATATATATGGATATATATATAGATATATTTAATAATGTCTGTGTTAACTCTTCAATCTTGGAATTAAGTAGTAGATTAGTCTAAAACAACAGGACTGCTGAATATGGATCTATTTGTCAGCACTTCTTTTAATAATCCCAGAATGACTATGTCTATTGAAAAAACTGAACACTGAATGAGAGTAACCTTCAAATAGATCATTCAGCACAATCTGTAAACTGAGAGCAATATGCCAGATAAAAATAGCTGCAGATACAACTGCTTTTTTATCCCTATAATCTTTCCTCTTCTGGTAGCAATTTAACCATTAGAGCTGTCACATGTCATTTTCAGCTCATTAGGTGGGATTTTATACATTTTATCTACAGTTGGAAGAGGTAATAAGCAGTAGGAATCGGGAAGGTCAGATATTAAGAATGCCATCATCATCCCTCATCACTTTCAATGAGAAATTCTTCTGTAATTGTTAGAATGTTGCAAGATTATTTCAGAAAGTGGGTTTAAGGATTCTGCTAAGTTTTATGAGCTCTTTTGTTGAAGTCTTGAGATTTAAATGCCAGCAATGTGGAATAATATATTGAAAATGTTTTAAAGCCTTATGTTTCTTCAGAAATGGTTTTGGAAAGTTTTAAAGCTTCAATAATTCCCTACGTAGCCAGGAATAGTTTGCTTTCTAGTAGCCTTCTCACTGCCATTACAGCCTATGGACAGTCTGGTCAGATTGTAGTGTGCAGGGGAATATACGCAGGCATTTAGGCTTCATGTATACGGGACGTTTTAAAACATCTCCTTGACAGCTAGTTACCGACGTTTAAAAATGTCTGTTGTGCAGCGTTTAGATGCCGCGTTTAGACACGTTTGCATTTAGAAGCGTTATTTACATTGTAAATGGTCAGAAATGTATCTCCATTAAATACGCCTATAAACAAAACGCAGCTAAACATGAGTTACCACGTTTACACGTGTCCACAAGCTGTTAGTGGCATTTGGCATTTCAAATGCCTCTGAACATCCGTCCCGAACGCATTTTTTTTTTTGCTTTCCTAAAACTGGAACTTCTGCTTTCCTAAAAATAGAACTTCCGCTTTTCAGATTCCTCCCCCCCTCCGGTGTCACATTTGGCACCCTTCTGGGGGGGCGGGGGGCAGATACCTGTCTAATACAGGTATTTTGCTCCCACTTCTGGGCATAGATACCCGAGCCACCCACGGGTATCTATGCCACTTCTGGCGCCTTTTCCGCCCCCCCCCGCTGTCTTCTGGGAGACACACAGGTCCCAGAAGACAGCAGGGACCAGTGGGAATGCGCAACACAAGCCGTACATGCGCAGCAGGGCACCAGAAAGTGAAGAATCAAGGCTTCACTTCCTGATTCCCTTACCGAAGATGGCGGCGGCAGCACCCGAGAGCCGAGGGATAGATCAGCTTCGGGTGCCAACATCGCAGGCGCCCTGGACAGGTAAGTGTCCGTTTTTTTAAAGTCAGTAGCTGGCATATTTGTAGCTGCTGACTTTAAAAAAAAAAATTGGGGGCGTGTCCGGAAGCCGACCTGCATGGCAGCTTAGATCCACAGCTCTCTCCCAGCCCGAGCTTTACAGGCACTTTTGGGGACAATTCACTACACTAGGATGGGCAAATCCCGGAACACCCGCTCCACTAAATACAGGGGATCATCCCAGCCTCCGCCCGGATCAGCAGCGGACCTCCGCGACTTCTTTCTACAGCCTGCTTCTTCCCCCGGGAGAACAGGCAAGATGGCGCCGGACCCCTCCATGACCCGCTCGCGGTCCTCCACACAGAAGACTCCAGCGGCATACATGTCCGACCGGACCTCTGCTGAATCCCCGCCAGCCTCAGACACCGCGGACTCTCCTTCCTCATCAGGTGCTGTGAGTACCCCCAGCCATTTCCTCCTCCATGAGGCGACACCACGAGGAGTGCAGGCCGCCATGCTCGCCCCTCCCCTCCCCCGCACTACACTCAGTGCTCGGATGCCTTTCCCCGCCTGCTGCGGACAGCTTCAGACCCCTGCCTGCAGGGACCAGGCCCTGGCTCCCCTTCTCACTCGGAGTCCTCACTGGACTTCCCCACTCTGCCGGACCCCATTTTCCTGCAGTCCAGACACCTCAGGAGCCTGTGAGGCCCCGGGAGGACTTCCAACCCTCCACTCCTATACCGCCCCCTCCTAAGGCTCAGAGACTGTCTCCCACACAGGCCCCCAGCTCTCCTGTGGCACTGCAGGTACTGCTGGCTCCCACTTGCACTCAAAAAGGCTGCTCCCCTGCTCCACGTCCACCTGATACTGCAGCCATGCAGCCCCCCATGCCGGACCAGATGCCATCCTGGGGCGATCAGTGGACCTCACCTGCTGGGCTGGCGTACCTGGCGCATGGCTACACCACCCCACATTCTCAGCCGTTGTCACCCCGACTACCTCCACCAGAATAACACCCCATGTTGGCCCACGTCCAACCTCCACCCCCACAGTGGCAATCATATTTGCAGACGATGCCTACTAAAGAGGACTTTAGACAACTGGTGGAGGACGTAAAGTACACGTGCCGCTCAGAAATCCAAGCCCTACAGTCCGGCCTCAAGCACTTGGCCGATCGTGTAGAAATGGCAGAGGAGGACATTCAAGACACCAAACTAGCTGTTCACAGGGTCCAACTACAAGGCGCAGACCATCGTTCCCTCCTGAGAGATATGCAACGTCATGTGGAGGACTTGGACAACAGGGGGCGCAGAAACAACATCCGGGTGAGGGGGGTCCCGGAATCTGATGGCCCTGAGGACATAAAGAACTCCTTACAGACTGTGTTTAACAATCTTTTAGGGAAGCCCCCCACAACGCACATTGAAATGGACAGAGCCCACCGGGCCTTGCGCCCCAAAGGCGCCACCTCTAAGCCACGGGATATCATCTGTAGGATCAGCTCTTATCCCTTGAAGGAAGAGATCATGCGACAGGCCCGACTGGCGCGCAAAATAATGCTACATGATGCCCCCTTGCAGCTGTACCCGGATCTTTCATGGATCACCCTGCAGAAGCGCAAACTCCTACAACCGCTACTGCATGCCCTGCAAGAGGAGAACATCCCCTACAGATGGGGATTCCCCTTCAGTCTAACGGCAAACCATCAGGGCAAATCGGCCGCACTGAGATATCCCGAGGATCTTCCTGCCTTTTGTGACGCCCTGGGGATGCCTGTCCCCCAACTTCCAGAATGGGACCTCGTGGCGACGCAACCCCCGCCACCTGCAACTTGGCAGAAAGTCCCCTCATCTAACCGCCCACGAAATAATGGGGCTTCCCACAAGGCTGCTCGGCACAGCAATGGCTGAACCTGCTGAGACTCTCCCCATATGTTGCCCCTTACTGAACTGCCTGCCCATATGATTCGCCTGCTGTTTCAGCCCTGGACACTCTTGAACTTCTAGTCCCCTCTTAAGTGTCCTAGCTTAATTCCCAGTTTCTCTTACGGGCGAGCCCCGGATGGGTCTCGTGAGAGTAGGATTTTTTGTTGCATCCCCGCCCCCCCTCCCTGGTTAAGTGTTTACCATCTCTTAGTTGAGTTTTTATGTGTCCACTGACCAACTTAGGGCTCCCTTGCATCCGCCTGACCTTTCCTAGTGGACTTTGGTTGGGTGGATCCCTGGGAAACCGTATTGACCTAGGCCTATTAGCCTTTCAAGGTCAAATACAAGTATTTGCTCTAATTGTCTATTGTTTTCTATGTGCTCACTTTCTTTCTTTTCCTATTTCCCGGTCTCTCTTTCTTCTCTCTTCTTCATCATCGAGTGGCTCTCCGCGCGGTTCGTGGAACTCACCTGGACCGTCTCCCGGGGTGTGCAGGTCCCTGACCCCTGGCCTTCGTCAGCTCCACGCCAAGCCAGGTATGAGACTTCCCCCCCTCCCCCACCCGTTACTATGGCTAAGGTCTTGTCCCTGAACGTACACAGCCTGAACTCCGACAGAAAGAGGCATCTGGCACTGAGGGAGTTTAGACAGTCGGGCGCAGACGTTGTTCTCGTCCAAGAGACACATTTTGACAAGGGGGGGTCATTTGCATTTGCATCCAGGCAGTTTCCCCAGATCTACTCATCTTCCGGCCCCCACAAGCGAGCTGGGGTTGCTATACTGATCAAGCACGGGTCTCCATTTACCTGCTCTGGTTATTATAGTGATCCACGTGGTCACTTTGTTATCCTTCGGGGACTGTGGCGTACACAGGCGATCACGTTCTGTGCTCTATATGCCCCGAATGTTAAGCAACATAGATTCTTGTCAGGGGTGTTTGCCCGCCTCTTCAGGACTGACCATGGGCTTTTGGTGATAGGGGGCGACTTTAACTTGGCCCACTCTGCAACTGCGGATCGCCTGGTGGTGAGCTCCCAGGCATCGTCGGCTCGAGCCCTCAGGGACTCGAAGCTTTTCCGCCAACTCTCCAGACGTTATGCTCTCTTTGATGCCTGGAGGGCTCTCCACCCGGGTGATCGGCAGTACACCTTCTACTCTGCCCCGCATCGAACCCATTCTCGTATTGACTACTTCTTCACCAACAGCTCCACGCTCCGAGTGACCCGTGAGGCACGGATACTCCCGATCTCCTGGTCAGACCACGCACCTATCTTGCTTATGTTGGACGTAGGCTCCCCCGTCTCTAGACCCTACAACTGGAAGTTAAACACATTCCTCCTCCAACACCTCCCGTCCAAAACAGACCTGAGCACCACCCTGCAACTTTACTTCACGGAAAACTCCACACCCGACGTGTCCCTCTCCACATTGTGGGAGGCTCATAAGGCGGTCATCCGAGGTAAATGCATGGCGATATCCTCAGCTCTGAAGAGGGATGCCTTGGCTGCGAAATTGCAAGCCGAGAGGGAGCTTGGGGTCTTGGAGTGACGGCTGCTGACCTCCCCCACCCTCTCCCTTCTTAAAAAAATCACGAACCTGCGTATGACACTAAAGGATCTAGCACTAGGTCGTGTAGAAAAGGCTCTGATTAGACTGCGGCAAGTTTATTATGACAAAGGTAATAAGGCCCACTCCCTTCTAGCGAGAAAGCTGCGGGATAGCCACCTTGCGACTACGCCTCACCAGATCAAAGACAAATTCGGCTGCATACACTCTCATCCTAAGGACATAGCCCATACCTTTGCTGACTTTTATATGCACCTCTATAACAACCCTGACATCCCCAGCGGCCCCCTCCCCCCTGACCTCTCACTACGCATGACGCAGTATCTAGACCAGAGTGGAGTATCCAAACTCCAGGACTCTGACCTAACGTCCTTAAATATGCCGATCACCGAAGAAGAGATAGAACAGGCAGTTAAATCCTTGCCTTCCCACAAATCCCCAGGCCCAGACGGCCTACCCTATGAATACTACAAGTCTTTCCTCCCCCTGTTACTTCCCCACATGTGTAAACTTTTTAATGCCTTCCTGCGAGACACTAATGTCCCGGCGGATATGCAGCGCTCCTTCATCACCCTGATCCCCAAGCCCGATAAAGACCCTGTTCTGTGTGGCAACTACAGACCTATCGCCCTCCTGAACTCAGACCTAAAAATCTTTACAAAACTACTCTCAATCCGCTTAAATATGGTCCTCCCCTCCCTCATCCACAAGGACCAGGTGGGCTTTGTACCGCTCCGGCAGGCAGGCGACAACACTAGGAAGGTGATTGATCTGGTGGACGTGGCGGACAGGGAGAAATCGGCGTCCCTGCTCCTTAGCCTGGACGCCGAGAAGGCCTTTGACCGGCTTGGGTGGCCCTTCCTGTTTGAGACGCTCCGCCATGTTGGGTTCCGGGGTCCTTTTTTGCGAGCAATCCAACACCTCTACTCCAACCTGTCCTCGCAGGTAAAAACTCCCTTTGCCCTCTCGCCCTCGTTCTCTATAACCAATGGCACACGGCAGGGGTGTCCGCTCTCACCCCTGCTATTCGCGCTTTGCGTTGAACCCTTGGCAGCCTCCATCCGAGGTAACTCGGCTATCCGGGGAATCTCGGTACGGGGTCGGGAATTTAAAGTCTCCATGTTTGCAGACGATGTTATCCTTTCACTGACGCAGCCTAGGATCTCTCTTCCAAATCTCCATGCGGAACTGGCCCGCTATGGAGCCCTTTCGGGATTCAAAATTAACAACTCCAAGTCAGAGGCCCTACCTATTAATATTCCTGAAACGGAACTCGCTCAGCTGAAGGCCAACTTCCCCTATCACTGGAAAAATAATACCTTGAAATATCTAGGAATACACATCACCTCAAAATTCTCTACTATATATCAGGAGAACTTCCCCCCACTCTTCCGTTCGATTAGAACTTTGATCACGCAATGGAAGCAGCATCGCATTTCTCTATTCGGCCGGATCGCCTCAGTTAAGATGGCGATTCTCCCGAAGCTCCTTTACCTCTTCCAAACACTGCCCATCCCAGTCCCCTACAAACACCTGAGAAGCCTCCAATGTGACCTTATTAAATTTATTTGGAACTACAAGAGACATAGGGTCCCTCAGTCGGTACTATTGGCGGCTCGTTCGGATGGGGGCTTGGCGGTCCCTGACCTAGTCAGGTATTACCAGGCGACCCAGCTACGTGCTATATCCTCATGGTTCACTCAACGGTCCTATAACAAGTGGACGGCGATCGAGAAAATATGGCTAGCCCCGACCAAATAGTCTGCTTTGGAGTGCGAGTGCGGAGGTCCCCCCCGACCGATTGTTGGGGTCCATGTCTCAGCTAAGACGACTCTGGCGCAGGGTGGCGGGTCCATATGGGTTGAACTCTGAACGTTCGCTCTTGACTTCGTTTGTCTGTAATCCCAACGTGCCGGATAGCCTCTCCCACCAAATGTCGCACCCCTGGACGTCTCGGAATCTATTTCATTTCGGGAACCTAGTGGATCTCGTGAAGCGCACATTATTACCCTTCCCTAGACTTCAGACCAAATATGGCCTACCGCGCCAGGCATTTTATAGTTACCTAAAAATCCGCCACTATGCTCTGACCATAGCTCCCGACTTACACTTCTCCCCCCCAACCCCCTTTGAGTCCTTGGTCCTGGCAGGCTCTGCCCAGAAGGGCTTAATCTCATCCATTTATAAAATACTTAACACCTATTCCATGGACTCGAGGGGTAAACATTCCTACATGACTAGGTGGGAGAAGGCCCTCAATGAGGAAATTCCTCTAGAACAGTGGCGGATCATATGGTCTCGGGCGGCGAAGGGCTCCCTCTGCACTCTGTACAAGGAAAACACTTACAAAATCCTTCTTTTTTGGTACATGACCCCTGATGTGCTCCACACCATATACCCCTCCAGCTCAGACCGCTGTTGGCGCTGCCAGAAAGACAGGGGGTCCCTCCTTCACATTTATTGGAGTTGCACTCTACTCACTCCCTACTGGACTGAAGTACAGCAGCTGTTGTCACGGTTGTTGGAAATGCCGATCCCCATGACTCCCAAGTTCTTCTTGCTAGGCCTCTCGCCGCTGCGGCTTCTCCCACCCTACAAATACTGACAAGCCATATCCTCACAGCTGCACGCTGTCTCATAGCTCTAAACTGGAAAAAACAATCCCCCCCTACTCCCGAGGCCTTGCACGCTAGAACCAAAGACGTGGAGCTGATGGAGAAAATGACGGCCAGGATGCAGGATAAGCTGGACGCCCACGACAAAGTCTGGGGGCTGTGGCACCTTCGGGAGGATCCACCGTGACCAGGTGACTGAGCTACCATGATGATCTCTCTTCTTTTCTTTCCTCTTTTCCTCTTTCTTGCTCTCCCCTGAGAGTATTCTAAGGACTCCCTTTGTCCCGAATAGTTTGCTGGATGTTTGTTTTTGTTTTTTTATGACGCATTTCTGCATCACTTCCATCTTTGGTTGGGTGCCTGCTATTGCTTACAAGTATATGGATAAAACCTTACTGTCTCTGTTTGACAACCTGGAAACGTAATGTACTCCATTTTTTGAAGTCTTACATCCCTTTGTATTTTCTTTGTAGAAAAACACAATAAAAATTGTTATTTGAAAAAAAAAATAAGGTGAAAGAAAAATTTGGCGGAGCTCCGATTTAACCTCAACTTCCTGAAAACGACTCTAAACGACCCTGTGTACATGTACTGATAATATAACACAGAGGAGAGTTCAGGGACAGCTTAAAAAAAACACCCAACTGCTCCTAAACATCAGTTTACCAGCAGAAGTGTACATGAAGCCTAATGCTTCGGTACAGATGACTTTAGGATTGAGTGAGCATGTATTTTTAAATTTAAATGTGTCTAATAAAGAATAGTGAGTTGCTAGGTCAAAGTGTTGTAGAGCATAGAAGTGTGTCATACAAAGTAACTTGTCTGCGCAGCAGTATCGCTTTAGAGTACTTGCATATAGTTTTAAAGCCCAAATCTGGGCAAAACTTTTTATTCAAATTTTGGGTAGCAAGTGGAACATTTACAGGATGCCAGGGTTTGGTCATGGACTGTGAGATTGTTTTTTCCATTATTTGGGCTGTGATCTCCTTAGGAGGGAGGAAATGAAGCACTGTGGAGTACTCAGTGATTCTCACTTGTGCAGGTTTAGGGGTTCTGGGCTGATTTGGGAAAGAGGGAACCTGAGTTACAGTTTTCCCAGGATTGTTAAGTCCTAATTAGGGATGAGCTTCGAGTTCGAGTCGAACTCATGTTCGACTCAAACATTGCCTGTTCGTCCGTTCGCCGAACAGCGAACAAATTGGGTTGTTCGCGGCAAATTTGAAAAGTCTATGGGAGAAATCTAAAGTGCTAATTATAAAGGCTTATATGCAAGTTATTGTCATAAAAAGTGTTTGTGGACCCGGGTCCTGCCCCAGGGGACATGTATCAATGCAAAAAAAATTTTTTTAAACGCCCGTTTTTTCGGAAGAAGTGATTTTAATAATGCTTAAAGTGAAACAATAAAAGTGAAATATTCCTTTAAATTTTGTACCTGGGGGGTGTGTATAATATGCATGTAAAGTGGCGCATGTTTCCCGTGCTTAGAACTGTCCCTGCACAAAGTGTCATTTTTTAACCACTTAACGACCGCCCACCGCCGATTTACGTCGGCAGAATGGCACGGACAGGCAGAATCACGTAGATCTACGTGATCGCCTTTGTGCAGTTGGGGGGTCCATCCGGACCCCCCTTCACTGCAGTGAGCGGCCGTTAAGTGTTCGGGAGCGATCAGGCATGAGGGGGGGGGCCGCTCGATTCTGCCCCCCCCTCGCGATCGCTCCCGGCCAATGAAAATGCTTCCTCCGCCATGTGATGTAAACAAGGCTGGAGGAAGTGATGTCATCTCCCTCGCCGCGGTCTTTTCGTTCCCGGCGCCGAGCAGAGAAGAAGCAGGTTAGTGCACCAACAGTCCACTGACACGTAGGTACACATAGGCACACAAATCACCCCCCAGTCACCCCCAGATCACCCCCCAGGTCACCCCAAAGCCCCCAATCACAGTGTCACTGATTGCAGTGATCATTTATTTTACTGATCACTGCATTTAGTGTCATCTGTGATTGTAAAAAGTTGCAGGGCAGTTAGGATTAGGCCCCTTTAGGTCCAGGGTAGCCCCCTAACCCCCCCTAATAAAGGTTTAACCCCTTGATCACCCCCCAGGTAACCCTTTCACCCCCTAACTTCAGCGTCACTAAGCGATTGTTTTTCCGATCGCTGTATTCGTGTCGCTGGTGTTTTAGGCAGTTATTTTTTTTTAGGTTCGCCGCAGGTTTTTATTAGTGTCAGGTACCCCCACATATTATTTTAACCCCCTGATTGCCCCTAGAGTTAACCCTTTCACCAGTGATCGCCGTATAAGCGTCACTGGTGTCACTGGTTAGCCAGTAAGTTATTTAGTTATTTAGGTTACCCGTCAGGTTTTTATATAGTGTCAGGTACCCCCATATTTAACCTAATAAAGGTTTTAACCCCCTGATTGCCCCTATTTAACCCTTTCACCAGTGATCACCATATAAAGGTTACGGGTGACGCTGGTTGATTAGTTTGCTTTTTATAGCATCAGGGCACCCGCCGTATATAACCCAATAAAGGTTTAACCCCCCTGATCGCCCGGCGGGTGAGATCAATTAGGTTTTAGCGCCAGAGAGGGTCTGCGTCGCCCCAGGCAGTGTTAGGTTAGTGATAGTAACGCTAACACCCACGCGCAAAGCATACACCCCCCTTAGTGGTATAGTATCTGATCAGATCTGATCAGATCTATACTAGCATCCCCAGCGGTTTAGGGTTCCCAAAAACGCAGTGTTAGCGGGATCAGCCCAGATACCTGCTAGCGCCTGCGTTTAGCCCCTCCGCCCAGCCCAGCCCAGCCCAGCCCACCCAAGTGCAGTATCGATCGATCACTGTCACTTACCAAACACAACACACATAACTGCAGCGTTCGCAGTGCTTGGTTTTTGGGGCCCTGTACGCGGCTAGGCTCCCAAAAAGTCCCACACATGTGGTATCCCCGTACTCAGGAAAAGCAGCAGAATGTATTTTGGGGTGCAATTCCACATATAACCATGGCATGTGTGAGCAATATATCATTTAGTGACAACTTTTTGTACATTTTTTTTTCTTTTTGTCATTATTCAATCATTTGGGACAAAAAAAAAATATATTCAATGGGGTCAACATGCCTCTCAGCAAATAGCTTGGGGTCTACTTTCCAAAATGGGGTCATTTGGGGGGGTTTTGTGCCATCTTGGCATTTTATGGCCTTCAAAACTGTGATAGGTAGTGAGGAGTGAAATCAAAAATTTATGCCCTTAGAAACCTTGAAGGCGGTGCTTGGTTTTTGGGGTCCCGTACGCGGCTAGGCTCCCAAAAAGTCCCACACATGTGGTATCCCCGTACTCAGGAGAAGCAGCAGAATGTATTTTGGGGTGTAATTTCACATATGCCCATGGCATGTGTGAGCAATATATCATTTAGTGACAACTTTGTGCAAAAAAAAAAAGTTTGTCATATTCCCGCAACTTGTGGCAAAATATAAAATATTCCATGGACTGAACATGCCTCTCAGTAAATAGCTTGGGGTGTCTACTTTCCAAAATGGGGTCATTTGGGGGGTTTTGTGCCATCTTGGCATTTTATGGCCTTCGAAACTGTGATAGGTAGTGAGGAGTGAAATCAAAAATTTGCGCCCTTAGAAATCCGGAAGGCGGTGCTTGGTTTCCGGGGTCCCGTACGTGGCTAGGCTCCTAAAAAGTCCCACACATGTGGTATCCCCGTACTCAGGAGAAGCAGCAGAATGTATTTTGGGATGCAATTCCACATATAACCATGGCATGTGTGAGCAATATATCATTTAGTGACAACTTTTTGCAATTTTTTTTTTTTTTTGTCATTATTCAATCACTTGGGACAAAAAAAAAAAATATTCAATGGGCTCAACATGCCTCTCAGCAATTTCCTTGGGGTGTCTACTTTCCAAAATGGGGTCATTTGGGGGGGTTTTGTACTGCCCTGCCATTTTAGCACCTCAAGAAATGAGATAGGCAGTCATAAATTTAAAGCTGTGTAAATTTCAGAAAATGTACCCTAGTTTGTAAACGCTATAACTTTTGCGCAAACCAATAAATATACGCTTATTGACATTTTTTTTACTAAAGACATGTGGCTGAATACATTTTGGCCTAAATGTATGACTAAAATTGAGTTTATTCGATTTTTCTTATAACAAAAAGTAGAAAATATCATTTTTTTTCAAAATTTTCGGTCTTTTTCTGTTTATATCGCAAAAAATAAAAATCGCAGAGGCAATCAAATACCATTAAAAGAAAGCTCTATTTGTGGGAAGAAAAGGACGCAAATTTCATTTGGGTACAACATTGCATGTCCGCACAATTTACAGTTAAAGCAGCGCAGTGCCGAATCCCAAAAACAGGCCTGGTCCTAATGGCCCGAAATGGTCCGGGGCTTAAGTGGTTAAGGAAAAAAAGTCATTTAAAACTCACTCGTGGCTATTAATGAATTGTCGGCTTTTATCAATACATACAAAAGTCATTGATAAAAAAAAAAAAAAAAGCGTGGGGGTCCCCCAGAATTCAATTACCAGGCCCTTCAGGTATGGAATGGATATTAAGGGGAACCCCGCCACAAATTTAAAAAATATTAAAAAAAAATGACGTGGGGTTCCCCCAAATATCCATACCAGGCCCTTCAGATCTGGCATGGATTTTAAGGGGAACTCCACCCCAAATAAAAAAAAATGGCGTGGAGTCCCCCTAAAAATCCATACCAGACCCTTATCCGAGCACGCAACCTGGCCGGCCGCAGGGGAAGAGGGGGGGATGAGAGAGCGGCCCCCCTCCCTCCTGAACCGTACCAGGCCACATGCCCTCAACATGGGGAGGATGTCCCCATGTTGATGGGGACAAGGGCCTCATCCCCACAACCCTTGCCCGGTGGTTGTGGGGGTCTGCAGGCGGGGGGCTTATGGGAATCTGGAAGACCCCTTTAACAAAGGGGACCCCCAGATCCCGGCCCCCCCTATGTGAATTGGTAAGGGGTACATTGTACCCCTACCATTTCACGAAGAAAGCGTAAAAATATGTAAAAAAAACCACACAAACACCTTGAAAAAGTCCTTTATTAAAAAAAAAAACTAAAAAAAAACATTCCAGCGGAGAAATCCAGTGTCCCACGGCGATCCCGATGTCCAGCGCTGTCCGTCATTGGTTGTGCCTGAGCGGACCTGATGGGGAACTTCCTCCTCAGTGTTTTAAATGTATAGACCCGCCCCTTCTAAAGTTCCCCATCAGGTCCGCTCAGCGGACCAGATGCGGAACATGACAAGGGGCGGGTCTATACATGTATTACCAAAGTGAGAGAAGTTCCCCATCAGGTCTGCCCCCTCGGTATGTCGGACCCCGCCTACGTCATTGGCCTGAGCCGGGAACTTCCTTCACTGTGTAAATTTAAATTACTGTGTTGGGTGTTCCGCCAATCACAGACGTCTGCTGGGAAACTGAGGATGAGAGAACGTTTGTGATAGGCGGAGAGTGTCTGATGAGAATCGCCTATCACGGAAGGGACCAGGAAGAGACCGTGGGATTTGAACAATGGACGCCGCAGCCGCAACTTTTTTTCAGGTACTATTTCCAATGTAAAATTTCGCTGACTCGAGTATAAGCCGAGGGGGGGACTTTCAGCCCCAAAAAAAGGGCTGAAAATCTCGGCTTATACTCGAGTATATACGGTACATACAGCCTGTTTGTAAGGGTACAAAAGAAATACAGCTTACATCATGCCAATTCCAAGGACCATTTTTTTTATGGCCTTATTATATGTAGTTTTATTTTGTATTTTATAATTTTCATACATAATATTTAATTGTATGTAATAAACTAACTTCACCATAGTTTTATGATTTACTATAGTATTTTATTAAATATTTTTTGTTTTTTAAACGTTATCGTATTTCTTGTGATAATTAATTTCACCTTGGCTTGCTGTAAATTGGTACACTTTGTATCAAAGTATGGACAAATTGTTTTACCATAATTTTTTATGTTTGTTATTTGTGAAATGCATTGGCTGTTTTTATGTGATCAATTTATAGATAATTAAAAGTATCTTAGACTCTTTCACTTTTGGATTTAGCGCCTGTTTATGTGCATCCACACTTAGAAGTTTTTATTGCTGTCTGTGATCCACGTGGAGAGATTTCTCATGGCGGTCACCAGTACAATTATGTAAAAAAAATTAACTCTTCCATTACATACGATTACATATTCTTTTAGCCATACATTAAAGAAGAACTTAATAGATGGCTCCATTATTAAAGTATCCAAAATTGAGTATCTTTAAAGGACAAAAAAACTCCATGTAGATTTCAATTTACAAATACCATACACAATAGGGATAAAACTTTTCAGCGGAAGGGAGTTTAACAAGACACGTGGCCACTCATTAAAATTAGAAGAAAAGAGGTTTAACCTTAAACTATGTAGAGGGTTCTTTACTGTAAGAGTGGCAAGGATGTGGAATTCCCTTCCACAGGCGGTGGTCTCAGCGAGGAGCATCAATGGTTTCAAGATAAGCACCTGAACGACCACAACATACAGGAATATACAATGCAATACTGACATATAATCACACACATAGGTTGGACTTGATAGACTTGTGTCTTTTTTCAACCTCACCTACTATGTTTAGGGGCAATTGCACCATATCTTTTTTTATTATTTTTTTTATTGAATTTATCAATTCCTGGTGTAACGTCTGAGTTTTTTAAATAGAATTTCCATTCATGCTGTGTTGACCTCCTAGAAGTCTCCCATCTTTGGTAAGGAGCTTGTACACGTGGAGGTGGTGGATCACAAAGATTTACACTGGAGTGTTAGAGATTTCACATCAACAGTCTTGGGATGATTTTTGGACTTTGGATCTTTGCGAATGTATTCATATGCTGTATTTTTCTAAATTTATGCATTTTTATGAATTATTCATTAATTGTTGCGTTTGGGTATGAATCATTTTTTTGCCCATTTTCCTGACTTGATCCACGTGATATATTTATTTATTTTATCACAATTTTTATTTATTTGAAAGCATTTAAAGGGACAGCGCATGTCGTTTTTTAATGATTTTTTTTTAATATGCTGTATTTGGGTATTGGATTGATGCAGTTATTGGGTTTTTCATTTTGTCACAGAGCGCAGGTGGTTGAGTAATACAACTAAATTTTTGTTCCTAAACCTTCAAGGTTCATACTATTATTTTTATCAGGTACCACCACTATACATCTCTTATTCTCTGTAAATAGAGGTGTAGGACTAGCTTATGCCAGGTTTTAGCCATGTGTGGCCAGCCGTAAAGGCCTCAGGTTGTCTATGGCTCTGATATTAAATTACAGCCATGATTAAAAGAATATAAATGGTTACACTGAATGACAGGGGAAGGCAGAGGCATAGGGTTTTCACATTAACACATAAAGAAAGTACTGTGCAATCTATTTCTTTTTTTTTTCTTTTTTTTTACAAATTCCAAGAAGTTGGAAATGTGATGATAAAATAAATAATGCATTGGATATATTGATTATCCTTGAAAGTGTGCTAACATTTTCCCTTAAAAGCTTAGTGTTTCCTCTTGATGGCAGAATGATCACACTGCGTGTGGTCAGCCTCATCATAAAGATCAGAGCGAAGGAATTTTTGGACAAGCTGCTAATTGATAATATAATGATGCACACTGCTAGAAACTGCGGCCTCGTACACACGACCGATTTTCTCGGCAAGAACCAGCAAGAAACTTGCTGGCAGAGACAGGGCCGATCCTAGAGTCACAGACGCCTGGGTGCAGAAATATTTCTGGCGCCCCCACATGGGCGTGGTCACCATCTTACCAACTCCTCCCCTTTACAAATGTTTCTAGGGCAACGACTCAAACACAGAGATGCTCCCCTAAGAAGTCTTCATTACCCTAGGATCCTCCCATGATCTTTTAACAATTAAGAAAATTCTGGAAGAGAGTACACTAATGAGACCTGGAGGGGAGTCTCTCTGATGAACACAGAGAGGGCTTCTGTTAGAGAGTGCCCCAAGACATACTACAGGAGATGCTCAGAGACTGTAGACATGGTACAAGAGACGGTCAGAGACTGCAATCATAGTACAGGAGATGGTCAGAGAGTGCAGACATATTACAGGATACGGTCAGAGAGTGCAGACATATTACAGGAGATGGTCAGAGACTGCAGACATACTACAGGAGATGGTCAGAGACTGGAGATATAATACAGGAGATGGTCAGAGACTGCAGTTCCTATGGACGCTAGTAGATAATGGCCGATCGGCCCTCTCACCTGACCCAGCGATACAGCAACAACGGTTCCTCTGATCAGGAGTCAGCTCACTCTGAATTGCCCATAGCGACTCCGCTGGGTAGAGCCCAGGTCTGTATTCTGGCAATGACTCCATTCTTTTTTACACCAGGAATGGCGCCAGGCTGTGTGGCTTTCACTCTGGTGGCGCAGGGCAGCGGGGTTCTCTCTCTGATGGTGTTCTCTCAGCACTGTCCACTCCCTCTGGAGTCCTGGGTGCACTTCCCTGAAAGCTTTCCTGGGCTCCTGGCTCTCTCTCTCTCTCCCATTCAGCTGGGCATGCTGTGTGGGCTGCAGTTTCTTTGTTACAGTGGGGCTGCCAGTCCTCGAACTACATGTCCCGCAATCCTCTTCTCTGCTCCTTTTTCTATTCTATTACTTCCCTGGCCGATATGAAGGTGGGGGGAAGAAACATAGTGGGCGGCTGTGCTGGCAAGCGCCGCTCACTAGTACAGCATTGCGTGCGAGGAGGAGAGGGAGGGGGGAAAGAAGAGCCCGCAGCTGCAGTGGCATCACTAGGGTTGGTGTCACCCGGTGTGATAAAACATGGTGTCACCCCCCTTCCACCACCTATAGTCGCCCCTCAGTACAGACCCCCTCCACTAAGTATAGACCCCCTCCGTCAGTGCAGACTCCCCACTAAGTATAAACCCCTCCCTCAGTACAGACCCCCAAGGACAAACCACCCCCTCCATTAGTACAGACCCCCCCAGGACAAACCAATCCATCTCCATTAGTACAGACTCCCCAGGACAAACCCCCCCATTAGCACAGACCCCCAGGACAAACTCTCCCATTAGTAAAGACTCCCCCCCAAGACAAACCCCCCCTCCATTCGTACAGACCCCTCCAGGACAACCCCCCATAGTACAGACTCCCTTCAGGACAACCCCCCCATAGTACAGACTCCCCCCAGGACAAACCCCCCCATTAGTACAGACTCCCCCCAGGAGAAACCCACCCCTCCATTAGTACAGACTGCCCCAGGACAAACCACCCCCCAACTTTAGTACAGACCCCTCCAGGACAACCCCCCCATTAGTACAGACTCTCCCCAGGACAAACCCTGCCTCCATTAGTACAGACCCCTCCAGGACAACCCCCCCATTAGTACAGACTCCCCCAGGACAACCCCCCCTCCATTAATACAGACCCCCCAGGACAAACCCCCCCCCCCTTAGCCCAGACCCCTCCAGGACAACCCCCCCATTAGTAAAGACTCCCCCCAGGACAAACCCCCCTCCATTAGTACAGACCCCTCCAGGACAACCCCCCCATTAGTACAGACTCCCCCATTAGTAAAGACTCCCCCCAGGACAAACCCCCCTCCATTAGTACAGACCCCCCAGGACAACCCCCCCATTAGTACAGACTCCCCCCAGGACAAACCCAGCCTCCATTAGTACAGACCCCCCCAGGACAAACCCCCCTCTCCATTAGTACAGACCCCCAGGACAACCCCCCCATTAGTACAGACTCCCCCCAGGACAAACCCCCCTCTCTATTAGTACAGACCCCCCAGGACAACCCCCCCATTAGTACAGACTCCCCCCAAGACAAACCCCGCCACCATTAGTACAGACCCCTCCAGGACAACCCCCCCATTAGTACAGACTCCCCCAGGACAAACCCCCCTCCATTAATACAGACCCCCCAGGAAGAACCCCCCCATTAGTCCAGACCCCTCCAAGACAACCCCCCCAGGACAAACCCCCCTATTAGTACAGACTCCCCCAGGACAAACCCCCCCTCCGGCCCCCTCCATTAGTCCCCCCCCATTACATACATAAAAACACCCGGCGGCAGCTGAAGAGGAGAGGACAATGTGCAGCCGCGCCGCCCGGGTGGAGCACAGATCACAGCAGCAGCAGGCAGGAGCTAAGACACAGAGAGGAGGAGAAGGCATGGACCGCCCCCTCAGCGACGGCATTGCGCGGCTTGTCTCTCTCCACACAGAGAGAGCCGCTCTGAGCTCTGCTTCACTCTCCTCCTCTGACAGGAGGAAGGAGGAGGGGACGCCGGGCTTAGGTTTGAAAAACACATCGGCGGCGGCGACTGGCACGGACAAGGAGAGGAGGTGGAGAATAGAGGGGAGCACTCTGGCGCTTCAGCGCCCCCACCTCTGTGGCGCCTGGGTGAACTGCACCCCCCGCACCATATCTAGGATCGGCCCTGGGCAGAGATGTCTTGCCGAGTAAATCGGTCGTGTGTACGTGGCTATCGGGTTTCTCGTTGAGAAAACCGACAAGTAACCTCGACGAGAAAATAGAGAACCTGCTCTCTATTTTCTCGTCGAGATTCTCGTCAGCCTGTTTCTCGACGAGAAAAGTGAGTGTGTGTACACTTACCTGTCCGCCGGGAAGCCCGCGCATGTTCGAAATTAATTTGACGCATGCGCGGTAGCTTCCTAGGCATACGTAGGGTATACCAAGATGGCGGCGACGGCATCGAATGTGACGAGCGCATGCTCGTCGTAGTCGATGACGTCACCGCGTACGCTCCATTCAAAGAACCGCGGGTTCTTTGAAACAAGCGTTGGCCGGGACAAGTTTCTTGTCCAAGAATCTCGTCGAAAAAAACGACATGTTTTTTTCAACGAGAATCTCGGCCGTGTGTACGAGGCCTGCCTCTTATTTTTTGGAAGGTGGTTGGGACCTCCTATTCAAATATGAAGGGAACATGCTAATTATTATTAGGGGAAGCATACTAATTATTTCTTCAATTATATTCTGTGCCAAAAAAATCACATTATATTATCGTATTCATTTATCATTCAGATAATGTTTTTACAAAGTTTAGTTTGTAATTTAAAGTACATCTAAATTCAAAAATGTTTTCCTCATGGATAGAATAAGGAAGGATTAAAATGTTATTAAACACAGACTATGAAAAACTCTCATTACATGTGGTTTAACAGAGTGTGCATACTCACAAAGCCACTAAAGCATTTGTTTTGTGTAAAGTGAAATATACCTGATTGATCCTGCCTTCAACTGCCCCCCCCCATCTTCTCTATTCCCATTTCATCCTGAGTATGTGTATACCAGCTGTTGTCAACTACTGAGCATGCTCCAGGTTCAGTTCCCTCCCAAGCTCTTCATTTCTTCCTTTTCCTTATTTATGCAGTCCATGTGACTATAGCGTCACACATATGGGCATATAAACAGAGGTAAATGACACCTTCTCCATGTCCTCCTATTGCTAAACACTATGTGGGTGGGATACAATATGCTGATTGATTACATTCACTAAGAAACACACAAAAAAACATAGTTTTTATATAAATCAGTATTAAATATATCAAATATAATTGCTAACACCTGTAAAGCTAAAAAAGGAGATGCAGATACTGTCTGAACAAAATGAAAGCTAGTGCCAATCGTCTTTGAGTTTGCCTACACCATATTAATGCACAGCAAATACACATTTGATGTTCAGTAAAGATTTATAGGGAGCTGTAAAACAGTTCGTTTGATATGTTTAATTTAATTAAAATTGCTCTTCTGAAACAGGTTTTTTTAAGTCATGTGACCAGCACAGCACCAATCAGGGCTGGCCAGACACAGACTCATACTGTAGGGAGCATACATCAGCAGAGTAATAGGAAACTCTCCCAAGGATCTTTCCCTGCAGATGCCAAAAAACTGAGAAAGATAATGTGACCACATAACAGTACTTCTGGAATAATATATATGATTTATGTAAATTAATTATAGCAATTAACACTTCTCTGTTTAGTATCACTTTAAAACCTTCTTTGTTCCGTTTGCGAGATTTGATAACATTTGATAAAAGAAAGTGAGAGAAAATCTTTTCAAAGTATGGCAAATGCCCTCTTAACTAGTTGTCACTGAAACAAGTGTCCGCATTGACAGATTTCCCTTCTATTCCTATTCTGGATTTTACCTCTTTTCAGTTGTGGTGACAGTGATCCCCAAGATAGATACAGATGGCAAATCTCCCCAGTGAAGACACAGACAGCAATAAAAACCTAATACAGTTTCTAATCTTTCATTACTTTATCCAAAACTGAAAAAAGCAATGCCTTTAGAAACATTTTGTTCATCTATCATCTCTTCACTTACAAACCATAGGTTGGTAAATTCTACATAAAGCTCCTCCATAACTAGTGTTTTTCTCAGAATCTTCTCAGAATCTAGAAAAGTTCTTAGCTGAGTGCTGGAGCTCGGAGACTTTGTAGAGCTTTTGCTGGACTAAACCCTCCATTACTATGTCCACATCTTCTAAGCCTCACATTTCCAAGTGTTTTCTGGAGCAGAATTACACAATTTTGCAGCTTTTGTCAGGCGTTCTTTCAGGCTTTTTTTCAAATAAAAGGTGTGGATTGCTGCTGAAAAAGGGGTGGAGAGCTGCTGTTTCAGCAGAAAATTCATGACAAAATGCTTGAAAAAACATTCGAACAAAGCTCATGAAGCACTTTTCAGGAGAATTTAATTGAAGTCTATGGGGACAAAAATACTCAATTCTGCCTGAAAAGTAACTCATGTACTTTTTTGACCAACAGGCATTTTGCTACAAGCGACAGGATGCTCAGATGTGAACAAGGGTTATTGATAACAATATATTTTTGCTTGTTCAGCATTTTTGAGCCTCAAGCTACACGCCACAAGTTACAAAATGCTCAAGTGTCTACGGGGCCTCACTCTCTCAGACGTGGGGGCCTGCTGCTGGGTGAAAAGCCTGACTGCTGACAGAAGAGTAAAAAGTGGTGCAAGTGTTGCTTGTGCAAATGTTGCTTTGGAACCCAAAAGTTTAGTTAGCGGCTCTGATAAGCAGATGTTCTGTTTTATTTTATGTTATAGATTTACTTTACAAAGCCTTTCATGCAGTGTTTGTTTGTTGTCTTGCTAAATAAAAGTGCATGACAAACCTGCCGGGTCTATTCCTGGGGGTTCCTGTCCTGTGCATGGTTTACCACTGCCAATTATAGTACTCACTTTTGTTGCCAGCAGTTTAGACATTAAGTGGCGGTTCAAACTACAGCGTCATGAAAGTCGGCACGACTTTACGAGGCAACTTGAGGCAACTTTGAGGCAACTTCAAGTTGCCTCCAGGACAGGTGACTTTGCCAGTGGCCAATCAAACAATAATCAGCTCTGTGGGAGGGAGGGATTTGCCTGAGAAAACTATTTTCTCTTCCTGTAAAGTTGCTTCAGTTAAGACACTTATCCGACTTTGGAGGCGACTTCCATTGAAATCAATGGGTACAAGTCGCCTAGAAGTCGCCTTGAAGTAGTACAGGAACCTTTTCTGAAGTCGGAGCGACTTCAGTAGTGTGCATTAAGACGGCTCTCATTCACTTTAATGTCATTTCTCATGTCGCGTGACTTGGGGCGACACAAGTCGGATCCCAAGTCGCGGTAGTGTGAACGGGCACTAATGGCTGTGTGTTGCGTGTTTTTTAGGGGACAGCAAATTTGCACTGTTATACAAGCTGTACACTCACTACTTTACATTGTAGCAAAGTGTAATTTCTTCAGTTGTCACATGAAAAGATATAATAAAATATTTACACAAGTGTGAGGGGTGTACATATATCTATCTATATATATTTATATATATGGTAAGGGGAAGGGCTTTATTATAATTGGCAGTGGTAAACCATTTACAGGACACGAACCCCCAGGAATAGACCCGGCAGGTTTGTCATGCACTTTTATTTAGCAAGGCAACAAACAAACACTGCAGGAAGTGAGTACACCCCTAAGTGAAAATGTCCAAATTGGGCCCAGTGTGTCAATATTTTGTGAGGCCCTATATATCACTAAAACTTATATATTATACTATGTAAATAAATCATATATAGCAAAATCAGCCAATGCATTAAAACATGACACAGTAAAAACAGGGGTGAACAGCGGCGCTAGATATGGTGATAACATACAATTTGATAGCAACTGGAATATAGGTATACATAAAATGTGTGTGTGTGAGTAAGCACATATAATATTAAAACGTTTAAAATAGGGATGAGCCGAACACCCTCCTGTTCGATTCGCACCAGAACATGCGAACAGGCAAAAAATTTGTTCGAACGCGCGAACATTGTTAAAGTCTATGGGACACGAACATAAAAAATCAAAAGTGATCATTTTGAAGGGTAATATGCAAGTTATTGTCATAAAAAGTGTTTGGGGACCCGGGTCCTAACCCAGGGGACATGTATCAATGCAAAAAAAAGTTTTAAAAACTGACGTTTTTTCGGGAGCAGTGATTTTAATAATGCTTAAAGTGAAACAATAAAAATGAAATATTCTTTAAAATTTCGTACCTGGGGGGTGTCTAAAGTATGCCTGTAAAGTCGCGCATGTTTCCCGTGTTTAGAATTGTCCCTGCACAAAATGTAATTTCTGAAGGAAAAAAAGTAATTTAAACCACTCGCGGCTATAATGAATTGTCGGCTCCCCGGCAATACAGATCAAAGTCATTGAAAAAAATGGCAGGGGTCCCCCCCACCGTCCATTATCAGGCCCTTTAGATCTGGTATGAATATTAAGGGGAACCTCGAACCAAAAAAGAAAAGTGGGGGTCCCCCCAAATTTTATATCAGGCCCTTCAGGTTTGGTATGGATATTAAGGGGAACCCCGCACCAAATAAAACAAAAATGGCGTGGGGTCCCCTCCAAAAATCCATACCAGACCCTTATCCGAGCACACAACCTGGCAGGCCACAGGAAAAGAGGGGGGACGAGAGAGCGACTCCCCTCCTGAACCATACTAGGCCACATGCCCTAAACATGGGGAGGCTGTCCCCATGTTGATGAGGACAAGGGCTTCATAGCCAACAACCCTTGCCCGGTGGTTGTGGGGGTCTGCGGGTGGGGGGCTTATCGAAATCTGGAATCCCGCCCCCCCATGTGAATTGGTAACGGGGTACATTGTACTCCTACCATTTCACAAAGAAAGTGTAAAAATGTGTAAAAAACGCACAGACACAGTTGGACAAGTCCTTTATTTAAAAAATAATAAAAAATAAATAAAATTCCAGCAATGTAATACCATCGATGTCCAACGATGATCCATTCTCCAGCGACGCTGCAGTCTCCCCTCTCCAGCAGGAACGAAACCCCCATGACACGTAAGAGGGGGCGGGGTCACCCGTCCTTATCATAGGGAACCCCGTGGGAATGGATCATCGTTGGACATCGACAGGATTACATCTCACAGCTCACATTTTACAGTGCACTGGCTCTGGTGCACTCAGACAGCATGCATAGCACATGCAGGCTGTGCAGCCCCCTTGAGGATCACTTGGATGTTAAAACAGCAACTAACAGAGTACAATCTTCCTGTGTGTGCTTGCTGATGTCACCAGGCCCCGCCCCGACATGTTTCGTCACACGTCACGTGACTTTTTAAAAAACATTTTTGAAAAAATGTGAATATGTAATTAAAAAACTATACAGAGGCTTTTATCATTTAACAGCATAATCCTGGATCTGCAATTAGATTTGTGGTCTGGATCTTGTGAGGTGTGATTGGGACAAACAAGAAAGTTTTCAGAATATCCTTGTGTATTATTTATCACCTGAGGCTGTTGTAAGTTCCCCTGTGATCATGATTAGAGATGAGCCGAACATCCCTGGTTCAGTTTGTACCAGAACTTTCGAACATCGTAAAAGTTCTGAGTGAAACTGTAAAGAGGTGCATTTATACCGTGTATAGAACCTGCTGCAGCAAAAATGATATTTATAAAGAAAAAAAATGAAATTTTCCATTTAAGCTTTCTTTATTTTGTAAACAATGGGTTGGGAAGCCAGTCTGTATTGTGAGGCCAAAATTTAATGCACTCGGAACAAAATTTGAGATTATTTGGATAAATTCTGGTGCCTGTTTTGCAGACTTTGGATAGAAGTGTTGTGGAGATTTTTATGGAGATGTATTTAATATGTATTGTCATAGTGTCACCCAGTGTTAGTACTTCTGCAACCCGCTCTAAAAGAGCTGATTGGGGTAGTCTGAGGCTGGTTGAATCCCGTCTGATAGGGGAAAACTTTTTGAGTGTGATGTTTGCAGGGTGCGGATATGTCCGTCAACGGGGGCCCTCTGTGCATTAGCATGGACGATCGTTAAGGAGGGGGTATGCTCGCTCTGCAATGACATCATTGGTTATAGGCAGATGGGCGCTCTTGTCTCTGCTATGTCTGATCAACATTGGTTGGAATTCGTAGCGTGCGTCTGCAGATAGCCTCCCTCCCCCATTCAATAATAGTATAATCTTAATATGCGTTATTCTATGGAATAGCGCAGAATAAGAATTCCTATCAACGGTAACTTTAGCCATCCTACGTTATTTTATTCATGTATGACATCTCCTGTTGGAAGGAATGTCCAGGTATTGTCATTCTCATGTGGAAGGAACATCCTGTGATGTTCCCGCCCATGGGGGGAGGTGACTGGTTGCTGCAACCAATCACCTCCTGTCTTGAGATCTTTTGAGTTTAATAAAAGCCTATGATTAGGCGTTGGCTGGACAGTCTTTGCTGGAATGGCCTGATAAGAAGATAAGCTTTTGTGGTGCTGCCTTTCTTGGATGAATGATGGAATGAACGGTGAGTGGATCTTTAGCAAACTTAGGCTATAGATAGCATTATTGCAAAAAGATGAAATCTGATGTGTGCTTAGATAGCACAGGAATTATAGGTTGTGTGCTCTGTAAACAGCAGCCTGGAATTCCACAACAGTAATGGTGACTCACGGTTGGGACCAATTGCGGCCTCTTTGAGCATCAGATCAGCAGAGGGGGGAGAGTGGACCTGCGATGTGATGTGTAAAGAGGCTGTACTTTGAAACGAAAAAAAAAAAATTGTCTTTTTGAAATAATGTTTTAAGTTTGCAGCGTGTGTGTATGTCTGTGAATCCGATCGGATGCCTGTGAATTTGTTTGTGTATGCCTGTGTGTGATTAGATTGTTTGTGTGATATAGGACATGTGTACCCATGAGTGCGATTGAAATTGTGTAAGAGATGGCTATTTGTGCGATGTACTGCGCAGTTTGTAAAGTGGACGATTGTTTGTAAGCCATGAGGTTTAGTGGGGGAAGGGCTTGCCCACTGTTTTGTGTTGCAGGGGCTTTGCCCTGAGGGAAAGACACTCTGAGCAGACATGCAGGCAACAATATACTGTATGTGTGTGGTGTTTGTGATTTCTATGAAAAATAGAAATGGTTAGATTGTGATTTTTGTAGGGGACAAAGACACATGTCCCCATAAGTGTAAAAATATTTTAACAAAAGTGTTTGGTTTTAAAGTTGAAAATTCCTGCCGCATATTCAAGTGGCCAGGCATTGTTGGAAGCCAGACAATAGTAGCTGTTTGTTGAAAGGAATACGCCCTTTGAATGGTTGCAGGCTGTTTTGGATGCTAGCATTGAGGAGGTATGTCTCTGCAATGGCTTTGTTATGGAAGCTGAGGCCACTGTGTGTGAACTTTAGGTAGAGAAAAGTGGTGAATATCTCAGAGTATATGAACTTAGAGAAATGAATATGTTTTTAATATTGTCATGTAACTCACATTTATTGAATGTGCTGTTTAGTTGGCAAAAGGGAGGCTAAGTTTGTAAGTGTACATGTGGTCCTTGTAGAGTGTAGCTGATACCTTTTTCAGTGGACTTTGATGATAATTTAGAAAAGTTTCAATGGTGTAGTCAGTCTTTGTGGAGAAAAACATTTTTGATTTTCTTTTAAAGAGATGCCGGTTTTGGCGGGAAAAAGTAATGGCGCCATTCTTGGCTTTTGTTAGCCTTGCAGGTTTGTCTGCCATTTTGAGGCACAGTTTTTCCTTAGCCTGTGGGTATCCTATAAGGGAAGGTGCAGCCACCTTTCCTTTGGGTATGATATCATGTGACCATGCTGTGGCATTCGTCAGCTATGTTGCTGATAGAATTTCTCAGTTTTTGATGTTTAGTGCGAATTGGGTAGTGCGGCCTTTTTAACCTGCTGGAGGCCATTTGTGTTTGTCTTTGTGTGGGGGAACCCATGTGGTGTTCATTGTGACGTCCCATGCTGGTTTTGGCGGGAAAAATTGCATGCGTCAATGGCGCAATTCTTGTTGTCCATGAGGTGCTGTGGTGGGTCATCCACCATTTTGTAGTCCTGGCTTGTCGGCCATTTTGAGAGACGTTTACAGTTTGAGATAGGAAGTTCCAGTTTAGCAAACACAACTCCTGAATATGCTGTATTGGCATTTGTTGATCGGCGCAGTTTTCTTATGTTTTATGCGTTTACAGTTTGACCTGTGCACTGCTGGGAAGAGTAGTGAGACAGCAGGGGGACATACTGAGAGACTGGTTTTTGTTTAATGAATTCGCTGGTTTAAATTGTTTTTCTAAGCATCGCCTTTTGAGCAATGATGTGTTTTTATGTTTAAATATTTGGGAGTTTCCCAGGGAGCAATTCATTTTTTTGGAACTTGTACTGTATAGCCATCTTTTGGCAGGAGTTTGTATTTTGAGTCCCAACTTATGGTCTGACTTCCAGGGAATGTGGGTCAGGGGGGATTCCCTCCCATTTGCAAAGGGGGGTTTTACTCCATCATTTCCTTGACAAGGTTTTAAATGGTTGAAATATATAATGTGTAGCCATGGATTTTTTTGGAGTCTTGATAGACAAGGCTAAGGCCTCCCCTCCCCCTCCCTCTTCCTGAACAATTGATATGTAAATAAACCAGTTTTTTTTTTTTAAGTAGCTGAGCATAACCGGAAGTTTCTTTTCAGCATTTATATACCAGCAGAAAGTTGGTGGGAGGAGCTTGGGGTTGTCTGAATGAGATTTGTGCTTGGAAGGAAAATGGAAAGCATTTTGGCGTTTAAAAGTGTTTTATATTTCGTTCCAGTTTTGTGAAGTTTTGTACTGTAATACAGTTTTGGGTAGAGAGCAAACAGTCGGCATCACCATTATTTTATCATCTAGATACAGAGAGAAGCCACATTGTTCTGCAGGTGGTAAACTGGCGTAAGTGTTCTGTGTGGTTTAGTCTGACAACGCAGTGTATGGGTGTATAGCGGAAAACGCTTGTGTATGCATACACTGTGAGGGGTAGAGGCCTAATTCGGGGGTTGATCTGTGGTTGTTGCTGTAGTTCCAAAAGTGTTGGGACAACAAGCCATAGAGTTGACGCCTCGGTTAGGGTTTCTAGTTGGAGGACTTGACCATATAGTGGTTGTAGTTCTGCAATTCACCGTATAAGAAGACACCGGGCGGTGATCTCCGAAAATGGGTGCAACGGTTTAACCTGGATGCAGGTTTAAGACGATAAGCCGATTCGAATCGCCATGGACACAAGGAGGTCTGTGCAAAGGGAAGGAATGGAGGCTTCCCATAGTCAGACGGTCACACAGTGCACGAAGCCTAGTTTTGGGGCAAAGGCCTTTGAACCCCAAAAAGATTAACATAGGTGGTCCAAGGATACTATTTTGGGTATCCCTCTGGAATGGATGTAGTTGAGCTGCGGCTTCAGAAATCTGTAATGATGAGGAACGGTGGCTCATGCCCGTTTGTTTGAACCTTGTATGGCTGGTACATGGAAGGTTCTCGAGCTGCTCTCATGGTTGTCCCATTGTATTTTTTTTTTCTATTGCTGAAAGAGTGAAGGGAGAATTCTGGCTGTTTGTTTTTTAATTTTTGGTTTTGGAAACTATGAAGTATCTCCCCCACGTTTGTATCTGAGTGTTTATATGTAGTAACGTGAATATGTTCGAACTTACCGCGGCGATCCTCCGATGTGTCGCGGCTGTTGTATTTTTGTAGGAGCGGGAAAAGTAAGGGTTACAGAGGGTTTTGTTTGAATCGGTTTTGAAAGAATGTCATTGACAATTTACCAATGTACAGGAATGTCATTATTGTTTTCCATTCTTTGCAGGTTAAATATGAAGGATAGAGTAATGATTTTGCTTATAAGTATTTTTCAGGTCCAAGGAGTTTGTACACAGAGAACAGGTGTATGTAGACAGCGGTACATATGGATAAATACAAGTCTAAGGGAGGTAAAAGTATCATAGGCTATTTCATTGTTTCTTTTTTCCTGCAGCACGCATTTCTTCCTTCAGTCTGTAATGAGGAAGAAAAGGGGGGAGAATGATAAATGTAAGAGTGACAGTTTTTTTTTGTCAAACTAATAATAACCTCTGTAATTCTAACCAAGTTTGTGCCAAGACTGTCTTTCTTTAATAGAATTTGAATCAGCAAGCAGCAGTCTGGTGAAGTAGGTTCCCATCCCAGAGGCTAAGAACCTTTTGTCAGTGGTTCCAGGTGACTGGGTCGTTGTAAAGAAGCTTGAGGGATGAGACCACGCCAGCCACTGCAAGAAGCGGCTCAACCACACCAAAGAATGAGGAGTATCTTTGTTTATTTATATTTTTGTTGTTTAGTAAATTTTAGCGAGGGTAACGGTGAAAAGCATCCCAAGTTATTATTTAAAGTGTATGTCCTGACTAGCTCAGAAAGCGAACAGGACCGATGGTCTGTTCTGAGTCTTCACCGAGTTTTAGTCCCCAGCGAAGACAGCGGTACATGCCATTTATGATGTTATTATGGGTATGAGGAGTTTTAGTCCCCAGCGATGACAGCGGTACATGTCATTTATGATGTTATTATGGGTATGAGGAGTTTTTGACAAACTAGTGAAGACTCCAGACAGACACTTGTCAATGGAACCTAACGATATATTTTTAGAGGGTAAAATTGGTTTTAGTTTTAATGGCTCTGTCTCGTCGGTTTGGGTATCTAGGCAGCCCACAAGTGTATTTGAACTTTAGTTTGGTGTTTATGTGGATCTGCAGCTTATAAAGGTAATTCCCCCAAAGCAAGAGGTTCATGCGCGATGGTGAAGCTGTACCAACATTTTAGGTCACGGCCGATCGCGAGGATCTGATGGCGCAGGAAATTAAGAATGGCAGGGACAGCTAGAAGGGATTTGTTCACCAATCCCGACCAGGTCTGGGCATGGGGTCCTGCATGTACAAGGTGGGGGGCTCGGGCTTGGGATACGATTGAACAATTCTCATCCGTTAAGGATAGGGTTCTTCATGTAATTGTTGAAGCCAGAGCTGTAGCTAAGTGAAGGTTGGGAGTCCTTTTTAAGGGTCTGGGAATCTTTGGGGATCTAATTTTTTATTTTACAGCGGATCATGGTTAAAGGAAGTGGGAATATATATACTCATGTCGTTTTTATTTCTATTCTTTCTATGTCGTGACGAGAGGCTCCTGTTGCCTGATTTGACGCGTGACCAGAGTTTCCTTGATGAGACGCCCCGAAGCCGGACCCACATACAAGACAGAGAATCACAGACGGATCGGCGATTACTACAGCTCACCATGTCGTGTCCTCCTTTATAAGTCATGCCCCTGAAGAGTAGAGTCTACATGTCAAGCCGTGTTTTCCTTTTTATGGACTAAGAACTGATTCATTTCCAGGTGTAAGAAGCATATCAACTCTCATCGATGGACACATGGGGTGCATATGACAAAAAAGGAGGACTGTTGTGGAGATTTTTATGGAGATGTATTTAATATGTATTGTCAATTGTCATAGTGTCACCCAGTGTTAGTACTTCCGCAACCCGCTCTAAAAGAGCTGATTGGGGTAGTCTGAGGCTGGTTGAATCCCATCTGATAGGGGAAAACGTTTTGAGTGTGATGTTTGCAGGGTGCGGATATGTCCGCCAACGGGGGCCCTCTGTGCATTAGCATGGACGATCGTTAAGGAGGGGATATGCTCGCTCTGCAATGACATCATTGGTTATAGGCGGATGGGCGCTCTTGTCTCTGCTATGTCTGATCAACATTGGTTGGAATTCGTAGCGTGCGTCTGCAGATAGCCTCCCTCCCCCATTCAATAATAGTATAATCTTAATATGCGTTATTCTATGGAATAGTGCAGAATAAGAATTCCTATCAACGGTAACTTTAGCCATCCTACGTTATTGTATTCATGTATGACATCTCCTGTTGGAAGGAATGTCCAGGTATTGTCATTCTCATGTGGAAGGAACATCCTGTGATGTTCCCGCCCATGGGGGGAGATGACTGGTTGCTGCAACCAATCACCTCCTGTCTTGAGATCTTTTGAGTTTAATAAAAGCCTATGATTAGGCGTCGGCTGGACAGTCTTTGCTGGAATGGCCTGATAAGAAGATAAGCTTTTGTGGTACTGCCTTTCTTGGATGAATGATGGAATGAACGGTGAGTGGATCTTTAGCAAACTTAGGCTATAGATAGCATTATTGCAAAAAGATGAAATCTGATGTGTGCTTAGATAGCACAGGAATTATAGGCTGTGTGCTCTGTAAACAGCAGCCTGGAATTCCACAACAGAAGTAATGCAGAAAAATTAGGCTTTGGGTGTTGGTGGTGCCTTCACACCGTTACCCTATAGAGGTACTCTTGATGAAAGCAAGAATTGGTCTTGCTATAAAAAAAAATATTTGACGCACCTGTCAAATAGAGATCGACCGAACACCCCCCTGTTCATTTTGCAGCAGAACTCCCGAACAGGGGAAAATAATCAAAAATGCCAATTTTGAAGGCTTATATGCAAGTAATTGGCCGTAAAAAGGGTATGGGGGTTTGGGTATTGCCCTGAGGGACATGTATCAAAGCAAAATTGTTTAAAAAAATTATCATTATTACCACTTCAATACCAGGCACTTACGCACCTTACTGTCCAGGCCAATTTTCAGCTTTCAGCGCTGTTGCAATTTGAATGACAATTGCGCGGTCATGCTACATTGTATCCAAACAATTTTTTTTTATCATTTTGTTCCTACAAATAGAGCTTTCTTTTGGTGGTATTTGATCACCTCTGTGATTTTAATTTTTTGCGCAAAGTTTTTCTTTGTTTCTGTTAATTTTTTCTGTAAATAAGTACGTTTTCTTCTTCAATGACGGGCACTGATATGGCTGCACTGATGGGCACTGATAAGGTGGCACCGATGGGCACCGATGAGGTGGCACCAATGAGGTGGCACTGATGGGTACTGATGATGGTCACTGATAGGCGGCACTGATGGGCACTGATAGGTGGCACTGATGGGCACTGATAGGTGGCACTGGTATGTGGCACTTATGGGCACTCATAGGCAGCACTGATGGGCACTCATAGGCGGCACTGATGGGTATATATGGGTGGCACTGATGGGTACTTATGGGTGGCACTGATAGGTGGCACAGATGGGCACTGGTGGGCAATGATAGGTGGGCACTGATGGGCATGGATGGGCACTGAGAGGTGGCACTGATGGACAATGATGGACACTGATGTGTGGCACTGGATGATACTGATGGGTGGGATTGCTGGGCATCACATATATTTTTTTTGTCCATAATGTTGCCAGTCAGTGCCCATTTGTGGGCACTGATTGGCATCTATTGCGCTTATTTTTTAATATGTGGATGGCCATGGGGTACATACCTGGCCATCCACATGTTGCCCGCTTCCCTGGTGGTCCTAGCGGCTTCCCTGGTGGTCCAGTGTGGGCATCAGCGGGGGGGCTGCACTGATAAACAATCAGCGCAAACCCCCCCTGTCAGGAGAGCCGCCGATCGGCTCTCCTCTACTCGCGTCTGTCAGACGCGAGTGAGGAAAAGCCGATCAACGGCTCTTCCTGTTTACATTGTGATGAGCCATGATTGGACACGGCTGATTACGTGTAAAGAGCCTCCATCGGAGCCTCTTTACCGAGATCGGTGTAGCGGTGTGTCAGACTGACACACCGCACCCCCAATCACCACGATGTGCGCCCCCCCCCGAGCACGCGCAGGCTGTTATTCTGCTGGACGTCATATGACGCCCAGTCAGGATAACGCAACCACCGCCCGGCCATCATTTTGCTATAGGCCGGGCGGGAAGTGGTTAAAGTAGCAGTGATTTTAATGTTGATGAGGACAAGTGTCTCTTCCCCACAAGCCTGGTCTGTGGTTGTGGGGGTTTGGGATGTGGAAGCTGACTGCCCTGGGCGCCGAGGACTACATTTTTTTGGAATTGCATCACTGAGGCTGCCCCTTCTCCACCATACCTCCTTTGACCAACAGAAGCCTCAAAACTACCTTTTCCATGAGACTGTTACAAATATGTTATACTTACCTGTTCTGTGCAGTGGTTTTGCACAGGGCAGCCTAGATCTGCCTCTTCTTGGGTCCCTGGCTGGAGCTCCTGGCCCCTCCCTCCTGGTGTGTGCCCCCACAGCAAGCAGCTTGCTATATTGGGGCACCCGAGCCAAGCCACAGCTCAGTGTGTCCATTCAGACATGAAGCTGCGGTTCGGCCCTGCCCCCTCTCTCTCGTGATGGGTTAACTGAGTTTGATTGACAGCAAGGGGAGCCAATGTCACCGCTGCTGTGTCTCAGCCAATCAGGATGGAGAGTCCCGGATGGCCGAGGCATTTGTGAACTTTGCTGGATAGGGATGGGACTCAGGAAAGTATTAGGGGGGCTGAGGGGGGCTGCTGCACACGCATTAAGATAAAAAAACATCTGAGTTTACAACCCCTTAAAGAGGATTCATCCTCTGCTCCCTCTGTCGGGACAGGATGAGTTCTGAGACGTTCTACTTGTAATGGGAGTCAAGGATGGTTGACAACCAATAATGATCCTTCTCCTTGATGCCACAAAGTCTCGGGTCCTTTTGCAGGCTTTGCAGAATAAGGGAGCCCATGCACCGTAAGTTTGCGGAGGCATGAAAAGCAGAGTCCTCTGGGTCACTCTATGGGCTTATTACCAAAAGGTAATAGAGACGGAGAAATGTGTAATTGGATGAACTTTAATCAATGGAATGTGGTGTTTGGTGCACTTTAACTTGAGGACTGCCGCTGACAGAAGTGTCAAAACTATAAAAAAAATTAAAAAGAGGGAACAACAGCGCCACAGTCATAAAAAAAGGGGGCAGGCACGGGACAAAAAACAAATAAATGACATGCAGCAACCAAAAAAAAAACAGAGGGGGAATACAGCACTGCATATAGCACTAAATGTTATGTAATGCGGTGTAAAACACTACAGTACACAGACACACTCCACTGACACGCTACAATATACTGCAGCAAAACTGTACTGGCGCACTTCAATAAACTGCAGCAAAACTGGACTAACACACTACAATATACTGCAGTAAAACCGCACTGATGCACTTCCATATACTGCAGTAAAACTGCACTGACACACTTCAATATACTGCAGTAAAACTGCACTGACACACTAAAATATACTGTAGTAAAACTGCACTGATGCACTTCAATATACTGCAGTAAAACTGCACTGACACGCTTCAATATACTGCAGTAAAACTGCACTGACGCACTTCAATATACTGCAGAAAACTGCCCTGACACACTACATTGACACACTTCAATACACTGCAGTAAAACTGCACGGATGCACTACACTGACACTACAGTAAAACTACATGGACGCACTACACTAACATCACACTATCACTATATTCACACTACACCGACACTCTACACTAACAGTAGAATCACAATAGCACACTACAGCACACTAACTCGCTAGTAGAAATGAACAGAGCCCTGTTCTATCTGTCTCCACTCCAAAATCACACTGCAAATGGCTCCTCTGGTCATCATGATTTTCTCCAATCAGGGCTCTGACAGTGCTCTGTGCCCTGATTGGGCAAAGCCTTCATTGCTTCAACCAATCAGGGCTCAGAATTCACTGTGCAGCTTGCAGTGCATAGTGGGGCGTTCAACGGGCTGAACTTTTGCTCGTCTGGAACCGTTTGCCCAACACTTTTCATGATTAGCAGTTGCAATGATGGTAGGATGTTTACAGTGCAGTTTTGTTTTGTGCTCAGATCGCCCATGGTAAAGAGCCAGAAGGACACAGCAAAGTGATCAAACATTGAAAGGGTGTAAAAGTAAAAACCAATAATGAAATCAATAATGCACAACAAATATGTGCTAGACAAGGTGGAAAGGGTGGACTTTAATATACTTCCTATATATATTGTATTTATTGGCGTATAACATTCACTTTTTTACCCTGAAAATAGAGGGTAAACTGTGCCTGCGTGTTATACGCAGGGGAATGTGGAAAGTTTTTTCCTGAAACTTCCCTCTTAAAGTTAGGGTGTGTGTTATACGCCTGTGCGTGTTATAGGCCGATAAATACGGTAGCTGCAAATGTCAGCACAGTTTACCTTGAGGCCCATATGTAAGTCTTTCTCTTTCTACTTTTGGCCTTACCATGGTATGGCCATGGTAAGGTCATACTTCTGCTCTTAACTGGACACCTTAGCAACTGGCAGTGGAAGTTGTTATTAAGAGCAGAATCACTATTTTGACATGCCTTACAAACTGATATTTAACAAGCAAGAATATATCATAGATAACAAGTAACAAAACACACATTCTCTGAAAAAAAACTTTCATGTCATGGAGCCACTATAAAACTAATAAAACCACAACTCACCCATATTTTTGCACTTAATGCAAATATTGTTCTTCTCTGAACAGATAATAAATCTCTTTTTGTCTAGTCACTTGTGCATGTCTACAATGAATCCTTACATATTCCCAAAAAAATTATTAAAAAAACAATGGCACTCACTGTACAAAGATACAAAGAAATACATGTTTTCACTTACTCTGGTTTCATAAGATTCTTTCACAACCCTTTAAGGTAGAGGCTAAAGACAGTGAATACATATGCTAGAAACGGGAAGCGTCTGCATTTGCAATTTTTTCATAAATAGCTACAAATTAAGGATTTCAAGAAATGAATGTTCTAGATTTGATATAGGCCATAGAGACCTGCAAGCCCAGCTTTATAGTGTTTTATACCCTGGTAGAGATATTCCACCATTCATGGCCTCCTATGCCTTGTGCCAGCTCATCCTCTCCTGTAGTCAATCAGGATGGATTGTGTCATCACAATCCCTGTATTAGTATTTTGCAAAAGCACATTTGCCCATTTCACCTTCAAATTAACTGAATATGGATAGATCCTTTTAGTGCTGCTCACAACGTTTAGATCAGTGCTTCTAAATTGACTTGGGGCTATCTTGCTCTCCATCATCATCATCCTTGTGTCAGTCACACTGTATTGCTACGATCACGATAGCATCTCATTAATTAATTTCATTAATTCATCCTCTCTGTGGCCTAAACAGAGACACCATGCATTTGGTCACTGGTAGGGATGAGCTTCGAGTTCGAGTCGAACCCATGTTGGACTCGAACGTCACCTGTTCGGTTGTTCGCCGAATTGCGAACATTATGGGCCGTTTGCACCAAATTCGAGTGGCGCGTCACGGCCCATAATTCTGTGCGGCATCGCAGTGCATTGCTGGCTGATGATTGGCCAAGCATGCACTATGACCCGCATGCTTTGGCCAATCACAGTGCAGAAAAAACAGAGAGCCATAATTGGCCAAAGCCAGGGTGGCTTTGGCCAATTATGCCTCTGGGGATTTAGTACTCGCCCCACACTATATAAGGCGGCCTGGAAGTCGGCCTTGTGTACTGTGTTGCGGTGTTGGTTAAAATACAGATGGAGAGAGAAAGTGTATTTTGATTTGAGTTAGATAGAGCAGGCAGGCAAGTCAGTTAGCTGCAGTTACAGTGTGTAGAGGATATATATGCATCCTAGGTGTTGTATATATATTTATACACTGTATTCAGTTTAGCTAGATCCGTTCCTGTTATTCTCTATACTGTGACAGGCAGGCAGGTGATTGTGCTAGCTGCAGTGTTTCACTTAGTGTACTGTGCCCTTTGCATAGCGTTCACCTAAAGCTTACCTGAATACAATTAGTGGTGTTCTCATAATAAAACCACAGGCAGGGAGCTGCATTAATTTCATTTAGCGTACTTCTGTTCTTTGCACAGCATTCACCTAAAGGAACCTGAATATAATTGGTGGTGTTCTCATAATAAAAACACAGGGAGAGCTGCAAGTATTTTCAGTTAGTGTACTGTGTCCTCTGCACAGTGTGCACCTAAAAATAACTGAAGACAATTGCTGCTTTTCACATACTAATACCACAGCAGGCAGTTGATTCTGATAGCTGCATTATAATCAGTATAGATATATAGATATACAGTATAGATATATATACATCCCACCTTCGTGCAGCTACATCTCACTGCAGGCCATTAGTATGTCTGGAAGGCAAACAAGGAGAGGCAGACAGTCATGAGGCAATAAAAGAGGGCAAGCAGGCGCTGTGTCTAGAGGCAACAGTGCTGGTCATGGACACAGTGCATCCTCATCAGCACGTGGCCGTGGGACACACTTGTCCTTCTTTTCGGCAGCTGGCCATGTTGAGCCACAACATGCCCAAGACTTGGTAGAGTGGATGACCAAGCCGTCCTCATCCTCCTCATCCTCTGTCACCCAGGCTCAGGGTACTTTGTCTGGCAAAGCAGCTGCCAAAGCGCCCTCTTCCCTCGGCTCAATGGCATCAGTCACTCCTTCCCTAGCCCCACCATGTCCTCCTGAGGAGTCCCCCGAACTGTTCGACCACAGTGTTGGGTACATGCTCCAGGAGGATGCCCAGCGTTTTGAAGGCTCCGATGATGGAACCCAGCTAGAGGAAGGCAGTAATGTGAGCCCAGAGAGAGGGGGTAGTAACGTGAGCCCAGAGAGAGGGGGTGCCCAACAAGGACAGCTATCTGGCAGTCATGTTCCCCCAGCTGCAGCATACTGCCAGATTTGCTCCAGTGATGAGGAGGGAGGGGATGATGAGGTCACTGACTCCACATGGGTGACTGATAGGAGAGAGGAGGAGAAGGAGGAGGCACATCTCCAATGAGGCAGGATGCCCTCCAGGGGCCAGCTTAAGGGAAGCACACCGACTACATCACACCGCAGAGCTCCGCATGTGCAGGGCGCTGCTGTCTCTGTGCGTTATTCCAAAAGTTCTTGGGTGTGGGCCTTTTTTCAGACGTGTGCAGAAAATAGCATCATTGCCATTTGCAACAGATGTCTGAAGCGTATCTCGCGTGGCCATACATCAGCCGCTTGAGCACCACGTGCTTCACCAGACATATGTCGACTTGCCATGCAGTTCGTTGGCAAGCATACATAAAAGACCCACACCAAAGAACAAAGCGGACCTCTCATTGCTCCTCATCAGTTGGGATCTCCAACCCCACTATACCTTCAGTCCTCTCAGAAACTTGCACTGAGAGGAATGAAGGTGTAGAATTAGGTGTGTCACAGCCAAGTACTTGCGGGCAACCTGCTATTGGTACACCGATGTCAGATTGTACCAGGCAAATTTCCCTGCCCCAGCTGCTGCACCGCCGAAAGAAGTTCGCTCCCAGCCATCCACATGCCCAGCGGTTGAATGCTAGCTTGGCTAAATTGCTAACACTTCAACTGCTGCCTAGGGATGAGCTTCGTGTTCGAGTCGAACCCATGTTCGACTCGAAAATCGTCTGTTCGGCCGTTCGCCGAATTGCAAACATTATGGGCCGTTCGAGCAAAATTTGAGTGGTGCATCACGGCCCATAATTCACTGTGGCATCGCAGTGCATTGCTGGATGATGATTGGCCAAGCATGCACTATGACCCGCATGCTTTGGCCAATCACAGCGCGCAAAAAACGGAGAGCCATAATTGGCCAAAGCCAGGGTGGCTTTCGTCAATTATGTCTCAGGGGGTTTAGTACACGCCCCACCCTATATAAGGCCTCCTCCGTGGCTGCCTTGTGTAGTGTGTTGCGGTGGTTAAAGAGAGAGCTTACAGAGAGAGAGAGACAGTGTCATTTATATTGAGTTAGATAGAGCAGGCAGGCGAGTCAGTTAGCTGCAGTTACAGTGTGTAGAGGATATATATGCATCCTAGGTGATATATATATATTTATACACTGTATTCAGTTTAGCTAGATCCGTTCCTGTTATTCTCTATACTGTGACAGGCAGGCAGGTGATTGTGCTAGCTGCAGTGTTTCACTTAGTGTACTGTGTGCTTTGCATAGCGTTCACCTAAAGCTTACCTGAATACAATTAGTGGTGTTCTCATAATAAAACCACAGGCAGGGAGCTGCAATAATTTCATTTAGTATACTGCAGTACTTCTGTCCCTTGCACAGCGTTCACTTAAAGGAACCTGAATACAATTTGTGGTGTTCTCATAATAAAACCACAGGCAGAGAGCTGAACAGGTCTGAACAGGCGCACAGACAGCAAAACAAATGTTACAGGGGTGATAACCCTTCCCTAATTCCTATGTTTTCCAAAAAGCTTAAAAATAGATTTTTTGGCTGGAGCTACACTTAAAAAATGTACCTGTTCCAAATTACAAACAGATTCTACTTAAGAACAAACCTACAGTCCCTGTCTTGTTTGCACCGCCTGTATACTGCTGTTCAAAGTATATAGGGCCTTTTTTTAATTTGGGTGCGGGGTTCCCCTTAATATCCATATCCATACAAGACCCAAAGGGGCTGGTAGTGGGCTGGGGGGGTGGGGGGGTACCCATGCCATTTTTCTCAATGATTTTCATCCATATTGACGGGACCAGCCATTACATTAAAGCCGCAAGCAGTTTTAAATGCCTTTTTTTCCTTTAGAAATGTCATTTTGTGCAGGGACAGTTCTAAACACGGGAAACACGTGCCACTTCGCAGGCATACTATAGACACCCCCCAGGTACGATATTTAAAGGAATATTTCACTTTTATTTTTTTACTTTAAGCATCATTAAAATCACTGCTCCCGAAAAAACGTTAGTTTTTAAAACTTTTTTTTGCATTGATACATGTCCCCTGGGGCAGGACCCGGGTCCCCTGGGGCAGGACCCGGGTCCCCAAACCCTTTTTAGGACGATAACTTGAATATTAGCCTTTATACTTAGCACTTTTGATTTCGAACGTTCAAGTCCATCGTATTTAATAGGGTTCTAAAGTTCGCGCAAACTTTTGGTCCGTTCGCAGGTTCTGTTGCGAACCGAACCGGGGGGTGTTCGGCTCATCCCTACTGCTGCCTTTTCAGTTGGTAGACTCTGCCCCGTTCCGTGAGTTTGTGGAATGTGCGGTTCCTCAGTGGCAGGTTCCCAAACGCCACTTTTTCTCACGGAAGGCGATTCCGGCTCTCTACCGGCATGTGGAAGGCAATGTCTTGGCCTCGCTGGACAGGGCGGTCAGCGGTAAGGTGCATATTACCGCTGACTCATGGTCCAGCAGGCATGGACAGGGACATTACCTATCTTTCACGGCGCATTGGGTGACTCTGCGGGCAGCTGGGAAGGATGCAGGACAAGGTGCAGTAGTGTTGGAGGTTGTTCCACCACCACGCCTCCAAAATGTTACTACTGGTGATTCTGACACACCTCTCTCCTCCACCCCCTCCTCTTCTTCTTCCTCCATGGCCTCTAACTTTGCTTTGTCCTCAGAACCAGCGGTGCTCCGTAGGCGTTCAAGGGGCTACGCAAGTACGCAGGCAAAAAGATGCCATGCGGTGCTTGAGCTGGTCTGCTTGGGGTACAGGAGCCACACTGGGGCATAGATTCTGTCAGCTCTGCAGGGGCAGGCTCAGAGGTGGTTTATGCCACGCCAGCTTAAGCCAGGACAGGTGGTTTGCAACAATGGCACCAACCTCCTCTCCGCCCTCCGACAGGGACAACTGACCCATGTGCCCTGTTTGGCTCACGTCCTTAACTTGGTTGTGCAGCGGTTCTTCTGCAGGTACCCGGGCTTACAGGAGGGCCTGAAGCAGGCCAGGAAACTCTGTGGGCATTTACACCGGTCATATAATGCCAGTGCTCAGCTGGCTGACCTGCAAAAGGATTACAACCTGATCAAGAACCGCCTAATCTGTGACATGCCCACCAGGTGTAACTCTACGTTGGCCATGCTACAGCGGCTGCACACGCAGCAGAGGGCCATCAATAAGTATCTGTTGCAATATGGCACCAGGACAGGGTCAGGGGAGCTTGGATTTTTTCCCCACGCCAGTGGGCCATGATCAGGGATGCATGCACTGTCCTGTCACCATTTGAGGAGGCCACGAGGATGGTGAGAAGTGACAGTGCATGCATCAGTGACGCTGTCCCTCTTGTCCACCTGTTGGAGCACACGCTGCATGGAATAATGGACAGGGCACTTGAGGCAGAACAGAGGCAGGAAGAGGAGGACTTCCTTACCTCTCAAGGCCCACTTTATCCAGACAGTGTTCCTGCTGGTCCGCCTATCACACAGGAAGAGGACAAGGAGGAGGAGGAGGATTGTGTCAGCATGGAGGTAGCGCCTAGCACTCAGCATCAGCAGCAGTCTTCAAGGGATCAATTACAGTCCCAAGACACCTATGGACTTGTACGTGGCTGGGAGAAGGTGGCTGGGGATCATGTCGTCCTGAGTGACCCAGAGGACTCCGGACCAAATGCCTCAGCAAACCTACGCTGCATGGCCTCCCTGATCCTGCATACCTGCGGAAGGATCCTCGTATTCGTGCGATCAAGGAGAGGGATTATTACCGGCTGGCAACCCTCCTTGATCCACGTTACAAGGGTAAGGTTGCGGACCTTATCTTGCCATTGCAGAGGGAGCAGAGGATGAAGCATCTTCGGGAGGCCTTGCAGAAAGGTCTGTGCAATGCGTTCCCAGAGACAGGGAGGTTACAAATTCCTGGTCCTGGACAACGTGTTGCTGAGGCTTCGGTCAGTCAAAGAAGGAGTGATGGAGAAGGTGGCCGTCTGACCGTTGTGTTCAGACAATTTTTTAGTCCGTAGCCCCAAGGTATGATCGGTTCCAGCAACCATCGTCAGAGTCTGGTTTACATGGTGCAGAAATACCTAGGGGCAAGATCAGACTTGGACACCTTTCCCACTGAAAATCCTCTGGCTTACTGGGTCCTGAGTAGTGATGAGCCGAACACCCCCGGGTTCGGTTCGCACCAGAACCCGCGAACGGACCGAAAGTTCGAACGAACATTAGAACCCTATTAAATACAATGGATGCGAACGTTCGAATTCTAAAGTGCTAATTATAACAACTATTATGCATGTTATTGTCCTAAAAAGGGTTTGGGAACCCGGGTTCTGCACCAGGGGACATGTATCAATGCAAAAAGAAGTTTTAAAAACGGTCGTTTTTCGGGAGCAGTCATTTTAATGATGCATAAAGTGAAAAAAAAAAAGTCAAATATTCCTTTAAATATCGTACCTGGGGGGTGTCTAAAGTATGCCTGTGAAGTGCCACGTGTTTCCCGTGTTTAGAACTGTCCCTGCACAAAATGACACTTCTAAAGGAAAAAAAAGCCATTTAAAACTGCTTGCGGCTTTAATGTAATGTCTGGTCCCGGTAATATGGATGAAATTCTTTAAGAAAAATGGCATAGCTACCCCATGACCCCCCCCTACCCCAGCCCATTACCAGCCCCTTTGGGTCTTGTATGGATATTAAGGGGAACCCCGCACATAAAATAAAAAAGGCCCTATATACTCTGAACAGCCCTATACAGGCGGTGCATACAAGACAGGGACTGTAGGTTTGTTCTTATGTAGAGTCTGTTTGTAATTTTGAACAGGTACATTGTTGAAGTGTAGCTCCAGACCAAAAATCTATTTTTAAACTTTTTGGAAAACATAGGTAAGGGTTATCACCCCTGTAACATTTGTTTTGCTGTCTGTGCCCCTGTTCAGAACATTTCACCTCACTTTCCGTCCCAATGACAACTGTTTTTGAAATGTGGTGTTTTTCTTGAAACAAGGATTGCTGATAAAGCATCAGTACAGAGGAGACACCTTTCTCCCATATTTATTCTTACAGGAGAGAATTTTCCTTCCTAGTGGTAGATTTCCTCTCACTTCCTGTTGTCTTCTTGCGTTTGCAAGTAGGAGTCGTTTGTAAGTTGGATGTTTGAAAGTAGGGACCTGCCGTATATACTCTGCAGAAATAGGCCCCTTAGTTGTTGGTGTTGGCACAACACTGTAAGCACTCACAGTTACTCTTGGTTGGTGCTGGAACGCCCTGCTGTCAACTATTATATCAGGAATTTTAATTACATATAATTGTTGAACAGTGGTAGTAAAAATTGGGCCTTTGATGGTGGTGCTGGTGCCACAACACTGTAAGCCCTGACAGTTACTCTTGGTGGGTGCAGCAATGGGCCCTGCTGTGAATTATTAGATCAAGAATTGTAATTACATGCCCCTGTTGAACAGGGGCTGAAAAATTGGGCCTTAGGCACTGGTGGCACAACACTGCAACCCCTCACAGATACTGTACTTGGAGCACAGCAATGAGCCCTGTTGCAAAGTATTGCTTCAAAAATTGTAATGACACGCCCCTGTTAAACAGGGGCTGAAAAATTGGGCCTTAGGCACTGGTGGCACAACACTGCAACTCCTCACAGATACTGTACTTGGAGCACACCAATGAGCCCTGTTGCAAAGTATTGCTTCAAAAATTGTAATGACACGCCCCTGTTAAACAGGGGCTGAAAAATTGGGCCTTAGGCACTGGTGGCACAACACTGCAACTCCTCACAGATACTGTACTTGGAGCACAGCAATGAGCCCTGTTGCAAAGTATTGCTTCAAAAATTGTAATTACACGCCCCTGTTAAACAGGGGCTGAAAAATTGGGCGTTAGGCACTGGTGGCACAACACTGCAACTCCTCACAGATACTGTACTTGGAGCACAGCAATGAGCCCTGTTGCAAAGTATTGCTTCAAAAATTGTAATTACACGCCCCTGTTAAACAGGGGCTGAAAAATTGGGCGTTAGGCACTGGTGGCGGCACCCATAAACAAAAATGATCTTACAAGCTATCATCATCAATCGTATCATTGAGGACTCGGAGGAGGAGGATAGCCAGTCAACATAACAGCACAGGCACTCAGCATCAGCATCAGTCTTGAAGGGATGTGACATGTTAAAATCAATTAGTCTGTTATATCAGCATCAGGTGTGTGGTAGCTGGTGGTGATCCAAGACTGGTTCATCTTGATGAAAGTCAGTCGATCAACCGAGTCGGTGGACAGGCGCACCCTGTGATCCGTGACAAATCCTCCAGCAGCACTGAATGTGCGTTCCGAAAGAACGCTGGATGCAGGACAGGCCAGTAGCTCAATTGCATACTGTGCAAGCTCTGGCCAGTGATCCATCCTCAAGACCCAGTAAGCCAGAGGATTTTCGGTGGGGAAGGTGTCCAAGTCTGACCTTGCCCCTAGATATTCCTGCACCATGTTTATCAGACGCTGGCGATGGTTGCTGGAACCGATCATACTTTGGGGCTGCGGACTAAAGAATTGTCTGAACGCATCGGTCAGACGGCCACCTTCCCCACCGCTCCTTCTTTGACTGGCCGAAGCCTCAGCAACTCGTTGTCCAGGACCAGGAGTTTGCAACCTCCCAGTCTCTGGGAACGCGTTGCACAGACCTTTCTGCAAGGCCTCCCGGAGTTGTCTCATCCTCTGCTCCCTCTGCGACGGTAACATAAGGTCCGCAACCTTACCCTTGTACCGTGGATCAAGGAGAGTGGCCAGCCAGTAATGGTCCCTCTCCTTGATCCGAAGAATACGAGGATCCTTCCGCAGACTTTGCAGGATCAGGGAGGCCATGCAGCGTAGGTTTGCTGAGGCATTCGCTCCGGAGTCCTCTGGGTCACTAAGGACGACATGATCCGCAGCCACCTCCTCCCAGCCACGTACAAGTCCACTGGTTTCTTGGGACTGTAAATCATCCCTAAAAGACTGCTGCTGATGATGCTGAGTGCCAGCCTCCACCTCCATGCTGACACAATCCTCCTCCTCCTCCTCCTCCTCCTCCTCCTCCTCCTCCTCTTCCTGTGCGATGGGTGGGACAGAAGGAACACTGTCTGGGTAAAGGGGGCCTTGAGAGGCAAGGAAGTCCTCCTCTTCCTGCCTCTGTTCTGCCTCAAGTGCCCTGTCCATTATTCCACGCAGCGTGTGCTCCAACAGGTGGACAAGGGGTACAGTGTCACTGATGCATGCACTGTCACTGCTCACCATCCTCGTGGCCTCCTCAAATGGTGCCAGGACAGTGCATGCATCCCTGATCATGCCCCACTGGCGTGGAGAAAAAAAACCAAGCTCCCCTGACCCTGTCCTGGTGCCGTAGTCGCACAGGTACTCATTGATGGCCCTCTGCTGCGTGTGCAGCCGCTGCAGCATGGCCAACGTTGAGTTCCACCTGGTGGGCATGTCACATATAAGGCGGTTCTTGGGCAGGTTCAACTCCTTTTGCAGCTCAGCCAGGCGAGCACTGGCATTATAAGATCTGCGGAAATGCACACAGACTTTCCTGGCCTGCCTCAGGACATCCTGTAAGCCCGGGTACCTGCCCAAGAAGCGCTGCACCACCAGGTTAAGGACGTGAGCCACACAGGGCACATGGGTCAGTTGTCCCTGTCGGAGGGCGGAGAGGAGGTTGGTGCCATTGTCGCAAACCACCATTCCTGGCTTAAGCTGGCGTGGCGTCAACCACCTCTCGGCCTGGCCCTGCAGAGCAGACAGGACCTCTGCCCCAGTGTGGCTTCTGTCCCCCAAACACACCAGCGCAAGCACGGCATGGCATCTTTTTGCCTGCGTACTTGCGTAGCCCCGTGAACGGCTACGGAGCACCGCTGGTTCATAGGACAAACCACAGGAAGAGGCCATGGAGGAAGAAGAAGAGGAGGGGGTGGAGGAGAGAGGTGTGTCACAACCAGTAGTAGCATTTTGGAGGCGTGGCGGTGGGACAACCTCCAACACTACTGCACCTTGTCCTGAATCCTTCCCAGCTGCCAAAAGAGTGACCCAATGGGCCGTGAAAGAAAGGTAACGTCCCTGTCCATGCCTGCTGGACCATGAGTCAGCGGTAATATGCACCTTACCGCTGACCGCCCTGTCCAGCGAGGCCAAGACATTGCCTTCCACATGCCGGTAGAGAGCCGGAATAGCCTTCCGTGAGAAAAAGTGGCGTTTGGGAACCTGCCACTGAGGAACTGCACATTGCACAAACTCACGGAAGGGGGCCGAGTCTACCAACTGAAAAGGCAGCAGTTGAAGCGCTAGCAATTTAGCCAAGCTAGCATTCAACCGCTGGGCATGTGGATGGCTGGGAGTGAACTTCTTTCGACGGTCCAGCAGCTGGGGCAGGGAAATTTGCCTGCTAGAATCGGACGTCGGTGTACTGCTAGCAGAGTGGGCGCAAGTACTTGGCTGTGACACACCTAATTCTACACCTTCATTCCTCTCAGTGCATGTTTCAGAGAGGACTGAAGTTATAGTGGGGTTGGAGATCCCAGCTGATGCGGTGCAAGGAGAGGTCCGCTTTGTTCTTTGGTGTGGGTCTTTGAGGTAGGCTTGCCAACGAGCTGCATGGCAGGTCAACATATGTCTGGTCAGGCATGTGGTACCCAAGCGGCTGATGTTTTGGCCACGCGATATACGCTTGAGACATATGTTGCAAACAGCAGCTGTGCGATCTGATGCACTAGCCTCAAAAAAGGCCCACACCAAAGAACTTTTTGAATGACGGGCAGAGGCAGCGCCCTGCACAGGCGGAGCTCTGCGGTGTGATTCCGTCAGTGTACTGCCCTTACGCTGGCCACCAAAGGGCATCCTGCCTCGTTGGAGATGTGCCTCCTCCTCATCCTCCTCTTCCTCCTCTCTCCTATTAGGCACCCACGTGGAGTCAGTGACCTCATCATCCCCTCCCTCCTCATCACTGGAGCCAATCTGGCAGTATGCTGCAGCTGCTGGAACATGACTGCCAGATTGGTGTCCTTCTTGAGCATCCCCTCTGTCTGCTCTCACGCTACTGCCTTCCTCTAGCTGGGTTTCATCATCAGACCCTTCGAAACGCTGGGCATCCTCCTGGAGCATGTACCCAACACTGTGCTGAAACAGTTCGGGGGACTCCTCAGGAGGAGGACATGGTGGGTCTAGGGAAGGAGTGACTGATGATTTGTCTGACATTGATACCAGGGAAGACGACGCTTTGGCAGCTGCTTTTCCAGTACCCTGAGCCTGGGTGAGAGAGGATGAGGAGGAGGAGGAGGGCTTGGTCATCCACTCTACCAAGTCTTCGGCATGATGTGGCTCAACATGTCCAGCTGCCGAAAAGAAGGACAAGCGTGTCCCATGGCCATGTGCTGATGACAATGCACCGCGTCCACGACCAGCACTGTTGCCCCCAGACACAGAGCCTGCTTGCCCTCTTTTATTGCCTCCTGACTGTCTGCCTCTCCTTGTTTGCCTTCCAGACATTCTAATAGATGGCCTGCAGGGAGATGGGAAAAAAGCAATAAGGGCTACCTTCAGGTGTCCTTCTCTGTCCCTTGAAACAAGGACTTTCACAGTGAAAGAAACTGACACTCTCCCTACCTACAGTTTTCTGTCCCTAGAAAAAATGTTTTTTTTAATCACAATATAGCACAAGGACAATTCACTCACTGTCCTTACAGGTCCCTGGAAACAAGGACTTGCAGAGTGAAAGAAAAAAAACACTCTCCCTACCTACAGTTTTCTGTCCCTAGAAAAAATGTTTTTTTTAATCACAATATAACACAAGGACAATTCACTCACTGTCCTTCCAGGTCCCTGGAAACAAGGACTTGCAGAGTGAAATAAACTGACACTCTCCCTACCTACAGTTTTCTGTCCCTAGAATAAATGTTTTTTTTAAGCACAATATAGCACAAGGACAATTCACTCACTGTCCTTACAGGTCCCTGGAAACAAGGACTTGCAGAGTGAAAGAAAAAAAACACTCTCCCTACCTACAGTTTTCTGTCCCTAGAAAAAATGTTTTTTTTAATCACAATATAACACAAGGACAATTCACTCACTGTCCTTCCAGGTCCCTGGAAACAAGGACTTGCAGAGTGAAATAAACTGACACTCTCCCTACCTACAGTTTTCTGTCCCTAGAATAAATGTTTTTTTTAATCACAATATAGCACAAGGACAATTCAGTCACTGTCCTTCCAGGTCCCTGGAAACAAGGACTTGCAGAGTGAAATAAACTGACACTCTCCCTACCTACAGTTTTCTGTCCCTAGAATAAATGTTTTTTTTAAGCACAATATAGCACAAGGACAATTCACTCACTGTCCTTACAGGTCCCTGGAAACAAGGACTTGCAGAGTGAAAGAAAAAAAACACTCTCCCTACCTACAGTTTTCTGTCCCTAGAAAAAATGTTTTTTTTAATCACAATATAACACAAGGACAATTCACTCACTGTCCTTCCAGGTCCCTGGAAACAAGGACTTGCAGAGTGAAATAAACTGACACTCTCCCTACCTACAGTTTTCTGTCCCTAGAATAAATGTTTTTTTTAATCACAATATAGCACAAGGACAATTCAGTCACTGTCCTTCCAGGTCCCTGGAAACAAGGACTTGCAGAGTGAAATAAACTGACACTCTCCCTACCTACAGTTTTCTGTCCCTAGAATAAATGTTTTTTTTAAGCACAATATAGCACAAGGACAATTCACTCACTGTCCTTACAGGTCCCTGGAAACAAGGACTTGCAGAGTGAAAGAAAAAAAACACTCTCCCTACCTACAGTTTTCTGTCCCTAGAAAAAATGTTTTTTTTAATCACAATTTAACACAAGGACAATTCACTCACTGTCCTTCCAGGTCCCTGGAAACAAGGACTTGCAGAGTGAAATAAACTGACACTCTCCCTACCTACAGTTTTCTGTCCCTAGAATAAATGTTTTTTTTAAGCACAATATAGCACAAGGACAATTCACTCACTGTCCTTACAGGTCCCTGGAAACAAGGACTTGCAGAGTGAAAGAAAAAAAACACTCTCCCTACCTACAGTTTTCTGTCCCTAGAAAAAATGTTTTTTTTAATCACAATATAACACAAGGACAATTCACTCACTGTCCTTCCAGGTCCCTGGAAACAAGGACTTGCAGAGTGAAATAAACTGACACTCTCCCTACCTACAGTTTTCTGTCCCTAGAATAAATGTTTTTTTTAATCACAATATAGCACAAGGACAATTCAGTCACTGTCCTTCCAGGTCCCTGGAAACAAGGACTTGCAGAGTGAAATAAACTGACACTCTCCCTACCTACAGTTTTCTGTCCCTAGAATAAATGTTTTTTTTAAGCACAATATAGCACAAGGACAATTCACTCACTGTCCTTACAGGTCCCTGGAAACAAGGACTTGCAGAGTGAAAGAAAAAAAACACTCTCCCTACCTACAGTTTTCTGTCTCTAAAAAAAAGTTTTTTTTAATCACAATATAGCACAAGGACAATTCACTCACTGTCCTTACAGGTCCCTGGAAACAAGGACTTGCAGAGTGAAAGAAAAAAAACACTCTCCCTACCTACAGTTTTCTGTCCCTAGAAAAAATGTTTTTTTTAATCACAATATAACACAAGGACAATTCACTCACTGTCCTTCCAGGTCCCTGGAAACAAGGACTTGCAGAGTGAAATAAACTGACACTCTCCCTACCTACAGTTTTCTGTCCCTAGAATAAATGTTTTTTTTAATCACAATATAGCACAAGGACAATTCAGTCACTGTCCTTCCAGGTCCCTGGAAACAAGGACTTGCAGAGTGAAATAAACTGACACTCTCCCTACCTACAGTTTTCTGTCCCTAGAATAAATGTTTTTTTTAAGCACAATATAGCACAAGGACAATTCACTCACTGTCCTTACAGGTCCCTGGAAACAAGGACTTGCAGAGTGAAAGAAAAAAAACACTCTCCCTACCTACAGTTTTCTGTCCCTAGAAAAAATGTTTTTTTTAATCACAATATAACACAAGGACAATTCACTCACTGTCCTTCCAGGTCCCTGGAAACAAGGACTTGCAGAGTGAAATAAACTGACACTCTCCCTACCTACAGTTTTCTGTCCCTAGAATAAATGTTTTTTTTAAGCACAATATAGCACAAGGACAATTCACTCACTGTCCTTACAGGTCCCTGGAAACAAGGACTTGCAGAGTGAAAGAAAAAAAACACTCTCCCTACCTACAGTTTTCTGTCCCTAGAAAAAATGTTTTTTTTAATCACAATATAGCACAAGGACAATTCACTCACTGTCCTTACAGGTCCCTGGAAACAAGGACTTGCAGAGTGAAATAAACTGACACTCTCCCTACCTACAGTTTTCTGTCCCTAGAAAAAATGTTTTTTTTAATCACAATATAACACAAGGACAATTCACTCACTGTCCTTCCAGGTCCCTGGAAACAAGGACTTGCAGAGTGAAATAAACTGACACTCTCCCTACCTACAGTTTTCTGTCCCTAGAATAAATGTTTTTTTTAATCACAATATAGCACAAGGACAATTCAGTCACTGTCCTTCCAGGTCCCTGGAAACAAGGACTTGCAGAGTGAAATAAACTGACACTCTCCCTACCTACAGTTTTCTGTCCCTAGAATAAATGTTTTTTTTAAGCACAATATAGCACAAGGACAATTCACTCACTGTCCTTACAGGTCCCTGGAAACAAGGACTTGCAGAGTGAAAGAAAAAAAACACTCTCCCTACCTACAGTTTTCTGTCCCTAGAAAAAATGTTTTTTTTAATCACAATATAGCACAAGGACAATTCAGTCACTGTCCTTCCAGGTCCCTGGAAACAAGGACTTGCAGAGTGAAATAAACTGACACTCTCCCTACCTACAGTTTTCTGTCCCTAGAATAAATGTTTTTTTTAAGCACAATATAGCACAAGGACAATTCACTCACTGTCCTTACAGGTCCCTGGAAACAAGGACTTGCAGAGTGAAAGAAAAAAAACACTCTCCCTACCTACAGTTTTCTGTCCCTAGAAAAAATGTTTTTTTTAATCACAATATAACACAAGGACAATTCACTCACTGTCCTTCCAGGTCCCTGGAAACAAGGACTTGCAGAGTGAAATAAACTGACACTCTCCCTACCTACAGTTTTCTGTCCCTAGAATAAATGTTTTTTTTAATCACAATATAGCACAAGGACAATTCAGTCACTGTCCTTCCAGGTCCCTGGAAACAAGGACTTGCAGAGTGAAATAAACTGACACTCTCCCTACCTACAGTTTTCTGTCCCTAGAATAAATGTTTTTTTTAAGCACAATATAGCACAAGGACAATTCACTCACTGTCCTTACAGGTCCCTGGAAACAAGGACTTGCAGAGTGAAAGAAAAAAAACACTCTCCCTACCTACAGTTTTCTGTCCCTAGAAAAAATGTTTTTTTTAATCACAATATAACACAAGGACAATTCACTCACTGTCCTTCCAGGTCCCTGGAAACAAGGACTTGCAGAGTGAAATAAACTGACACTCTCCCTACCTACAGTTTTCTGTCCCTAGAATAAATGTTTTTTTTAAGCACAATATAGCACAAGGACAATTCACTCACTGTCCTTACAGGTCCCTGGAAACAAGGACTTGCAGAGTGAAAGAAAAAAAACACTCTCCCTACCTACAGTTTTCTGTCCCTAGAAAAAATGTTTTTTTTAATCACAATATAGCACAAGGACAATTCACTCACTGTCCTTACAGGTCCCTGGAAACAAGGACTTGCAGAGTGAAATAAACTGACACTCTCCCTACCTACAGTTTTCTGTCCCTAGAAAAAATGTTTTTTTTAATCACAATATAACACAAGGACAATTCACTCACTGTCCTTCCAGGTCCCTGGAAACAAGGACTTGCAGAGTGAAATAAACTGACACTCTCCCTACCTACAGTTTTCTGTCCCTAGAATAAATGTTTTTTTTAATCACAATATAGCACAAGGACAATTCAGTCACTGTCCTTCCAGGTCCCTGGAAACAAGGACTTGCAGAGTGAAATAAACTGACACTCTCCCTACCTACAGTTTTCTGTCCCTAGAATAAATGTTTTTTTTAAGCACAATATAGCACAAGGACAATTCACTCACTGTCCTTACAGGTCCCTGGAAACAAGGACTTGCAGAGTGAAAGAAAAAAAACACTCTCCCTACCTACAGTTTTCTGTCCCTAGAAAAAATGTTTTTTTTAATCACAATATAGCACAAGGACAATTCAGTCACTGTCCTTCCAGGTCCCTGGAAACAAGGACTTGCAGAGTGAAATAAACTGACACTCTCCCTACCTACAGTTTTCTGTCCCTAGAATAAATGTTTTTTTTAAGCACAATATAGCACAAGGACAATTCACTCACTGTCCTTACAGGTCCCTGGAAACAAGGACTTGCAGAGTGAAAGAAAAAAAACACTCTCCCTACCTACAGTTTTCTGTCCCTAGAAAAAATGTTTTTTTTAATCACAATATAACACAAGGACAATTCACTCACTGTCCTTCCAGGTCCCTGGAAACAAGGACTTGCAGAGTGAAATAAACTGACACTCTCCCTACCTACAGTTTTCTGTCCCTAGAATAAATGTTTTTTTTAATCACAATATAGCACAAGGACAATTCAGTCACTGTCCTTCCAGGTCCCTGGAAACAAGGACTTGCAGAGTGAAATAAACTGACACTCTCCCTACCTACAGTTTTCTGTCCCTAGAATAAATGTTTTTTTTAAGCACAATATAGCACAAGGACAATTCACTCACTGTCCTTACAGGTCCCTGGAAACAAGGACTTGCAGAGTGAAAGAAAAAAAACACTCTCCCTACCTACAGTTTTCTGTCCCTAGAAAAAATGTTTTTTTTAATCACAATATAACACAAGGACAATTCACTCACTGTCCTTCCAGGTCCCTGGAAACAAGGACTTGCAGAGTGAAATAAACTGACACTCTCCCTACCTACAGTTTTCTGTCCCTAGAATAAATGTTTTTTTTAATCACAATATAGCACAAGGACAATTCAGTCACTGTCCTTCCAGGTCCCTGGAAACAAGGACTTGCAGAGTGAAATAAACTGACACTCTCCCTACCTACAGTTTTCTGTCCCTAGAATAAATGTTTTTTTTAAGCACAATATAGCACAAGGACAATTCACTCACTGTCCTTACAGGTCCCTGGAAACAAGGACTTGCAGAGTGAAAGAAAAAAAACACTCTCCCTACCTACAGTTTTCTGTCCCTAGAAAAAATGTTTTTTTTAATCACAATATAACACAAGGACAATTCACTCACTGTCCTTCCAGGTCCCTGGAAACAAGGACTTGCAGAGTGAAATAAACTGACACTCTCCCTACCTACAGTTTTCTGTCCCTAGAATAAATGTTTTTTTTAATCACAATATAGCACAAGGACAATTCAGTCACTGTCCTTCCAGGTCCCTGGAAACAAGGACTTGCAGAGTGAAATAAACTGACACTCTCCCTACCTACAGTTTTCTGTCCCTAGAATAAATGTTTTTTTTAAGCACAATATAGCACAAGGACAATTCACTCACTGTCCTTACAGGTCCCTGGAAACAAGGACTTGCAGAGTGAAAGAAAAAAAACACTCTCCCTACCTACAGTTTTCTGTCCCTAGAAAAAATGTTTTTTTTAATCACAATATAACACAAGGACAATTCACTCACTGTCCTTCCAGGTCCCTGGAAACAAGGACTTGCAGAGTGAAATAAACTGACACTCTCCCTACCTACAGTTTTCTGTCCCTAGAATAAATGTTTTTTTTAATCACAATATAGCACAAGGACAATTCAGTCACTGTCCTTCCAGGTCCCTGGAAACAAGGACTTGCAGAGTGAAATAAACTGACACTCTCCCTACCTACAGTTTTCTGTCCCTAGAATAAATGTTTTTTTTAAGCACAATATAGCACAAGGACAATTCACTCACTGTCCTTACAGGTCCCTGGAAACAAGGACTTGCAGAGTGAAAGAAAAAAAACACTCTCCCTACCTACAGTTTTCTGTCCCTAAAAAAAAAGTTTTTTTTAATCACAATATAGCACAAGGACAATTCACTCACTGTCCTTACAGGTCCCTGGAAACAAGGACTTGCAGAGTGAAAGAAAAAAAACACTCTCCCTACCTACAGTTTTCTGTCCCTAGAAAAAATGTTTTTTTTAATCACAATATAACACAAGGACAATTCACTCACTGTCCTTCCAGGTCCCTGGAAACAAGGACTTGCAGAGTGAAATAAACTGACACTCTCCCTACCTACAGTTTTCTGTCCCTAGAATAAATGTTTTTTTTAATCACAATATAGCACAAGGACAATTCAGTCACTGTCCTTCCAGGTCCCTGGAAACAAGGACTTGCAGAGTGAAATAAACTGACACTCTCCCTACCTACAGTTTTCTGTCCCTAGAATAAATGTTTTTTTTAAGCACAATATAGCACAAGGACAATTCACTCACTGTCCTTACAGGTCCCTGGAAACAAGGACTTGCAGAGTGAAAGAAAAAAAACACTCTCCCTACCTACAGTTTTCTGTCCCTAGAAAAAATGTTTTTTTTAATCACAATATAACACAAGGACAATTCACTCACTGTCCTTCCAGGTCCCTGGAAACAAGGACTTGCAGAGTGAAATAAACTGACACTCTCCCTACCTACAGTTTTCTGTCCCTAGAATAAATGTTTTTTTTAAGCACAATATAGCACAAGGACAATTCACTCACTGTCCTTACAGGTCCCTGGAAACAAGGACTTGCAGAGTGAAAGAAAAAAAACACTCTCCCTACCTACAGTTTTCTGTCCCTAGAAAAAATGTTTTTTTTAATCACAATATAGCACAAGGACAATTCACTCACTGTCCTTACAGGTCCCTGGAAACAAGGACTTGCAGAGTGAAATAAACTGACACTCTCCCTACCTACAGTTTTCTGTCCCTAGAAAAAATGTTTTTTTTAATCACAATATAACACAAGGACAATTCACTCACTGTCCTTCCAGGTCCCTGGAAACAAGGACTTGCAGAGTGAAATAAACTGACACTCTACCTACCTACAGTTTTCTGTCCCTAGAATAAATGTTTTTTTTAATCACAATATAGCACAAGGACAATTCAGTCACTGTCCTTCCAGGTCCCTGGAAACAAGGACTTGCAGAGTGAAATAAACTGACACTCTCCCTACCTACAGTTTTCTGTCCCTAGAATAAATGTTTTTTTTAAGCACAATATAGCACAAGGACAATTCACTCACTGTCCTTACAGGTCCCTGGAAACAAGGACTTGCAGAGTGAAAGAAAAAAAACACTCTCCCTACCTACAGTTTTCTGTCCCTAGAAAAAATGTTTTTTTTAATCACAATATAACACAAGGACAATTCACTCACTGTCCTTCCAGGTCCCTGGAAACAAGGACTTGCAGAGTGAAATAAACTGACACTCTCCCTACCTACAGTTTTCTGTCCCTAGAATAAATGTTTTTTTTAAGCACAATATAGCACAAGGACAATTCACTCACTGTCCTTACAGGTCCCTGGAAACAAGGACTTGCAGAGTGAAAGAAAAAAAACACTCTCCCTACCTACAGTTTTCTGTCCCTAGAAAAAATGTTTTTTTTAATCACAATATAGCACAAGGACAATTCACTCACTGTCCTTACAGGTCCCTGGAAACAAGGACTTGCAGAGTGAAATAAACTGACACTCTCCCTACCTACAGTTTTCTGTCCCTAGAATAAATGTTTTTTTTAATCACAATATAGCACAAGGACAATTCAGTCACTGTCCTTCCAGGTCCCTGGAAACAAGGACTTGCAGAGTGAAATAAACTGACACTCTCCCTACCTACAGTTTTCTGTCCCTAGAATAAATGTTTTTTTTAAGCACAATATAGCACAAGGACAATTCACTCACTGTCCTTACAGGTCCCTGGAAACAAGGACTTGCAGAGTGAAAGAAAAAAAACACTCTCCCTACCTACAGTTTTCTGTCCCTAGAAAAAATGTTTTTTTTAATCACAATATAACACAAGGACAATTCACTCACTGTCCTTCCAGGTCCCTGGAAACAAGGACTTGCAGAGTGAAATAAACTAACACTCTCCCTACCTACAGTTTTCTGTCCCTAGAATAAATGTTTTTTTTAAGCACAATATAGCACAAGGACAATTCACTCACTGTCCTTACAGGTCCCTGGAAACAAGGACTTGCAGAGTGAAAGAAAAAAAACACTCTCCCTACCTACAGTTTTCTGTCCCTAGAAAAAATGTTTTTTTTAATCACAATATAGCACAAGGACAATTCACTCACTGTCCTTACAGGTCCCTGGAAACAAGGACTTGCAGAGTGAAAGAAAAAAAACACTCTCCCTACCTACAGTTTTCTGTCCCTAGAAAAAATGTTTTTTTTAATCACAATATAACACAAGGACAATTCACTCACTGTCCTTCCAGGTCCCTGGAAACAAGGACTTGCAGAGTGAAATAAACTGACACTCTACCTACCTACAGTTTTCTGTCCCTAGAATAAATGTTTTTTTTAATCACAATATAGCACAAGGACAATTCAGTCACTGTCCTTCCAGGTCCCTGGAAACAAGGACTTGCAGAGTGAAATAAACTGACACTCTCCCTACCTACAGTTTTCTGTCCCTAGAATAAATGTTTTTTTTAAGCACAATATAGCACAAGGACAATTCACTCACTGTCCTTACAGGTCCCTGGAAACAAGGACTTGCAGAGTGAAAGAAAAAAAACACTCTCCCTACCTACAGTTTTCTGTCCCTAGAAAAAATGTTTTTTTTAATCACAATATAACACAAGGACAATTCACTCACTGTCCTTCCAGGTCCCTGGAAACAAGGACTTGCAGAGTGAAATAAACTGACACTCTCCCTACCTACAGTTTTCTGTCCCTAGAATAAATGTTTTTTTTAAGCACAATATAGCACAAGGACAATTCACTCACTGTCCTTACAGGTCCCTGGAAACAAGGACTTGCAGAGTGAAAGAAAAAAAACACTCTCCCTACCTACAGTTTTCTGTCCCTAGAAAAAATGTTTTTTTTAATCACAATATAGCACAAGGACAATTCACTCACTGTCCTTACAGGTCCCTGGAAACAAGGACTTGCAGAGTGAAATAAACTGACACTCTCCCTACCTACAGTTTTCTGTCCCTAGAATAAATGTTTTTTTTAATCACAATATAGCACAAGGACAATTCAGTCACTGTCCTTCCAGGTCCCTGGAAACAAGGACTTGCAGAGTGAAATAAACTGACACTCTCCCTACCTACAGTTTTCTGTCCCTAGAATAAATGTTTTTTTTAAGCACAATATAGCACAAGGACAATTCACTCACTGTCCTTACAGGTCCCTGGAAACAAGGACTTGCAGAGTGAAAGAAAAAAAACACTCTCCCTACCTACAGTTTTCTGTCCCTAGAAAAAATGTTTTTTTTAATCACAATATAACACAAGGACAATTCACTCACTGTCCTTCCAGGTCCCTGGAAACAAGGACTTGCAGAGTGAAATAAACTGACACTCTCCCTACCTACAGTTTTCTGTCCCTAGAATAAATGTTTTTTTTAAGCACAATATAGCACAAGGACAATTCACTCACTGTCCTTACAGGTCCCTGGAAACAAGGACTTGCAGAGTGAAAGAAAAAAAACACTCTCCCTACCTACAGTTTTCTGTCCCTAGAAAAAATGTTTTTTTTAAGCACAATATAGCACAAGGACAATTCACTCACTGTCCTTACAGGTCCCTGGAAACAAGGACTTGCAGAGTGAAAGAAAAAAAACACTCTCCCTACCTACAGTTTTCTGTCCCTAGAAAAAATGTTTTTTTTAATCACAATATAGCACAAGGACAATTCACTCACTGTCCTTCCAGGTCCCTGGAAACAAGGACTTGCAGAGTGAAATAAACTGACACTCTCCCTACCTACAGTTTTCTGTCCCTAGAATAAATGTTTTTTTTAAGCACAATATAGCACAAGGACAATTCACTCACTGTCCTTACAGGTCCCTGGAAACAAGGACTTGCAGAGTGAAAGAAAAAAAACACTCTCCCTACCTACAGTTTTCTGTCCCTAGAAAAAATGTTTTTTTTAAGCACAATATAGCACAAGGACAATTCACTCACTGTCCTTACAGGTCCCTGGAAACAAGGACTTGCAGAGTGAAAGAAAAAAAACACTCTCCCTACCTACAGTTTACTGTCCCTAGAAAAAATGTTTTTTTTAATCACAATATAGCACAAGGACAATTCACTCACTGTCCTTACAGGTCCCTGGAAACAAGGACTTGCAGAGTGAAAGAAACTGACACTGTCCTTACCTACAGTTTTCTGTCCCTAGAATAAATGTTTTTTTTAAGCACAATATAGCACAAGGAGAATTCACTCACTGTCCTTCCAGGTCCCTGGAAACAAGGACTTGCAGAGTGAAATAAACTGACACTCTCCCTACCTACAGTTTTCTGTCCCTAGAATAAATGTTTTTTTTAAGCACAATATAGCACAAGGACAATTCACTCACTGTCCTTACAGGTCCCTGGAAACAAGGACTTGCAGAGTGAAAGAAACTGACACTCTCCCTACCTACAGTTTTCTGTCCCTAGAATAAATGTTTTTTTAAGCACAATATAGCACAAGGACAAGTCACTCACTGTCCTTCCAGGTCCCTGGAAACAAGGACTTGCAGAGTGAAAGAAACTGACACTGTCCCTACCTACAGTTTTCTGTCCCTAGAATAAATGTTTTTTTTAAGCACACTATAGCACAAGCACAAAACACACTGACACTCTCCCTACCTATCCTTCTCTTTCCCTAAACTAAAGGAATCCAGGTTAAGCAAGAAAGAAATAACAGTCACTGTCCCTGCCTATGCTGCTCTATCCCTGCTCCGGAACACACTACACTAGGCCGCCGTGCTGGCGGCCTTTTATAGTGTGGGGCGTGTACTAAACACCCTCAGCAATAATTGGCCACAGGCATCCTGCCTGTGGCCAATCATTGCTCTCCTCGCTGCCGGCGCTGTGATTGGCCAAGCATGCGGGGTCACAGTGCATGCTTGGCCAATCACAGCGCCTGGATGACACTGCGATGGCGTAGTGCATTGTGGGCCGTTCGCGTCACTCGAATTTGGCGCGAACGGCCCAAATCGTTCGATCTTCGTCGAACGATCGAACAGCCGATGTTCGAGTCGAACGTATGTTCGACTCGAACACGAAGCTCATCCCTAGTCCTGAGGATGGATCACTGGCCAGAGCTTGCACAGTATGCAATTGAGCTACTGGCCTGTCCTGCATCCAGCGTTCTTTCGGAATGCACATTCAGTGCTGCTGGAGGCTTTGTAACCGATCACAGGGTGCGCCTGTCCACCGACTCGGTCAATCGACTGACCTTCATAAAAATGAATCAGTCTTGGATCACCACCAGCTACCAAGCACCTGATGCTGATGTAACCGAATAATTTTTTTTTGAAATGTCAGATCCCTTCAAGACTGCCTATGCTGATGCTGAGTGACTATCCTGTTATGCTGAGTGACTATCCTTTTCCTCCTCAATGATCATGCTGATTAGGGATGAGCTTCGTGTTCGAGTCGAACATACGTTCGACTCGAACATCGGCTGTTCGATCGTTCAACGAAGATCGAACGATTTGGGCCGTTCGCGCCAAATTCGAGTGACGCGAACGGCCCACAATGCACTACGCCATCGCAGTGTCATCCAGGCGCTGTGATTGGCCAAGCATGCACTGTGACCCCGCATGCTTGGCCAATCACAGCGCCGGCAGCGAGGAGAGCAATGATTGGCCACAGGCAGGATGCCTGTGGCCAATTATTGCTGAGGGTGTTTAGTACACGCCCCACACTATAAAAGGCCGCCAGCACGGCGGCCTAGTGTAGTGTGTTCCGGAGCAGGGATAGAGCAGCATAGGCAGGGACAGTGACTTTTATTTCTTTCTTGCTTAACCTGGATTCCTTTAGTTTAGGGAAAGAGAAGGATAGGTAGGGAGAGTGTCAGTGTGTTTTGTGCTTGTGCTATATTGTGCTTAAAAAAAACATTTTTTCTAGGGACAGAAAACTGTAGGTAGGGAGAGTGTCAGTTTCTTTCACTGTCAAAGTCCTTGTTTCCAGGGACCTGGAAGGACAGTGAGTGAATTCTCCTTGTGCTAAATTGTGCTTAAAAAAAACATTTTTTCTAGGGACAGAAAACTGTAGGTAGGGAGAGTGTGTCAGTTTCTTTCACTGTCAAAGTCCTTGTTTCCAGGGACCTGGAAGGACAGTGAGTGAATTCTCCTTGTGCTAAATTGTGCTTAAAAAAAACATTTTTTCTAGGGACAGAAAACTGTAGGTAGGGAGAGTGTGTCAGTTTCTTTCACTGTCAAAGTCCTTGTTTCCAGGGACCTGGAAGGACAGTGAGTGAATTCTCCTTGTGCTAAATTGTGCTTAAAAAAAAACATTTTTTCTAGGGACAGAAAACTGTAGGTAGGGAGAGTGTGTCAGTTTCTTTCACTGTCAAAGTCCTTGTTTCCAGGGACCTGGAAGGACAGTGAGTGAATTCTCCTTGTGCTAAATTGTGCTTAAAAAAAACATTTTTTCTAGGGACAGAAAACTGTAGGTAGGGAGAGTGTGTCAGTTTCTTTCACTGTCAAAGTCCTTGTTTCCAGGGACCTGGAAGGACAGTGAGTGAATTCTCCTTGTGCTAAATTGTGCTTAAAAAAAACATTTTTTCTAGGGACAGAAAACTGTAGGTAGGGAGAGTGTGTCAGTTTCTTTCACTGTCAAAGTCCTTGTTTCCAGGGACCTGGAAGGACAGTGAGTGAATTCTCCTTGTGCTAAATTGTGCTTAAAAAAAACATTTTTTCTAGGGACAGAAAACTGTAGGTAGGGAGAGTGTGTCAGTTTCTTTCACTGTCAAAGTCCTTGTTTCCAGGGACCTGGAAGGACAGTGAGTGAATTCTCCTTGTGCTAAATTGTGCTTAAAAAAAACATTTTTTCTAGGGACAGAAAACTGTAGGTAGGGAGAGTGTGTCAGTTTCTTTCACTGTCAAAGTCCTTGTTTCCAGGGACCTGGAAGGACAGTGAGTGAATTCTCCTTGTGCTAAATTGTGCTTAAAAAAAACATTTTTTCTAGGGACAGAAAACTGTAGGTAGGGAGAGTGTGTCAGTTTCTTTCACTGTCAAAGTCCTTGTTTCCAGGGACCTGGAAGGACAGTGAGTGAATTCTCCTTGTGCTAAATTGTGCTTAAAAAAAACATTTTTTCTAGGGACAGAAAACTGTAGGTAGGGAGAGTGTGTCAGTTTCTTTCACTGTCAAAGTCCTTGTTTCCAGGGACCTGGAAGGACAGTGAGTGAATTCTCCTTGTGCTAAATTGTGCTTAAAAAAAACATTTTTTCTAGGGACAGAAAACTGTAGGTAGGGAGAGTGTGTCAGTTTCTTTCACTGTCAAAGTCCTTGTTTCCAGGGACCTGGAAGGACAGTGAGTTAATTCTCCTTGTGCTAAATTGTGCTTAAAAAAAACATTTTTTCTAGGGACAGAAAACTGTAGGTAGGGAGAGTGTGTCAGTTTCTTTCACTGTCAAAGTCCTTGTTTCCAGGGACCTGGAAGGACAGTGAGTGAATTCTCCTTGTGCTAAATTGTGCTTAAAAAAAACATTTTTTCTAGGGACAGAAAACTGTAGGTAGGGAGAGTGTGTCAGTTTCTTTCACTGTCAAAGTCCTTGTTTCCAGGGATCTGGAAGGACAGTGAGTGAATTCTCCTTGTGCTAAATTGTGCTTAAAAAAACATTTTTTCTAGGGACAGAAAACTGTAGGTAGGGAGAGTGTGTCAGTTTCTTTCACTGTCAAAGTCCTTGTTTCCAGGGACCTGGAAGGACAGTGAGTGAATTCTCCTTGTGCTAAATTGTGCTTAAAAAAAACATTTTTTCTAGGGACAGAAAACTGTAGGTAGGGAGAGTGTGTCAGTTTCTTTCACTGTCAAAGTCCTTGTTTCCAGGGACCTGGAAGGACAGTGAGTGAATTCTCCTTGTGCTAAATTGTGCTTAAAAAAAACATTTTTTCTAGGGACAGAAAACTGTAGGTAGGGAGAGTGTGTCAGTTTCTTTCACTGTCAAAGTCCTTGTTTCCAGGGACCTGGAAGGACAGTGAGTGAATTCTCCTTGTGCTAAATTGTGCTTAAAAAAAACATTTTTTCTAGGGACAGAAAACTGTAGGTAGGGAGAGTGTGTCAGTTTCTTTCACTGTCAAAGTCCTTGTTTCCAGGGACCTGGAAGGACAGTGAGTGAATTCTCCTTGTGCTAAATTGTGCTTAAAAAAAACATTTTTTCTAGGGACAGAAAACTGTAGGTAGGGAGAGTGTGTCAGTTTCTTTCACTGTCAAAGTCCTTGTTTCCAGGGACCTGGAAGGACAGTGAGTGAATTCTCCTTGTGCTAAATTGTGCTTAAAAAAAACATTTTTTCTAGGGACAGAAAACTGTAGGTAGGGAGAGTGTGTCAGTTTCTTTCACTGTCAAAGTCCTTGTTTCCAGGGACCTGGAAGGACAGTGAGTGAATTCTCCTTGTGCTAAATTGTGCTTAAAAAAAACATTTTTTCTAGGGACAGAAAACTGTAGGTAGGGAGAGTGTGTCAGTTTCTTTCACTGTCAAAGTCCTTGTTTCCAGGGACCTGGAAGGACAGTGAGTGAATTCTCCTTGTGCTAAATTGTGCTTAAAAAAAAACATTTTTTCTAGGGACAGAAAACTGTAGGTAGGGAGAGTGTGTCAGTTTCTTTCACTGTCAAAGTCCTTGTTTCCAGGGACCTGGAAGGACAGTGAGTGAATTCTCCTTGTGCTAAATTGTGCTTAAAAAAAACATTTTTTCTAGGGACAGAAAACTGTAGGTAGGGAGAGTGTGTCAGTTTCTTTCACTGTCAAAGTCCTTGTTTCCAGGGACCTGGAAGGACAGTGAGTGAATTCTCCTTGTGCTAAATTGTGCTTAAAAAAAACATTTTTTCTAGGGACAGAAAACTGTAGGTAGGGAGAGTGTGTCAGTTTCTTTCACTGTCAAAGTCCTTGTTTCCAGGGACCTGGAAGGACAGTGAGTGAATTCTCCTTGTGCTAAATTGTGCTTAAAAAAAACATTTTTTCTAGGGACAGAAAACTGTAGGTAGGGAGAGTGTGTCAGTTTCTTTCACTGTCAAAGTCCTTGTTTCCAGGGACCTGGAAGGACAGTGAGTGAATTCTCCTTGTGCTAAATTGTGCTTAAAAAAAACATTTTTTCTAGGGACAGAAAACTGTAGGTAGGGAGAGTGTGTCAGTTTCTTTCACTGTCAAAGTCCTTGTTTCCAGGGACCTGGAAGGACAGTGAGTGAATTCTCCTTGTGCTAAATTGTGCTTAAAAAAAACATTTTTTCTAGGGACAGAAAACTGTAGGTAGGGAGAGTGTGTCAGTTTCTTTCACTGTCAAAGTCCTTGTTTCCAGGGACCTGGAAGGACAGTGAGTGAATTCTCCTTGTGCTAAATTGTGCTTAAAAAAAACATTTTTTCTAGGGACAGAAAACTGTAGGTAGGGAGAGTGTGTCAGTTTCTTTCACTGTCAAAGTCCTTGTTTCCAGGGACCTGGAAGGACAGTGAGTGAATTCTCCTTGTGCTAAATTGTGCTTAAAAAAAACATTTTTTCTAGGGACAGAAAACTGTAGGTAGGGAGAGTGTGTCCGTTTCTTTCACTGTCAAAGTCCTTGTTTCCAGGGACCTGGAAGGACAGTGAGTGAATTCTCCTTGTGCTAAATTGTGCTTAAAAAAAACATTTTTTCTAGGGACAGAAAACTGTAGGTAGGGAGAGTGTGTCAGTTTCTTTCACTGTCAAAGTCCTTGTTTCCAGGGACCTGGAAGGACAGTGAGTGAATTCTCCTTGTGCTAAATTGTGCTTAAAAAAAACATTTTTTCTAGGGACAGAAAACTGTAGGTAGGGAGAGTGTGTCAGTTTCTTTCACTGTCAAAGTCCTTGTTTCCAGGGACCTGGAAGGACAGTGAGTTAATTCTCCTTGTGCTAAATTGTGCTTAAAAAAAACATTTTTTCTAGGGACAGAAAACTGTAGGTAGGGAGAGTGTGTCAGTTTCTTTCACTGTCAAAGTCCTTGTTTCCAGGGACCTGGAAGGACAGTGAGTGAATTCTCCTTGTGCTAAATTGTGCTTAAAAAAAACATTTTTTCTAGGGACAGAAAACTGTAGGTAGGGAGAGTGTGTCAGTTTCTTTCACTGTCAAAGTCCTTGTTTCCAGGGACCTGGAAGGACAGTGAGTGAATTCTCCTTGTGCTAAATTGTGCTTAAAAAAAACATTTTTTCTAGGGACAGAAAACTGTAGGTAGGGAGAGTGTGTCAGTTTCTTTCACTGTCAAAGTCCTTGTTTCCAGGGACCTGGAAGGACAGTGAGTGAATTCTCCTTGTGCTAAATTGTGCTTAAAAAAAACATTTTTTCTAGGGACAGAAAACTGTAGGTAGGGAGAGTGTGTCAGTTTCTTTCACTGTCAAAGTCCTTGTTTCCAGGGACCTGGAAGGACAGTGAGTGAATTCTCCTTGTGCTAAATTGTGCTTAAAAAAAACATTTTTTCTAGGGACAGAAAACTGTAGGTAGGGAGAGTGTGTCAGTTTCTTTCACTGTCAAAGTCCTTGTTTCCAGGGACCTGGAAGGACAGTGAGTGAATTCTCCTTGTGCTAAATTGTGCTTAAAAAAAACATTTTTTCTAGGGACAGAAAACTGTAGGTAGGGAGAGTGTGTCAGTTTCTTTCACTGTCAAAGTCCTTGTTTCCAGGGACCTGGAAGGACAGTGAGTGAATTCTCCTTGTGCTAAATTGTGCTTAAAAAAAACATTTTTTCTAGGGACAGAAAACTGTAGGTAGGGAGAGTGTGTCAGTTTCTTTCACTGTCAAAGTCCTTGTTTCAAGGGACAGAGAAGGACACCTGAAGGTAGCCCTTATTGCTTTTTTCCCATCTCCCTGCAGGCCATCTATTAGAATGTCTGGAAGGCAAACAAGGAGAGGCAGACAGTCAGGAGGCAATAAAAGAGGGCAAGCAGGCTCTGTGTCTGGGGGCAACAGTGCTGGTCGTGGACGCGGTGCATTGTCATCAGCACATGGCCATGGGACACGCTTGTCCTTCTTTTCGGCAGCTGGACATGTTGAGCCACATCATGCCGAAGACTTGGTAGAGTTGATGACCAAGCCCTCCTCCTCCTCCTCATCCTCTCTCACCCAGGCTCAGGGTACTGGAAAAGCAGCTGCCAAAGCGTCCTCTTCCCTGGTATCAATGTCAGACTCATCATCAGTCACTCCTTCCCTAGACCCACCATGTCCTCCTCCTGAGGAGTCCCCCGAACTGTTTCAGCACAGTGTTGGGTACATGCTCCAGGAGGATGCCCAGCGTTTCGAAGGGTCTGATGATGAAACCCAGCTAGAGGAAGGCAGTAGCGTGAGAGCAGACAGAGGGGATGCTCAAGAAGGACACCAATCTGGCAGTCATGTTCCAGCAGCTGCAGCATACTGCCAGATTGGCTCCAGTGATGAGGAGGGAGGTGATGATGAGGTCACTGACTCCACGTGGGTGCCTAATAGGAGAGAGGAGGAGGAGGAGGATGAGGAGGAGGCACATCTCCAACGAGGCAGGATGCCCTTTGGTGGCCAGCGTAAGGGCAGTACACCGACGGAATCACACCGCAGAGCTCCGCCTGTGCAGGGCGCTGCCTCTGCCCGTCATTCAAAAAGTTCTTTGGTGTGGGCCTTTTTTGAGGCTAGTGCATCAGATCGCACAGCTGCTGTTTGCAACATATGTCTCAAGCGTATATCGCGTGGCCAAAACATCAGCCGCTTGGGTACCACATGCCTGACCAGACATATGTTGACCTGCCATGCAGCTCGTTGGCAAGCCTACCTCAAAGACCCACACCAAAGAACAAAGCGGACCTCTCCTTGCACCGCATCAGCTGGGATCTCCAACCCCACTATAACTTCAGTCCTCTCTGAAACATGCACTGAGAGGAATGAAGGTGTAGAATTAGGTGTGTCACAGCCAAGTACTTGCGGCCACTCTGCTAGCAGTACACCGACGTCCGATTCTAGCAGGCAAATTTCCCTGCCCCAGCTGCTGGACCGTCGAAAGAAGTTCACTCCCAGCCATCCACATGCCCAGCGGTTGAATGCTAGCTTGGCTAAATTGCTAGCGCTTCAACTGCTGCCTTTTCAGTTGGTAGACTCGGCCCCCTTCCGTGAGTTTGTGCAATGTGCGGTTCCTCAGTGGCAGGTTCCCAAACGCCACTTTTTCTCACGGAAGGCTATTCCGGCTCTCTACCGGCATGTGGAAGGCAATGTCTTGGCCTCGCTGGACAGGGCGGTCAGCGGTAAGGTGCATATTACCGCTGACTCATGGTCCAGCAGGCATGGACAGGGACGTTACCTTTCTTTCACGGCCCATTGGGTCACTCTTTTGGCAGCTGGGAAGGATGCAGGACAAGGTGCAGTAGTGTTGGAGGTTGTCCCACCGCCACGCCTCCAAAATGCTACTACTGGTTGTGACACACCTCTCTCCTCCACCCCCTCCTCTTCTTCTTCCTCCATGGCCTCTTCCTGTGGTTTGTCCTATGAACCAGCGGTGCTCCGTAGCCGTTCACGGGGCTACGCAAGTACGCAGGCAAAAAGATGCCATGCCGTGCTTGCGCTGGTGTGTTTGGGGGACAGAAGCCACACTGGGGCAGAGGTCCTGTCTGCTCTGCAGGGCCAGGCCGAGAGGTGGTTGACGCCACGCCAGGCTTAAGCCAGGAATGGTGGTTTGCGACAATGGCACCAACCTCCTCTCCGCCCTCCGACAGGGACAACTGACCCATGTGCCCTGTGTGGCTCACGTCCTTAACCTGGTGGTGCAGCGGTTCTTGGGCAGGTACCCGGGCTTACAGGATGTCCTGAGGCAGGCCAGGAAAGTCTGTGTGCATTTCCGCAGATCTTATAATGCCAGTGCTCGCCTGGCTGAGCTGCAAAAGGAGTTGAACCTGCCCAAGAACCGCCTTATATGTGACATGCCCACCAGGTGGAACTCAACGTTGGCCATGCTGCAGTGGCTGCACACGCAGCAGAGGGCCATCAATGAGTACCTGTGCGACTACGGCACCAGGACAGGGTCAGGGGAGCTTGGTTTTTTTTCTCCACGCCAGTGGGGCATGATCAGGGATGCATGCACTGTCCTGGCACCATTTGAGGAGGCCACGAGGATGGTGAGCAGTGACAGTGCATGCATCAGTGACACTGTACCTCTTGTCCACCTGTTGGAGCACACGCTGCGTGGAATAATGGACAGGGCACTTGAGGCAGAACAGAGGCAGGAAGAGGAGGACTTCCTTGCCTCTCAAGGCCCCCTTTACCCAGACAGTGTTCCTTCTGTCCCACCCATCGCACAGGAAGAGGAGGAGGAGGAGGAGGAGGAGGAGGATTGTGTCAGCATGGAGGTGGAGGCTGGCACTCAGCATCATCAGCAGCAGTCTTTTAGGGATGATTTACAGTCCCAAGAAACCAGTGGACTTGTACGTGGCTGGGAGGAGGTGGCTGCGGATCATGTCGTCCTTAGTGACCCAGAGGACTCCGGAGCGAATGCCTCAGCAAACCTACGCTGCATGGCCTCCCTGATCCTGCAAAGTCTGCGGAAGGATCCTCGTATTCTTCGGATCAAGGAGAGGGACCATTACTGGCTGGCCACTCTCCTTGATCCACGGTACAAGGGTAAGGTTGCGGACCTTATGTTACCGTCGCAGAGGGAGCAGAGGATGAGACAACTCCGGGAGGCCTTGCAGAAAGGTCTGTGCAACGCGTTCCCAGAGACTGGGAGGTTACAAACTCCTGGTCCTGGACAACGAGTTGCTGAGGCTTCGGCCAGTCAAAGAAGGAGCGGTGGGGAAGGTGGCCGTCTGACCGATGCGTTCAGACAATTCTTTAGTCCGCAGCCCCAAAGTATGATCGGTTCCAGCAACCATCGCCAGCGTCTGATAAACATGGTGCAGGAATATCTAGGGGCAAGGTCAGACTTGGACACCTTCCCCACCGAAAATCCTCTGGCTTACTGGGTCTTGAGGATGGATCACTGGCCAGAGCTTGCACAGTATGCAATTGAGCTACTGGCCTGTCCTGCATCCAGCGTTCTTTCGGAATGCACATTCAGTGCTGCTGGAGGATTTGTCACGGATCACAGGGTGCGCCTGTCCACCGACTCGGTTGATCGACTGACTTTCATCAAGATGAACCAGTCTTGGATCACCACCAGCTACCACACACCTGATGCTGATATAACAGACTAATTGATTTTAACATGTCACATCCCTTCAAGACTGATGCTGATGCTGAGTGCCTGTGCTGTTATGTTGACTGGCTATCCTCCTCCTCCGAGTCCTCAATGATACGATTGATGATGATAGCTTGGAAGATCATTTTTGTTTATGGGTGCCGCCACCAGTGGCTAAGGCCCAATTTTTCAGCCCCTGTTTTACAGGGGCGTGTAATTACAATTTTTTTAGCAATAATTTGCCATAGGGCTCATTGCTGTGCTCCAAGTACAGTATCTGTGAGGGGTTGGAGTGTTGTGGCACCAGTGCCTAAGGCCCAATTTTTCAGCCCCTGTTTAACAGGGGCGTGTCATTACAATTTTTGAAGCAATACTTTGCAACAGGGCTCATTGCTGTGCTCCAAGTACAGTATCTGTGAGGGGTTGTAGTGTTGTGCCACCAGTGCCTAAGGCCCAATTTTTCAGCCCCTGTTCAACAGGGGCATGCAATTACAATTCTTGATCTAATAATTCACAGCAGGGTCCATTGCTGCACCCACCAAGAGTAACTCTGAGGGCTTACAGTCTTGTGGCAACGCCACCACCACCACCACCACGAAAGGCCCAATTTTTCAGCCCCTGTTCAAAAGGGGCATGTAATTACAATTCTTGATCTAATAATTCACAGCAGGGCCTATTGCTGCACCCACCAAGAGTAACTGTCAGGGCTTACAGTGTTGTGGCACCAGCACCACCATCAAAGCCCCAATTTTTACTACCACTGTTCAACAATTATATGTAATTAAAATTCCTGATATAATAGTTGACAGCAGGGCGTTCCAGCACCAACCAAGAGTAACTGAGTGCTTACAGTGTTGTGCCAACACCAACAACTAAGGGGCCTATTTCTGCAGAGTATATACGGCAGGTCCCTACTTTCAAACATCCAACTTACAAACGACTCCTACTTGCAAACGAAAGAAGACAACAGGAAGTGAGAGGAAATCTACCCCTAGAAAGGAAAATTTTCTCCTGTAAGAATAAATATGGGAGAAAGGGGTCTCATCTGTACTGATGCTTTATCAGCAATCCTTGTTTCAAGAAAAACACCACATTTCAAAAACAGTTGTCATTGGGACGGAAAGTGAGGTGAAATGTTCTGAACAGGGGCACAGACAGCAAAACAAATGTTACAGGGGTGATAACCCTTACCTATGTTTCCCAAAAAGTTTAAAAATAGATTTTTGGGCTGGAGCTACACTTCAACAATGTACCTGTTCAAAATTACAAACAGATTCTACATAAGAACAAACCTACAGTCCCTGTCTTGTATGCACCGCCTGTATACGGCTGTTCAGAGTATATAGGGCCTTTTTTATTTTATGTGCGGGGTTCCCCTTAATATCCATACAAGACCCAAAGGGGCTGGTAATGGGCTGGGGTAGGGGGGGGGTCATGGGGTAGCTATGCCATTTTTCTTAAAGAATTTCATCCATATTACCGGGACCAGACATTACATTAAAGCCGCAAGCAGTTTTAAATGGCTTTTTTTTCCTTTAGAAGTGTCATTTTGTGCAGGGACAGTTCTAAACACGGGAAACACGTGGCACTTCACAGGCATACTCAGGTACGATATTTAAAGGAATATTTGACTTTTTTTTTTCACTTTATGCATCATTAAAATGACTGCTCCCGAAAAACGACCGTTTTTAAAACTTCTTTTTGCATTGATACATGTCCCCTGGTGCAGAACCCGGGTTCCCAAACCCTATTTATGACAATAACATGCATAATAGTTGTTATAATTAGCACTTTAGAATTCGAACGTTCGCATCCATTGTATTTAATAGGGTTCTAATGTTCGTTCGAACTTTCGGTCCGTTCGCGGGTTCTGGTGCGAACCGAACCCGGGGGTGTTCGGCTCATCACTAATGCTGATAGCTTGTAAGACCATTTTTGGCCCTGGGCACGGCTACCAGTGGCTAATAATAGAGTATCTGTGAGGGGTTGCAGTGTTGTGGCACCAGCACCAGTGCCTAATGCCCCATACACACGATCGTTTTTCTTGCCATTTTTTTTCTTGCCGTTTTTCACGTCGTTTTTTTCATGTTTCCTCTCAAGCCTGTCTTGCGTACACACGATCATTTAAAAAAACGATCAAGCAAAGCGCAGTGACGTACAACACGTACGACGGCACTATAAAGGGGAAGTTCCGTTCGAATGGCGCCACCCTTCATGTTAGTAAAGTTTGTTGAGCGACGATTCGCTCTTTTCAGTCTCGTGCTTTTCAGTCCGTGACTGCGTGACGAATGTGCTATCTCCATTACGAACGCTAGTTTTACCAGAACGAGCGCTCCTGTCTCATACTTGATTCTGAGCATGCGCATTTTTTTTCACGTCGTTAAAGCATACACACTATCGTTTTTCACGTCGTTAAAAAAAACGACATGAAAAACGACGTGAAAAAAGAGAGCATGTTCGAAATTTTTAATGGCCGTTTTTCACGTCGTTAAAAATGCTCTGGAGCCTACACACGATCATTTTTAATGGCCATTTTTTTTAATGCCATTTTTAACGGCATGAAAAACGATCGTGTGTATGGGGCATTAGGCCCAATTTTTCAGCCCCTGTTTAACAGGGGCGTGTAAATACAATTTTTGATGCAATACTTTGCAGCAGGGCTCATTCCTGCGCTCCTAATAGAGTATCAGTGAGGGGTTGCAGTGTTGTGGCACCAGTGCCTAAGGCCCAATTTTTCTGCCCCTGTTTAACAGGGGCGTATAATTACAATTTTTGATGCAATACTTTGCAGCAGGGCTCATTGCTGCGCTCCAAGTACAGTATCTGTGAGGGGTTGCAGTGTTGTGGCACCAGTGCCTAAGGCCCAATTTGTATGCCCCTGTTCAACAGGGGCATGTAATTACAATTCTTGATTTAATAATTCACAGCAGGGACCATTCCTGCACCCACCAAGTGTAACTGTGAGGGCTTACAGTGTTGTGGCAACACCACCACCACCAAAGGCCCAATTTTTCTGCCCCTGTTCAACAGGGGCATGTAATTACAATTCTTGATCTAATATTTCACAGCTGGGCTCATTCCTGCGCCCACCAAGAATAACTGAGGACTTTTGGTGTTGTGGCACCAGCACCACCACCACCACCAAAGGCCCAATTTTTCTACCACTGTTCAACAATGGCATGTAATTACAATTCTTGATATAATAGTTCACAGTAGGGTATTCCAGTGCCCACCAAGAGTAACTGTGAGGGCTTACAGTGTTGTGGCAAAACCAACACCTAAGGGCCAAATTTCTGCAGAGTATATACGGCAGGCCCCTACTTACAAACGACTCCTACTTGCAGACGGAAGGAGACAACAGAAAGTGAGAGGAAATCTACCCCTAGGAAGGGAAATTCTCTCCTGTAAGAGTTAATATGGGAAAAAGGTGTGTCCTCTCCACTGATGCTTTATGAGCAATCCTTGTTTTAATAAAAAAAACAAATTTTCAAAAAACATTTGTCATTGGGACAGAAAGTGAGGTGAAATGTTCTGAACAGGTGCACAGACAGCAAAAACAAATGTTACAGGGGTGATAACCCTTCCCTATGTCTTCCAAAAAGCTTAAAAATTGATTTTTTGGGCTGGAGCTACACTTAAAAAATGTACCTGTTCCATATTACAAACAGATTCTACTTAAGAACAAACCTGTCTTGTTTGCACCGCCTGTATACTGCTGTTCAGAGTATATAGGGCCTTTTTTTAATTTGGGTGCGGGGTTACCCTTAATATCCATACAAGACCTAAAGGGGCTGGTAGTGGGCTGGGGGGGGGTACCCATGCCATTTTTCTCAATAATTTTCATTTATATTGGCGGGACCAGACATTACATTAAAGCCGCGAGCAGTTTTAAATGACTTTTTTTCCTTTAGAAATGTCATTTTGAGCAGGGACAGTTCTAAACACGGGAAACACATGCCACTTCACAGGCATACTTTAGACACCCCCAAATTATGATATTTAAAGGAATATTTCACTTTTTTTTTCTCTTTAAGCATCATTAAAATCACTGCTCCCGAAAAAATGACAATTTTTATAACTTTTTTTTGCATTGATACATGTCCCCTGGGGAAGGACCCGGGTCCCCAAACCCTTTTTAGGACAATAACTTGCATATTAGCCTTTATAATTAGCACTTTTGATTTTAAACGTTCGAGTCCATTGATTTTAATAGGGTTCTAAAGTTCACGCAAACTTTCGGTCCGTTCGCAGGTTCTGGTGAGAACCGAACCAGGGGGTGTTCGGCTCATCCCTAGTCACTGGCAATCTGTAATACATTCTTCCATTAACTTGCCTTACTGCGCCTGCACTTGATGATACTCTTCTTCCAGAAATTTCTATCCAAATAAAATAAAAAAATTGTTTTCAATATTTTGACGCCATGTCTGAATTTCGATAATGATTTGTTGTATTTTTACTGCGTGGCTGGAAATATCTCCTTTAAAAAAAATGATCTCCCCCAGTTTTGTTACCTACTGTCTATCATTGATGATGTCTTAAAACCAGATCTTTCTATTTTTGTAAGTTAAAAAAGTATATCCTCTGATTCTACCAAACCACAAAATGTTTTTCCCTGTAGAAGGGGAGACCCAATTCAAAGGACAGGGAACTCACGATCAACAAGGGAAGGGACTTTAACTGTGCCAACCCAATGAGAAAGGAAAAACCAAAAACTGCTATACAGAAAGACCTCACATGAATTTATTATGTCATATTAAAACATGGCATCTTGTTGAAATCATAAGAAAAAGGATGACAGGGTCTTAACAGACCCATATAAATATTACAAATGTGTGAAATCAGCGCATTTCGCTGCATTTTCTTCTTTAGATTTCACGCTTAAATAAGGCAGTGGAAAAGATAAAAGAAATCCTTAACAGAATTCAAAACAAAAACACAAAAGTGAAGGAAGTCAATGCAATTACACCACTATACATAAATTATATTAACCAAAGAGGACTGAGGAAAAAAAAAGGGGGGGGGAAAGGAAAAGAGGGGGAGGGGGAGAGGAGGGGGGAGTCTTGAAAACATCCATGGGGGGACATTATAAAAAGCAAGGGGCCACAGCTAGTCATCCTAAAATACATCACCAAAAGGCACACTTACCCAAGTTATGCATACTAACAGTAAACATAAACAATCCTATTAAAGGACCCCCAAGTTGTCCAAAAAAAGGGATATAGGGCCTTTAGGCCTGTCATGGACCCACAATAGGTCTTATGATAAAATGGAAGACAACAGGTATGTGTATCCTCTGATTCTCTGATACTCCACTGATGATGCTGTGGTGCTAACATCATTCTTTTTAATGAATGATCCAATCCAGTACTCTCCTACTGTATTACTGGTTGCTCTACTTTCTGGATTGAAGCTCTAATGTAGTACCACTCCAACCCCACTCCCTCTGCAATAAAAATAAAAAAACTTTTGAAAGCTTTGACAGTTATTTACTGATCCTTCTTGATGCTCTTTCAATATCTCCTGACTCAGAATGGTCTTTTTTTTTGTTTGTTCTATCTTTGGTGTGCTGTGTAACCATTTACATTTCTTTCTGGTCTTAAGCCCCACTTAGCTGGAAACGGATGACCCTGCTTGTGGTATTGTTATACCCTGTCAATAGGCTAGTGAGAAAATGGTTGTCAACTTCAGACATGAAATCTGAACAAAGCACATCCTTATATACTGTGTACTTGTCTCTATCCAAAGCTCTGAGTGTGATTTCTCTCTGCTGTTGTGTTCCTATGTTATTTGCATGAGTCATTTTTGACAGCTTTTCCTGGATACCAAGAGAAAAAAGGTAGAAAGGAAAGATCCCTAGTGCCGCACATCCACTGAGTCCTATGGCGGTAAGAGAGAGACAACCTCAGCCTGGTCTCCCACCAGGCCACACCCCCAATTCTTTTTACCCCTCCCCCCGGAGATTATTAATGGGGATCTTGCCTTTCTTCCTTCCACAGACTACAGGAGCTGGGATGAGCTCCATCCGTTGCTAGCACTCCTCCCCATAGTGATCGAGCCTGAGCGGCACACTAAACAAACCATGGGTCACAAAGAGAAATAAGGTGGTGGGGTGAAGAGCTCCAGCACACAGCCTGTGATTGAAAGCCGCTGCTGTGCTTGTTCTCCCTGTAGTGTTAGAGGGGGAGGGGTGTCCTCTCCCTCCAATCAGGGCTCAGAGCTCTTTTCCCTTAGCCGTGCAGTGTGAGAATTCAGATCCCATGATTTGTGCAACTGAGAGCTGCTGACAGATTCTGTGTAAATGTAGTAGAAGGTTGTACAGCACAGATTGCCGCAGATAATTAGGTATAACTTATGTAGGAGGATTTGTTTAATTTCTGTGTGTTACCTGAGGCAAGTCACTTCACTGATTATACAAAAGTTTTTACAACCTTTTTAAGAAAAAAAAGTGCTTTACTGCTGACCTTTCTGCCTTGTCTCGAAGATATTTGGTCGTTTTGAATTTGAATTTGTATGACATTGCTACACCTTGTCAAGTGACTTTTTCCAAAGAACAAAGGCATTTTTTGGTTGTCAACTTACCTTCCTAGTTAAAAATTAACTGTTGCTGATAATTCACCAAAAGAATTAAAAAACAAAAATGTGTGAGTTTGAGCAAAAAAAAAGGTTTGTATAAGAACTCAAAAGAAAATATATTTTCTCTATATTTTCACTCCTATGGAAAATAAGTAGGGCTGTTACTGATTAAAATTTTCGTGTTCGATTAATCGATTTTTTTAAATCGATTAATCGACTAATTTCGATAAATTATAATGCACATAGATCCAACTACTTTTAGCTGATCTCCTTGCGGGCCGATTCCCAGTGCAGCTACCAACCACTGGAAAAATCGATAGCAGGATACAAAAAAACACACAAAGGCAGCGCTCAATGGGAATAGTATTAAAACTTCTATAGTCTTCAAGTAGGTAACAAAATAAATATTGCACTGGAGATAAAATCGATGTAGCTACATAAACTGTAAAAATGGTGCGAGTAATACCAAACGGTAGCAAAAGCAGTAATAAAAACATGTAGCTAAGTATGATACTGGTATAAAAATGTGTACAACGATACCACTGCTGAATCCAGATGAGAAGGGGCTAACATCAGTCCGTTGGCATGTAGATGTCCCGTGAAGGGAACTATCACAACTCCCAGTGGATGGCTGTAGAATCCCAGGTTGATAGAGGGAAGTGTAACAGCCATTGCGTGTGGCAGATAGTAAGGTCCCGCCGGCATGCAGATATGAAGGCACAGCAAAGGAGCCCTTCAGATGGACACGGCAAGCCCAAAGAATTTTGATCGATCAAAATAATTTTGATCGATCAAAACAATTAATCGATTAATCGAGGAATTACTAGTTAATTTCCACAGCCCTAAAAATAAGTTCTAACCCCACTGAAGATATTGAATGTAATTTTTGGAAGTTGTGATTCTATTATCTACAAAAGCAATAATGAAATTGCATCTATGCATATGTTACTAGAAATTAAGTAATATATATTATTAATAAAATGAAATAGAAAAATCCTAATATACTGATAGACATGAATCTAATATAAAAATGGCATGAATATTCTTTAAAATTATTATTTACATTCACAAAGCATGTAAGCATAGTGATACCATCATAATCTGTGACCAGACCTAAGACCAAAGCCTGCTATTCATTATTAAATAAATAAGGGTGCAGAAGGGTGCATAAAATGGGATGGGGTCAGGAAATAGGGGGAGAAGGAATGCTGCAGTTTAATAAAGGAAGAGGTTTATAATTGTTTCAAGGGGCAATAAAACAAAACAAATGCGAAGAGTGGAGGTTAATTTCATAAAGCCATTTTATAATATTCTTAGATCTTCATGAGTCCCATCAGAAGCAGGTTCCCATTCAATCCCACTCAGTATTGATGCGAACATTGCACATTGCACATAATTCTGCCCACTGCAGAATGTGAACCATGGAATTTCTAATAAGCCAATCCATTGCAAAGAAGATACATGGGAGAAAAACAAGGTGCATCACAAACTAAGTGCAACAGAAGATGCAAAAAACAGTATATTTAGTTAAAATCAGCCAAATGGCTACTCACACTAACCTAAAGATCAATAGGCATATAACAGTATAATACTGTGGTCACTCTGCAGGTCCCCCGTGGATGGTGGTGTGTAGATGTTAACACCAGAGAAGCGGAGAGGAACAACCGGCCAGACATCCATCTTGTCCTCTTGGAACCAGCATGGAACATACTCAGTCGCATCGGAAGTGACGTCAAAACATGGAGATAACGTTTCAAAGCATCCACTTCTTCGTCAGATCTAACTGGCTATTGATCAATAGATGCGACTCAGAGTGTGTTCCATGCTGGTTCCGAGAGGACAAGACGGATGTCCGTCTGGTTTATCCTCTCCTCTTGTGTTAACATCTACAAACTACCATCCGCCAGGGACCCGCTAAGTGACCACAGTATTATACTGTTATATGCCTATTGATCTTTATATTAGTGTGAGTAGCCATTTGGCTGATTTTAATTAAATATACCATTCGTTGCATCTTCTGCTGCACTTTGGCGCACCTTGTTTTTCTCCTATTGTTCCTCCAGAGACTGCTTTGCTCTCAAGGGAGCTGCCACTAATGCTGCATACGTATACTTCCTGGACTTTATAGACTTTTAGTTGTGTTATTAGTGTGTTTTGGTACCCTCTCATACGCCATTCTGTTTTTGTCTAATTGCGAAGAAGATAGCCAGAGACAAAAGTACACATAAGAATGTAACAGGCACACTTTATTGCTATATGTAAAGTTGGAATATCCTTGGCCCTGGCTGGCTAATATAGTTGCTTTCAGCCATTGTCAGTGAGGGTGACCACACTGTGGACAGATTATGTGGTATACAATTCAATGTTTTATTTAGTGAAAATATTGCAAGAACTCATTAACCATTATAGTGAGTTTTACTTTTAGTGAGCTTCAATTTAGATTCAAATTCCTTTTTCTTTTGAATTGTTTAAATAACAGCTTTAAACCGTTTGTTAACCCAAAAAAAAAAAAATCCTGCTTCTCTAAAGCATTTTATACAGCACAGTGCTTGTGCTGTGTCATTTCCCCCCCCCCCCCCCCGTAACACCTGAAATACTTGGCTGATCCTGCCAGTTTCTGCCCTCCCCTCTGTAAACTGACCACGATATATCATGGCTGATGAGCCCTGACACCGTGGTCAGTTTACGTGCCTCCGTCAGCCGTAGCTCTCCTGTCCACTTATGTGCTCCTGTGTCCTCCTCCCCCCTCCCCTCCCTGTCTGCCCTTGTGTTAGTGCCCGCCCCCTCCCCTTCTGCTGCTCTCATATCTTTTTAAAATGCATATCATCCTGCTGGTTTCCTGTCTCCGTGTTTAATTGAAAAAATTGCCTCCTTTACTGTATTTCAGAGCTGCTCCCTGCGGTCACGTGACCGGCAGGCTCACTCTCTCTTCTCCTCCTCCTGTCTCATTTGACGTGAGCAGGGGAATCTCATCCTGCCCACTGCATCTGTCAGTTGGGCAGAGGAGACAGCCGACCGGTGACGTGATCGCAGGGAACTGCTCTGAAATCTGGCAAATAAGGCATTTTTTTAAATAAAACACACAGACAGAAGCTCCTGTCATTTGTACATTTGTATGAGTGGGTCAACAAACACTTCAAGAATCTAAAAGTCTTGGGCTACCAACTAGACACACTATAAAGCAGATCTATTGATGATGTAATAATATAAAGTATATTAAATAAACAAGCAAAAAATAACATGCATTGTGCTAGATTCCTTCATAGAAAGCCTTATTTTGAGCAATTATTATGGAATTTGGCTTCTGGTAAGTGTTTCTTGGTCTAGTATTTATGTTGGCTCTCTTAGCATCTTTCATAATATGTTGTGACTGAGTCTTGTACTCATATTCTTGGAGAATAGAATTGTAGCTCTGCCTTCAGACACATGCATTCTAAAATTTTAACTCCACCTAAAGAACTGAACCTTGGTTAACACCCCTCACTCATTTTCAGTTGTAGCGGCCTCACCCTGACCTCTTTAACTAGGGGTATGTCGAGCGACAGAGTGAGGTGCGCTACGGCCCATGTCCTCCCCGTGCATGTGGGTGAGGTGAAGGCCAGTATCAATGTTTTCCTCGGGCCAAATGTGTGCTGGTTATGAGGGTCAGTCCTTCCGTGCCGGAATCTCCCTTTGTTCCCATCAACAGAGTCCATACACCCATCAAAGTCCAAACTCAGGTTTATTGTGTATCTCCACATACAGTCAAATGCAACGGCATGATACGATGGGGAAGCAGGTCGAGGCACTGTACAGGTTCCTAGTCCCTACACTCCCTGTGCTATGACCAGGGGTTGCAGGAATCTTGATGAAAGCTCCTCCGCTGCGCTGTAGCCCATATCAGGGGAAGATGTCCTCCAAGGGAGTTACTGAAGGCCCATCCGTCACCGGGTTGACGCTACACCGGGTCTTCGGACGGGTGACCCCCCCCAGCCTCCTCACCTCAGATGCGGGTCCCCTCGCAAGGGGCGCCCTGGAGCAACTTCACCCTCGCGGGACCCAGTCGGAGTCACCGGGTCCCAGGCCTCCTTAATAGTACCTCACCCCAGGCTGAAGGTGCCCGGGATGGACTCCATCTTCGTTCCGGCCAGGCCTTGGGCGCCTAGGCCGGAACCTTGAACCGCCCGCACCCAGGCCTAAGGTGCCTGGGTGCGTGACGAGATGATCTTTTCCGAAAACCAACAGACCTCGTGGCGAGGGCGTCTCCCCTTTTTATCTCCTCCCATCGACACCACGGCGGGTTCCCCGCCCCAGCCGTACCATCTCCAGGAAGGGACAAAGAAGGGTAGCACTGTGGTAGTGATTCTACCTCGAGCCAGTAGGTACACTGACACCCACTGGTCAAAGAGAATATTACACCACCCAATCCTCCACGAATAAGAAAAAGGGGTCTAATCCATGACATAATTACACACCTGGGTCTCTCTACCCCCAGGTGTATCCCACTAACTTTTAAGACCCCGCTACACACTCCCCCTGGTGATTTGACGCTGGTCCCCAGCGTCAGGTGCACACCCATGTCTCCCAAGGAGTGGTGACATGAAGTGGGCCCCAGAGGCTATCCCTCAAATTTTGGATACTGTATGTGCCAAGACCTGCTCAACAGAAAAGGGAACTATAAAACATTAAAACTTTTGTATAAAACATCTGTCATGTACACATATACAATCCCTCCCGTCACTGTCTAAGAACCACCCCATACTCAGTAGTCTTGACCGACGAATCTCCTGCAGAAGGGAAACAAACAAAAAAAAACACATCCTAACACTCTGTGTTAACTTGGCATGAGTGGGTCCGTCAGCCGAGAGACCCACTCACTCCAATAAGTAAGTAATGCATGTGTAACATTTTCAAACATTCATTGCACAACACTGCCACCTGGTGACAGCGCTGCGGTAATGACACTTGGTGAGATCTTCATTCTTCCTGCTTTCCTACTCTAACTCTACCCCAAAAGTCTCTGCCTTTGGCACATGAAGAAAAGGGAGAAAAAAAAAACAACAGCTCCCAAATCTCCAAGGCAAGTAGGGGTACTCCCACCCATATTCACGGGCGACTCTCTGGGAGAAAAGTCTCTGCAACCTGGCTAGGGGTGGCATCACATCTCGCTCACCTTCTCCTGGCTGTACGATGGCCTCCGGGTGCCGAGGTACCTTCACCATCTCGGGTTTCTTTGTCTTTGGTGCCCGCAACGAAGCACGCTGCATCCCCAACATCAGAGCGGGTGATGTAGTTGAATGCGGGAAGTTGGTCGGAGGACTAGATTTCCTCGAGAACTCCGGGGCCTTCACCCGGAGCGTACTGTCTTCTATGGACATGGGGGAATCCTGCGGTTTACTCAGCACAGGTAGTGGGCGTCTGTCCCAGCCCTTCCGGTGAAACAGTTCGTCTATCTCTCCGTCATCCCCACAGTCTGACAATGACTCTAAGTCGGAGGTGTCATACATCTCAGCGGGAAGGTAGTCTCTAGTAGACGGAAGGCTACCCTCCCTTGCGGGCTCCACCAACTGTGGACCCCCGACACCTCCAACCAACACCACAGTCCCAGCCCCTGGCTCACCTGGACCTTCTGAAGAACTGGGATGTCCGGGACTCTCTTCTCTACCGGCGGCATCCAGGCCAGGCAAGCGGCGGGGTGAAGCTCGACCACGACCATAGGATGCCTGTACCAGGCCGACTTTCCTCTTCGGAGGTGGGAGCAGGGAGTCTGTAGTGACCGAAGCAGTGTCCTCGGATTTTTCTCTCTCAGTCTCTGGTTGGGCAGTCACTTCGCCCTGGTCAGCGCGCACGGGAAACTCCGCAAAGGCTTTGATCTCTCCCTCCGGAGTGGCGGTTCCTGTGATGCAGTTGAGGCGTAGGGCCCGGGGCCTTTCCGTGTGTGGTTCAACCTCAAAAAGAAACTCCTTGCATGCTTCGCATCGCCCGAATGGCTTTAGTTGGACCACCAGTCCCGAGCATCTGGGACAGATCACACCGAGGGCCTCCGTGTCTCTGCATGAATACAGAGCCAACTGTCCTCGGGGCCTGAGCCTTATCCCCGTGTCTGTAATGGGTGCAGCAAATGCAGTCATCTTAAAAGGATAAGGTACCGGCATCCACGGGGAGCCTGAGTTCACTCCGACCACTTGCTGCTCCATCACACGCTGACCTCGCGCCGGAGTCTCCACGTGTATCTCCACACGTGGCCAGACTCCTCCCACGATTTGCACGTTTTCGCGGGCTTCCTTCAGTCTCCTCCCACGAATTGCATAGTCATGGGGTGCCTCGTGGCGCAGTGCAGCAAAAGTCCCCACATGTAGTTCGTCACATGGCTGGACTCCTCCCTCTTCCCGCTCTTTCTGCATGGGCCTCTCCCGGTTTTTCAGGGAAATTTCCACGATTTCGAGCACAGGGATGCACTTTGGCCAATCACATGGCCGACCTGCTCGGACCTCCTCCGGGCAGCAAAGTTCAAACACAGCCGTTCCAAACCTCAGGGTCAACACACATTTCATCCCGGACCGACGAGCCCCCACGTGTAGCGGCCTCACCCCGACCTCTTTAACTAGGGGTATGTCGAGCGACAGAGTGAGGTGCGCTACGGCCCATGTCCTCCCCATGCATGTGGGTGAGGTGAAGGCCAGTATCAATCTTTTCCTCGGGCCAAATGTGTGCTGGTTATGAGGGTCAGTCCTTCCGTGCCGGAATCTCCCTTTGTTCCCATCAACAGAGTCCATACACCCATCAAAGTCCAAACTCAGGTTTATTGTGTATCTCCACATACAGTCAAATGCAACGGCATGATACGATGGGGAAGCAGGTCGAGGCACTGTACAGGTTCCTAGTCCCTACACTCCCTGTGCTATGACCAGGGGTTGCAGGAATCTTGATGAAAGCTCCTCCGCTGCGCTGTAGCCCATATCAGGGGAAGATGTCCTCCAAGGGAGTTACTGAAGGCCCATCCGTCACCGGGTTGACGCTACACCGGGTCTTCGGACGGGTGACCCCCCCCCAGCCTCCTCACCTCAGATGCGGGTCCCCTCGCAAGGGGCGCCCTGGAGCAACTTCACCCTCACGGGACCCAGTCGGAGTCACCGGGTCCCAGGCCTCCTTAATAGTACCTCACCCCAGGCTGAAGGTGCCCGGGATGGACTCCATCTTCGTTCCGGCCAGGCCTTGGGCGCCTAGGCCGGAACCTTGAACCGCCCGCACCCAGGCCTAAGGTGCCTGGGTGCGTGACGAGATGATCTTTTCCGAAAACCAACAGACCTCGTGGCGAGGGCGTCTCCCCCTTTTATCTCCTCCCATCGACACCACGGCGGGTTCCCCGCCCCAGCCGTACCATCTCCAGAAAGGGACAAAGAAGGGTAGCAATGTGGTAGTGATTCTACCTCGAGCCAGTAGGTACACTGACGCCCACTGGTCAAAGAGAATATTACACCACCCAATCCTCCACGAATAAGAAAGAGGGGTCTAATCCCTGACATAATTACACACCTGGGTCTCTCTACCCCCAGGTGTATCCCACTAACTTTTAAGACCCCGCTACACAGTTCATAAAATATTTCATTAATTTCTGTAGTGGGAAGGAAAAACTACAGTTTTACATTAATCATGACATCTCTCCACTATCGTTCTTTGAATTAAGGCAAAAAGAGTAGACTTTAATCACTTACCGACCGCAATACGTATATACACGTTGTAGTTTGTAAGTGGTTTACTGGGGTTATAGCTGAAGCTATCAGCCATAACCTCAGTATTTGTTTTTTCAGCCGGTGGCTGGCTTTCTCATGAAAGTAGTCAGAGCAGCTCATTTTCTGCTTGATCGCTTTCCGAAGCGGTGGGAGGGGATGTTTCCCCTCCCGCAGCTCGCTGGTGTTTCTCGGGCTTACCATTTTTACCACCGTGCCTAAGAAACAATTTGACGGTTACAGAGGGTACCAGAGACCAGAGCGTCTTTTCCGGTCAAGTTGTCACTCCCGGTCTAGGGCGGAAGTAAACTATTTTTTTTTAAGCAAAATATAAAAAAAATTATTTTGCTTTTAAAGGTAAAGAAGATATTTGGGGTCTTTTTGACTTCAGATCTTGCCATAAAGATGACCTGTCATCCTTATTTCTATTACAAGGAAAGTTTATATTACTTGTAATAGGAATAAAAGCGATAAAAAATAAATAAAAGGACAGTGTAAAAAATAAAACACGAAAAACAAAATATATAAGAAAAACACAAAATTAAAGCACCCACGTCCCTCTGTGCTCATTTGCAGATGCAAACCCATATGTAAGTCACGCACGCATATGTAAACAGTGTTTACACCACACGTGTGAGGTATCACCGTGAACGTTAGAGCGCAAGCAACAATTCTAGTCCTGGACATCCTCTGTAACACTACACAGATAACCTGTAATAATTTTTAAAGCGTCGCCTATGGAGATTTTAAATTACTGTGGTTTGTCGTCATTCCATGAGCGGGCGCATATTTAAAGTGTGACATGTTAGGTATTTACTCAGTGTACCATCATCTTTCATATTTTACAAAAAAAAAATGTATATATTGTGTTTTGTTTTTTTTTATTCATTAAAGTGTATTTTTTTCAAAATAATTACGTTTGAAATTGCGCAAATACCGCCTGACATAAAAAATTGCAACAATCGCCATTTTATTCCCTAGGGTCTCTGCTAAAAAAAAAAATATATATATATACATATATATATATATATATATATATATATATATATATAATGTTTGGGGGTTATAAGTCATTTTCTAGCAAAAAATAGTGATTTAAACTTGTAAACAAAAAGTGCCAGAAAAAGCCTGGTCTTCAAGTGGTGGTATAACATGGCTCTTTTCAGAAAGACTTGATGACAGTCTAATGTATTTAGGACATTTCTGAACCAGGTGGCTGGCTGCTCCTGGAGTATTGGCCGGCTAGAAGCCTGCCCCAAGTATTACTGTTCTCTCATATTGTATATTGTGTAGCGTGGTGTCACTTTAAGGAGCTCAAAAGACTACCCTACCCAGTGTACAGCAGGACACCCAGAGTGCATTGCCCGGCGCAAGGTCTGCTGTGGAAGGGCTATATAAGGAGGAGCGGAGCTACACGTGTGTCTCTTTTGGACACCGCCCCCCTTGCAAGTGGAACCAACGCCGAGTCTGCGGCTGGACTGGGCCTAGGAGTTTGGGAGCCCTCTGACCTTCACGGGACAACCCAGGTGTTGGTTTCGTCCATCATGCCTTCAAGGACTGTCAGGAGGATCAGAGACTACGGGTGTCGTGAGACGGTGTGCTGGAGCCCCAGCCACACAAGTCGGTTGTACGGCCTGGTACGGTCGGGTGAGAGAGCACCTGCTCAGAGATTAACTGACTAATTTTAGGCCCAGTGACCACCGTTACCAGAGTGTTATATTGCACACCAGAGGGACAGTGTGCGTTGCAGCGTTAGCTGAACTCTTTAGTACGTACATGCCAAGAAGTTAACTGTTTTGTTGCCTGTGGATTACAAATAGCCTACAAAGTGCACCACCATTGCTAGCGAAGATCCCTCCCAACGGAAGCACCATATCTGCAATAGTCAGGCCTGACTGTAGAACTTTAGACATTGTTTGGGCGCCATCTTGCCCATGAGGGGGAAGCTCGCAAGCATAGTAAAGTGACATTTATGTATAATTGCTATTGGAACACAGTGCTTGTTTTATGCTGAATAGTTAACATTGCAGGGCTCTGCATATGCGCATGTATTGCTGTTTAACCTGATACAATATTCAGTAAAAAGTACTTGTGGTTAGGGATGAGCTCGGTGTTCGAGTCGAACATACGTTCGACTCGAACATCGGCTGTTCGATCGTTCGACGAAGATCGAACGATTTGGGCCGTTCGCGCCAAATTCGAGTGACGCGAACGGCCCACAATGCACTACGCCATCGCAGTGTCATCCAGGCGCTGTGATTGGCCAAGCATGCACTGTGACCCCGCATGCTTGGCCAATCACAGCGCCGGCAGCGAGGAGAGCAATGATTGGCCACAGGCAGGATGCCTGTGGCCAATTATTGCTGAGGGTGTTTAGTACACGCCCCACACTATAAAAGGCCGCCAGCACGGCGGCCTAGTGTAGTGTGTTCCGGAGCAGGGAAAGAGAAGCATAGGCAGGGACAGTGACATTTAATTTTTTTTGCTTAACCTGGATTCCTTTAGTTTAGGGAAAGAGAAGGATAGGTAGGGAGAGTGTCAGTGTGTTTTACTGTGCGAATCCTTGTTTCTAGGGACAGGGAAGGACAGTGAGGGAATTCTCCTTGTGCTATAGTGTGCTTTAAAAAAACATTTTTTCTAGGGACAGAAAACTATAGGTAGGGAGAGTGTCAGTGTGTTTTACTGTGCGAATCCTTGTTTCTAGGGACAGGGAAGGACAGTGAGGGAATTCTCCTTGTGCTATAGTGTGCTTTAAAAAAACATTTTTTCTAGGGACAGAAAACTATAGGTAGGGAGAGTGTCAGTGTGTTTTACTGTGCAAATCCTTGTTTCTAGGGACAGGGAAGGACAGTGAGGGAATTCTCCTTGTGCTATAGTGTGCTTTAAAAAAACATTTTTTCTAGGGACAGAAAACTATAGGTAGGGAGAGTGTCAGTGTGTTTTACTGTGCGAATCCTTGTTTCTAGGGACAGGGAAGGACAGTGAGGGAATTCTCCTTGTGCTATAGTGTGCTTTAAAAAAACATTTTTTCTAGGGACAGAAAACTATAGGTAGGGAGAGTGTCAGTGTGTTTTACTGTGCGAATCTTTGTTTCTAGGGACAGGGAAGGACAGTGAGGGAATTCTCCTTGTGCTATAGTGTGCTTTAAAAAAACATTTTTTCTAGGGACAGAAAACTATAGGTAGGGAGAGTGTCAGTGTGTTTTACTGTGCGAATCCTTGTTTCTAGGGACAGGGAAGGACAGTGAAGGAATTCTCCTTGTGCTATAGTGTGCTTTAAAAAAACATTTTTTCTAAGGACAGAAAACTATAGGTAGGAAGAGTGTCAGTTTCTTTCACTGTGATAATCCTTGTTTCTAGGGACAGGGAAGGACAGTGAGGGAATTCTCCTTGTGCTATAGTGTGCTTTAAAAAATTTTTTTCTAGGGACAGAAAACTATAGGTAGGGAGAGTGTCAGTGTGTTTTACTGTGCGAATCCTTGTTTCTAGGGACAGGGAAGGACAGTGAGGGAATTCTCCTTGTGCTATAGTGTGCTTTAAAAAAACATTTTTTCTAGGGACAGAAAACTATAGGTAGTGTGAGGGGGTTAGCTCGGCAGCGGGTGTGTGTGACCCCCGGGATGGGCTCCCCACACAAAAACAGGCCCAGCAAACGGAGGTTGTGGTTTTCAAAATCAAAAAAAGGTGCGGTTTATTTTCTATTTACAGTGACAAAACACAGCAAAGCCAAAAGAAACATAAACAAAATAAATCCTGGTCAACTTGACCTCTGACTAAACATACAGGTTTCCTAACTAACAACTGGGATCAGCCTAGTGCTGTCCTAGTCCCTAAGTCCCTGGTTTTAAATGTCCAAGCAAATAGCCACACAGGCTTTGTCTCACCGCACAGGGGTTCACTCTCCCTAGACAGTCCACACAGGTCTGGGTCCAGGCATGAGCTAACATCTAATGAAGCTGGGAGTTCTTATAGAGGCCTAAATGAGCTGACAAGCTTCAGCTGGTCTCATCAACTCCCTGTCTGCACGACGCCCCACACTCTCCCTAGAGGTATGAGTCATCCATGAGCCCACTAGCCTTAGCTGGGCTTATACAACTCTCCACCTAGTTGTATAAGTCGGCGTAAAGCCTGAATCTGGGCGAAATATATCTACCCCCCTGGATGCAACCAGGTGACTTTACCTTCCTGCTGTCACATACCCCCCCTCTTGTTTTAACCTCGGGGTTGGAACACCAGCAATCAGGCATTCATGTACTCGAGACAAAGCATCCACATTCCCCATTTGAACGCCAGGGCGATGCTTTACTGTGAAGTTGAATTCCTGGAGGGCCAGGAACCACCTATTCACTCTTCTATTTGTTTCCTTGTTTTGAGCCATCCACTTTAACGGAGCGTGATCCGTAACCATGTCAAAGTGCCTACCTAGCAGGTAGTACCGAAGGGAATCTAGAGCCCATTTCACCGCTAAACACTCCTTTTCAACAGTGGCGTAATTTACCTCATGGGACTTCAACTTCCTGCTGAGGTAAATGACTGGGTGCTCTTCCCCGTTCCAGACCTGGGACAATACTGCTCCTAACCCCACATCTGACGCATCACTTTGTACGACAAAGTCTTTAGAGAAATCGGGTGAGTACAACACTGGCTGGCTACATAAGGCTTGTTTCAAGAATTGGAATGCTGCCTCAGCCTCGGGGGTCCATTTAATCATGACCGACCCTTTCCCCTTCGTTAGGTTGGTTAGGGGCACAGCCTTAGAAGCAAAGTGGGGAATGAATCGCCGATAATACCCAGCGATTCCCAGAAAGGCTCGTACCTGCTTCTTGCTGTTGGGACGTGGCCAACTCTGGATGGCCTCGACTTTGTTGAGTTGGGGTTTTATTACTCCCCTCCCAATGGTGTACCCAAGATATTTGGCCTCCTCCTGCCCAATGGTACACTTCTTGGGGTTAGCCGTAAACCCCGCTTCCCGAACAGAGTCCAGGACTGCTTGCACTTTTGGCAGATGTGAGGCCCAATCTGTGCTATGGACAATTACGTCATCCAGGTAAGCCGCAGCATACTTCCGATGGGGCCTCAGCATCTGGTCCATTTTCCGCTGGAATGTGGCCAGCGCATTCTGTAACCCGAACGGCATTCTTTTATATTGGAACGCCCCGGGGTTACAAATGCGGTTTTCTCTTTGGCCAATTTGGCCAGGGGGATTTGCCAATACCCTTTTGTGAGGTCAAGAGTCGTCATGTATCGGGCTGTTCCCAGCCGGTCGATCAACTCATCTATACGTGGCATGGGGTAGGTGTCAAATTTTGTAACTTTGTTCAACTGACGAAAATCGTTACAAAATCGCCAGCTCCCATCCGGTTTAGGCACCAACACAATGGGACTAGACCAATCACTTTGGGACTCCTCTATCACCCCTAAGTTCAGCATTTTCTGTACTTCCTCCCGTATTGCCTCCCGTCGGGCCTCTGGGATCCGATAGGGTTTTAACTTCACCCTTTCACCGGGCGGGGTAATGATGTCATGCTCTACCCCAAATGTTTGTCCCGGCAGCTCAGAGAATACCTCCTTGTTGCGAAGCACAAACTCCTTAACCTCCTGTTGTTGGGGTTGTGACAAGGTGGCTGCTATTCCAACCTCAGGAATCACGCAACCAGTTTGAGCTGGTGACCAAGTGTCTGCGACTAGGGACTCTCTATCCCTCCAGGCTTTCAACAGATTAACGTGATAGATCTGTTCGGGCTTTCGCCTTCCTGGTTGTCTGACCTTGTAATTCACTTCGCTCACTTTTTCCATTATCTCGTAGGGGCCTTGCCATTTGGCAAGGAATTTACTTTCAACCGTAGGGACAAGTACCAGTATCCTATCCCCCGGGGAAAAGGTACGGGTCTTGGCTCCACGGTTGTACACTCTCTGCTGTGCTAACTGCGCTTGGGCCAAATGTTCCTTCACGATGGGCATTACCTGTGCAATTCGGTCTTGCATCAGGGCGACATGCTCAATCACACTCCTGTGGGGAGAACTCTCACTTTCCCAAGTTTCCTTGGCAATATCCAACAGCCCTCTTGGGTGTCTCCCATACAGTAACTCAAAGGGGGAGAATCCCGTAGAGGATTGGGGCACCTCCCTAATAGCAAACATCAGATAAGGAAGTAGACAGTCCCAATCCTTTCCATCTCTATCCACCACTTTCTTCAACATTTGTTTTAGGGTTTTGTTGAATCTTTCAACCAGCCCATCGGTTTGGGGGTGATACACAGATGTACGTAATTGCGTCACTTTGAACAATTTACACAGCTCCTTCATAACCCGGGACATAAAGGGTGTACCTTGGTCCGTAAGCAGTTCTTTACAAATACCCACCCGGCTAAACACAAGAGATAGCTCTTTGGCTATGGTTTTGGCCGAGGTATTTCGGAGAGGGATCGCTTCTGGATAACGGGTGGCATAGTCCATTATAACTAATATGTACTGGTGCCCCCTAGCGGACTTGATTATAGGACCTACCAAATCCATGGTGATCCTCTCAAACGGGACCTCAATGATGGGTAGAGGGACCAGCGGGCTACGGAAATGTGGCATCGGGGCCGACCTCTGACACACAGGGCAGGAGGAACAATAATTTTCTATGTCCTTCATCACCCCCGGCCAATAGAATCTCTGTAATACCCTCTCTCGGGTTTTCTCTGTCCCCAGATGACCTCCAAGAATGTGCCCATGGGCCAACTACAACACCAACTTCCTGTAAGGTTTGGGCACCACAAGCTGCTCAACGGTTTCTTCTGCCCTTTTTGCCACCCGATACAGTAGGTCCTTCTCTACGCTGAAGTATGGGTAAGTGCAGGTATTATCTGGGTTCACTAACTCGCCATCTATTTTCACTACGTTTTCCCGTGCCTTTATTAGGGCGGGGTCTTTCAACTGTTCTGTGGCAAAGTTTTCCCTGTGAACCTCAAGATCAGAAAACTCCACAGACGGTAGGTTTTTGTCTGAGGAGGTGGGCTCCTCTCCAGTTTCTTGAGTCTCCCCTGCCAATACTGATAAGGGAAATTCCGGAGAGTCCTCACCACTCTCAGGGGAGTTCTGGCTATCACATTCCTGGTACATAGGGGCACCAGTGGGGGGCTCAGGATCATCCCACAGTTCCCAGAACTTCGGAAAATCCCTTCCCACAATGGCGTCATACGGTAACTGAGATACTAAGCCCACTGGATGAGAGAGGGTACCTTTGGGGGTCTCGAAACACACTGTAGTCACTGGATACTCTCGGGTGTCCCCATGCACACAAATAACAGCTACCTTGCTATTCCCAGAGACCTCTGTTTTAACTAATTCAGCCTTTATCAGGGTCACAAGGCTACCTGAATCCAGCAATACCACAACATTTCTACCATTAACACACATTTTGCATAAATGTTTCTCAGTTCCTCGAATGGCAGTGCATGCGACTGTCGCACACAGCGACTGACGTCTGCCCGTCAGAAAGTCACACTGCATGGGTTCCTCCACAACCGGGCAATTGGCTGCAATATGTCCCGCTTGCCGGCAGCGGTAGCAAACGATCCTTCTTGCGGCCTCTTGAGCCGCTGATTTCCCAGGCTGTTCTCGCCAAACTTGGGGTAGAGCTCCCACCCTCTCACTCTCTCCACCCTCACCCCTTGGAATCCTCTTATCCGCCCCTGGGGATGGTCTGGTCTTAGGGTGGAAAGTCCGAGTGTCTCTGGAAGAGGCCGTCAGGTTCTCTGTAGCCAAGTATTTCTCCACACGATCCACAAGACCATCGGCCGTCTCTGGGTCTCCATGGCTTACCCACTTTTGGATGGCAGTAGGAAGAGCTCTCAAAAACCGATCCATTACAACACGTTCCACAATCTTTGGTGCGGACAAAGTCTCTGGCTGTAGCCACTTTCTGCTCAGGTGAATGAGATCATACATTTGAGACCTGGGGGGTTTTCCAAGCTGGAAAGTCCAGTTATGCACACGCTGAGCCCGGACAGCCTGGGTGACACCCAGCCTTGCCAATATTTCAGCTTTTAGCATCACATAGTCTTTTGCTTGGTCAGGCTCTAGGTCATAGTAAGCTTTCTGCGATTCACCAGTTAACAGAGGAGCCACCAGTCCAGCCCACTGCTCCTCAGGCCACTTTTCTCTTTCAGCAGTCCTTTCAAATGTGGTCAAAAATACCTCTGGATCATCCTCTCCAGTCATTTTTGTCAATAAACGACTCACCCCAAAGGACGCGGTATTAGTGGGACGGCTTTCCTCACTGGTCTGCGGACGTTGCTGCATTACTGCTTCCATTTGTTGTAGTCTCTGCTCTTGCTTCTGTAACAGGTCTATGAAGCGGGCCTCAGATTGCTGCTGGGCTTGTTGCTGAGCTTCCAGACTCTGTTGGTGAGCTTGCTGCTGGGCTGCAAGGCTCTGTTGATGAGCTTGCTGCTGGGCTGCGAAGTTCTGTTGTTGAGCTGCAAGGCTCTGTTGATGAGCTGCAAGGCTCTTTTGCAAACCTGCATTTGTCTGCTGTTGATTGGCATTTGCTAGAGCCAGCTGCTTCAGTATCTCCTCCATGCTGGCTTAAAAAAAACTGACACTGGTTCTCCACCAACTGTGAGGGGGTTAGCTCGGCAGCGGGTGTGTGTGACCCCCGGGATGGGCTCCCCACACAAAAACAGGCCCAGCAAACGGAGGTTGTGGTTTTCAAAATCAAAAAAAGGTGCGGTTTATTTTCTATTTACAGTGACAAAACACAGCAAAGCCAAAAGAAACATAAACAAAATAAATCCTGGTCAACTTGACCTCTGACTAAACATACAGGTTTCCTAACTAACAACTGGGATCAGCCTAGTGCTGTCCTAGTCCCTAAGTCCCTGGTTTTAAATGTTCAAGCAAATAGCCACACAGGCTTTGTCTCACCGCACAGGGGTTCACTCTCCCTAGACAGTCCACACAGGTCTGGGTCCAGGCATGAGCTAACATCTAATGAAGCTGGGAGTTCTTATAGAGGCCTAAATGAGCTGACAAGCTTCAGCTGGTCTCATCAACTCCCTGTCTGCACGACGCCCCACAGTCTCCCTAGAGGTATGAGTCATCCATGAGCCCACTAGCCTTAGCTGGGCTTATACAACTCTCCACCTAGTTGTATAAGTCGGCGTAAAGCCTGAATCTGGGCGAAATATATCTACCCCCCTGGATGCAACCAGGTGACTTTACCTTCCTGCTGTCACAGTAGGGAGAGTGTCAGTGTGTTTTACTGTGCAAATCCTTGTTTCTAGGGACAGGGAAGGACAGTGAGGGAATTCTCCTTGTGCTATAGTGTGCTTTAAAAAAACATTTTTTCTAGGGACAGAAAACTATAGGTAGGAAGAGTGTCAGTTTCTTTCACTGTGATAATCCTTGTTTCTAGGGACAGGGAAGGAAAGTGAGGGAAATTCTCCTTGTGCTATAGTGTGCTTTAAAAAAACATTTTTTCTAGGGACAGAAAACTATAGGTAGGAAGAGTGTCAGTTTCTTTCACTGTGATAATCCTTGTTTCTAGGGACAGGGAAGGAAAGTGAGGGAAATTCTCCTTGTGCTATAGTGTGCTTTAAAAAAACATTTTTTCTAGAGACAGAAAACTATAGGTAGGAAGAGTGTCAGTTTCTTTCACTGTGATAATCCTTGTTTCTAGGGACAGGGAAGGAAAGTGAGGTAAATTCTCCTTGTGCTATAGTGTGCTTTAAAAAAACATTTTTTCTAGGGACAGAAAACTATAGGTAGGGAGAGTGTCAGTGTGTTTTACTGTGCGAATCCTTGTTTCTAGGGACAGGGAAGGACAGTGAGGGAATTCTCCTTGTGCTATAGTGTGCTTTAAAAAAACATTTTTTCTAGGGACAGAAAACTATAGGTAGGGAGAGTGTCAGTGTGTTTTACTGTGCGAATCCTTGTTTCTAGGGACAGGGAAGGACAGTGAGGGAATTCTCCTTGTGCTATAGTGTGCTTTAAAAAAACATTTTTTCTAGGGACAGAAAACTATAGGTAGGGAGAGTGTCAGTGTGTTTTACTGTGCGAATCCTTGTTTCTAGAGACAGGGAAGGACAGTGAGGGAATTCTCCTTGTGCTATAGTGTGCTTTAAAAAAACATTTTTTCTAGGGACAGAAAACTATAGGTAGGGAGAGTGTCAGTGTGTTTTACTGTGCGAATCCTTGTTTCTAGGGACAGGGAAGGACAGTGAGGGAATTCTCCTTGTGCTATAGTGTGCTTTAAAAAAACATTTTTTCTAGGGACAGAAAACTATAGGTAGGAAGAGTGTCAGTTTCTTTCACTGTGATAATCCTTGTTTCTAGGGACAGGGAAGGAAAGTGAGGGAAATTCTCCTTGTGCTATAGTGTGCTTTAAAAAAACATTTTTTCTAGGGACAGAAAACTATAGGTAGGAAGAGTGTCAGTTTCTTTCACTGTGATAATCCTTGTTTCTAGGGACAGGGAAGGAAAGTGAGGGAAATTCTCCTTGTGCTATAGTGTGCTTTAAAAAAACATTTTTTTTAGAGACAGAAAACTATAGGTAGGAAGAGTGTCAGTTTCTTTCACTGTGATAATCCTTGTTTCTAGGGACAGGGAAGGAAAGTGAGGTAAATTCTCCTTGTGCTATAGTGTGCTTTAAAAAAACATTTTTTCTAGGGACAGAAAACTATAGGTAGGGAGAGTGTCAGTGTGTTTTACTGTGCGAATCCTTGTTTCTAGGGACAGGGAAGGACAGTGAGGGAATTCTCCTTGTGCTATAGTGTGCTTTAAAAAAACATTTTTTCTAGGGACAGAAAACTATAGGTAGGGAGAGTGTCAGTGTGTTTTACTGTGCGAATCCTTGTTTCTAGGGACAGGGAAGGACAGTGAGGGAATTCTCCTTGTGCTATAGTGTGCTTTAAAAAAACATTTTTTCTAGGGACAGAAAACTATAGGTAGGGAGAGTGTCAGTGTGTTTTACTGTGCGAATCCTTGTTTCTAGGGACAGGGAAGGACAGTGAGGGAATTCTCCTTGTGCTATAGTGTGCTTTAAAAAAACATTTTTTCTAGGGACAGAAAACTATAGGTAGGGAGAGTGTCAGTGTGTTTTACTGTGCGAATCCTTGTTTCTAGGGACAGGGAAGGACAGTGAGGGAATTCTCCTTGTGCTATAGTGTGCTTTAAAAAAAACATTTTTTCTAGGGACAGAAAACTATAGGTAGGGAGAGTGTCAGTGTGTTTTACTGTGCGAATCCTTGTTTCTAGGGACAGGGAAGGACAGTGAGGGAATTCTCCTTGTGCTATAGTGTGCTTTAAAAAAACATTTTTTCTAAGGACAGAAAACTATAGGTAGGAAGAGTGTCAGTTTCTTTCACTGTGATAATCCTTGTTGCTAGGGACAGGGAAGGACAGTGAGGGAATTCTCCTTGTGCTATAGTGTGCTTTAAAAAAAATTTTTTCTAGGGACAGAAAACTATAGGTAGGGAGAGTGTCAGTGTGTTTTACTGTGCGAATCCTTGTTTCTAGGGACAGGGAAGGACAGTGAGGGAATTCTCCTTGTGCTATAGTGTGCTTTAAAAAAACATTTTTTCTAGGGACAGAAAACTATAGGTAGTGTGAGGGGGTTAGCTCGGCAGCGGGTGTGTGTGACCCCCGGGATGGGCTCCCCACACAAAAACAGGCCTAGCAAACGGAGGTTGTGGTTTTCAAAATCAAAAAAAGGTGCGGTTTATTTTCTATTTACAGTGACAAAACACAGCAAAGCCAAAAGAAACATAAACAAAATAAATCCTGGTCAACTTGACCTCTGACTAAACATACAGGTTTCCTAACTAACAACTGGGATCAGCCTAGTGCTGTCCTAGTCCCTAAGTCCCTGGTTTTAAATGTCCAAGCAAATAGCCACACAGGCTTTGTCTCACCGCACAGGGGTTCACTCTCCCTAGACAGTCCACACAGGTCTGGGTCCAGGCATGAGCTAACATCTAATGAAGCTGGGAGTTCTTATAGAGGCCTAAATGAGCTGACAAGCTTCAGCTGGTCTCATCAACTCCCTGTCTGCACGACGCCCCACACTCTCCCTAGAGGTATGAGTCATCCATGAGCCCACTAGCCTTAGCTGGGCTTATACAACTCTCCACCTAGTTGTATAAGTCGGCGTAAAGCCTGAATCTGGGCGAAATATATCTACCCCCCTGGATGCAACCAGGTGACTTTACCTTCCTGCTGTCACATACCCCCCCTCTTGTTTTAACCTCGGGGTTGGAACACCAGCAATCAGGCATTCATGTACTCGAGACAAAGCATCCACATTCCCCATTTGAACGCCAGGGCGATGCTTTACTGTGAAGTTGAATTCCTGGAGGGCCAGGAACCACCTATTCACTCTTCTATTTGTTTCCTTGTTTTGAGCCATCCACTTTAACGGAGCGTGATCCGTAACCATGTCAAAGTGCCTACCTAGCAGGTAGTACCGAAGGGAATCTAGAGCCCACTTCACCGCTAAACACTCCTTTTCAACGGTGGCGTAATTTACCTCATGGGACTTCAACTTCCTGCTGAGGTAAATGACTGGGTGCTCTTCCCTGTTCCAGACCTGGGACAATACTGCTCCTAACCCCACATCTGACGCATCACTTTGTACGACAAAGTCTTTAGAGAAGTCGGGTGAGTACAACACTGGCTGGCTACATAAGGCTTGTTTCAAGAATTGGAATGCTGCCTCAGCCTCGGGGGTCCATTTAATCATGACCGACCCTTTCCCCTTCGTTAGGTTGGTTAGGGGCACAGCCTTAGAAGCAAAGTGGGGAATGAATCGCCGATAATACCCAGCGATTCCCAGAAAGGCTCGTACCTGCTTCTTGCTGTTGGGACGTGGCCAACTCTGGATGGCCTCGACTTTGTTGAGTTGGGGTTTTATTACTCCCCTCCCAATGGTGTACCCAAGATATTTGGCCTCCTCCTGCCCAATGGTACACTTCTTGGGGTTAGCCGTAAACCCCGCTTCCCGAACAGAGTCCAGGACTGCTTGCACTTTTGGCAGATGTGAGGCCCAATCTGTGCTATGGACAATTACGTCATCCAGGTAAGCCGCAGCATACTTCCGATGGGGCCTCAGCATCTGGTCCATTTTCCGCTGGAATGTGGCCGGCGCATTCTGTAACCCGAACGGCATTCTTTTATATTGGAACGCCCCGGGGTTACAAATGCGGTTTTCTCTTTGGCCAATTTGGCCAGGGGGATTTGCCAATACCCTTTTGTGAGGTCAAGAGTCGTCATGTATCGGGCTGTTCCCAGCCAGTCGATCAACTCATCTATACGTGGCATGGGGTAGGTGTCAAATTTTGTAACTTTGTTCAACTGACGAAAATCGTTACAAAATCGCCAGCTCCCATCCGGTTTAGGCACCAACACAATGGGACTAGACCAATCACTTTGGGACTCCTCTATCACCCCTAAGTTCAGCATTTTCTGTACTTCCTCCCGTATTGCCTCCCGTCGGGCCTCTGGGATCCGATAGGGTTTTAACTTCACCCTTTCACCGGGCGGGGTAATGATGTCATGCTCTACCCCAAATGTTTGTCCCGGCAGCTCAGAGAATACCTCCTTGTTGCGAAGCACAAACTCCTTAACCTCCTGTTGTTGGGGTTGTGACAAGGTGGCTGCTATTCCAACCTCAGGAATCACGCAACCAGTTTGAGCTGGTGACCAAGTGTCTGCGACTAGGGACTCTCTATCCCTCCAGGCTTTCAACAGATTAACGTGATAGATCTGTTCGGGCTTTCGCCTTCCTGGTTTTCTGACCTTGTAATTCACTTCGCTCACTTTTTCCATTATCTCGTAGGGGCCTTGCCATTTGGCAAGGAATTTACTTTCAACCGTAGGGACAAGTACCAGTATCCTATCCCCCGGGAAAAAGGTACGGGTCTTGGCTCCACGGTTGTACACTCTCTGCTGTGCTAACTGCGCTTGGGCCAAATGTTCCTTCACGATGGGCATTACCTGTGCAATTCGGTCTTGCATCAGGGCGACATGCTCAATCACACTCCTGTGGGGAGAACTCTCACTTTCCCAAGTTTCCTTGGCAATATCCAACAGCCCTCTTGGGTGTCTCCCATACAGTAACTCAAAGGGGGAGAATCCCGTAGAGGATTGGGGCACCTCCCTAATAGCAAACATCAGATAAGGAAGTAGACAGTCCCAATCCTTTCCATCTCTATCCACCACTTTCTTCAACATTTGTTTTAGGGTTTTGTTGAATCTTTCAACCAGCCCATCGGTTTGGGGGTGATACACAGATGTACGTAATTGCGTCACTTTGAACAATTTACACAGCTCCTTCATAACCCGGGACATAAAGGGTGTACCTTGGTCCGTAAGCAGTTCTTTACAAATACCCACCCGGCTAAACACAAGAGATAGCTCTTTGGCTATGGTTTTGGCCGAGGTATTTCGGAGAGGGATCGCTTCTGGATAACGGGTGGCATAGTCCATTATAACTAATATGTACTGGTGCCCCCTAGCGGACTTGATTATAGGACCTACCAAATCCATGGCGATCCTCTCAAACGGGACCTCAATGATGGGTAGAGGGACCAGCGGGCTACGGAAATGTGGCATCGGGGCCGACCTCTGACACACAGGGCAGGAGGAACAATAATTTTCTATGTCCTTCATCACCCCCGGCCAATAGAATCTCTGTAATACCCTCTCTCGGGTTTTCTCTGTCCCCAGATGGCCTCCAAGAATGTGCCCATGGGCCAACTTCAACACCAACTTCCTGTAAGGTTTGGGCACCACAAGCTGCTCAACGGTTTCTTCTGCCCTTTTTGCCACCCGATACAGTAGGTCCTTCTCTACGCTGAAGTATGGGTAAGTGCAAGTATTATCTGGGTTCACTAACTCGCCATCTATTTTCACTACGTTTTCCCGTGCCTTTATTAGGGCGGGGTCTTTCAACTGTTCTGTGGCAAAGTTTTCCCTGTGAACCTCAAGATCAGAAAACTCCACAGACGGTAGGTTTTCGTCTGAGGAGGTGGGCTCCTCTCCAGTTTCTTGAGTCTTCCCTGCCAATACTGATAAGGGAAATTCCGGAGAGTCCTCACCACTCTCAGGGGAGTTCTGGCTATCACATTCCTGGTACATAGGGGCACCAGTGGGGGGCTCAGGATCATCCCACAGTTCCCAGAACTTCGGAAAATCCCTTCCCACAATGGCGTCATACGGTAACTGAGATACTAAGCCCACTGGATGAGAGAGGGTACCTTTGGGGGTCTCGAAACACACTGTAGTCACTGGATACTCTCGGGTGTCCCCATGCACACAAATAACAGCTACCTTGCTATTCCCAGAGACCTCTGTTTTAACTAACTCAGCCTTTATCAGGGTCACAAGGCTACCTGAATCCAGCAATACCACAACATTTCTACCATTAACACACATTTTGCATAAATGTTTCTCAGTTCCTCGAATGGCAGTGCATGCGACTGTCGCACACAGCGACTGACGTCTGCCCGTCAGAAAGTCACACTGCATGGGTTCCTCCACAACCGGGCAATTGGCTGCAATATGTCCCGCTTGCCGGCAGCGGTAGCAAACGATCCTTCTTGCGGCCTCTTGAGCCGCTGATTTCCCAGGCTGTTCTCGCCAAACTTGGGGTAGAGCTCCCACCCTCTCACTCTCTCCACCCTCACCCCTTGGAATCCTCTTATCCGCCCCTGGGGATGGTCTGGTCTTAGGGTGGAAAGTCCGAGTGTCTCTGGAAGAGGCCGTCAGGTTCTCTGTAGCCAAGTATTTCTCCACACGATCCACAAGACCATCGGCCGTCTCTGGGTCTCCATGGCTTACCCACTTTTGGATGGCAGTAGGAAGAGCTCTCAAAAACCGATCCATTACAACACGTTCCACAATCTTTGGTGCGGACAAAGTCTCTGGCTGTAGCCACTTTCTGCTCAGGTGAATGAGATCATACATTTGAGACCTGGGGGGTTTTCCAAGCTGGAAAGTCCAGTTATGCACACGCTGAGCCCGGACAGCCTGGGTGACACCCAGCCTTGCCAATATTTCAGCTTTTAGCATCACATAGTCTTTTGCTTGGTCAGGCTCTAGGTCATAGTAAGCTTTCTGCGATTCACCAGTTAACAGAGGAGCCACCAGTCCAGCCCACTGCTCCTCAGGCCACTTTTCTCTTTCAGCAGTCCTTTCAAATGTGGTCAAAAATACCTCTGGATCATCCTCTCCAGTCATTTTTGTCAATAAACGACTCACCCCAAAGGACGCGGTATTAGTGGGACGGCTTTCCTCACTGGTCTGCGGACGTTGCTGCATTACTGCTTCCATTTGTTGTAGTCTCTGCTCTTGCTTCTGTAACAGGTCTATGAAGCGGGCCTCAGATTGCTGCTGGGCTTGTTGCTGAGCTTCCAGACTCTGTTGGTGAGCTTGCTGCTGGACTGCAAGGCTCTGTTGATGAGCTTGCTGCTGGGCTGCGAAGTTCTGTTGTTGAGCTGCAAGGCTCTGTTGATGAGCTGCAAGGCTCTTTTGCAAACCTGCATTTGTCTGCTGTTGATTGGCATTTGCTAGAGCCAGCTGCTTCAGTATCTCCTCCATGCTGGCTTAAAAAAAACTGCCACTGGTTCTCCACCAACTGTGAGGGGGTTAGCTCGGCAGCGGGTGTGTGTGACCCCCGGGATGGGCTCCCCACACAAAAACAGGCCCAGCAAACGGAGGTTGTGGTTTTCAAAATCAAAAAAAGGTGCGGTTTATTTTCTATTTACAGTGACAAAACACAGCAAAGCCAAAAGAAACATAAACAAAATAAATCCTGGTCAACTTGACCTCTGACTAAACATACAGGTTTCCTAACTAACAACTGGGATCAGCCTAGTGCTGTCCTAGTCCCTAAGTCCCTGGTTTTAAATGTCCAAGCAAATAGCCACACAGGCTTTGTCTCACCGCACAGGGGTTCACTCTCCCTAGACAGTCCACACAGGTCTGGGTCCAGGCATGAGCTAACATCTAATGAAGCTGGGAGTTCTTATAGAGGCCTAAATGAGCTGACAAGCTTCAGCTGGTCTCATCAACTCCCTGTCTGCACGACGCCCCACACTCTCCCTAGAGGTATGAGTCATCCATGAGCCCACTAGCCTTAGCTGGGCTTATACAACTCTCCACCTAGTTGTATAAGTCGGCGTAAAGCCTGAATCTGGGCGAAATATATCTACCCCCCTGGATGCAACCAGGTGACTTTACCTTCCTGCTGTCACAGTAGGGAGAGTGTCAGTGTGTTTTACTGTGCAAATCCTTGTTTCTAGGGACAGGGAAGGACAGTGAGGGAATTCTCCTTGTGCTATAGTGTGCTTTAAAAAAACATTTTTTCTAGGGACAGAAAACTATAGGTAGGAAGAGTGTCAGTTTCTTTCACTGTGATAATCCTTGTTTCTAGGGACAGGGAAGGAAAGTGAGGGAAATTCTCCTTGTGCTATAGTGTGCTTTAAAAAAACATTTTTTCTAGAGACAGAAAACTATAGGTAGGAAGAGTGTCAGTTTCTTTCACTGTGATAATCCTTGTTTCTAGGGACAGGGAAGGAAAGTGAGGTAAATTCTCCTTGTGCTATAGTGTGCTTTAAAAAAACATTTTTTCTAGGGACAGAAAACTATAGGTAGGGAGAGTGTCAGTGTGTTTTACTGTGCGAATCCTTGTTTCTAGGGACAGGGAAGGACAGTGAGGGAATTCTCCTTGTGCTATAGTGTGCTTTAAAAAAACATTTTTTCTAGGGACAGAAAACTATAGGTAGGGAGAGTGTCAGTGTGTTTTACTGTGCGAATCCTTGTTTCTAGGGACAGGGAAGGACAGTGAGGGAATTCTCCTTGTGCTATAGTGTGCTTTAAAAAAACATTTTTTCTAGGGACAGAAAACTATAGGTAGGGAGAGTGTCAGTGTGTTTTACTGTGCGAATCCTTGTTTCTAGAGACAGGGAAGGACAGTGAGGGAATTCTCCTTGTGCTATAGTGTGCTTTAAAAAAACATTTTTTCTAGGGACAGAAAACTATAGGTAGGGAGAGTGTCAGTGTGTTTTACTGTGCGAATCCTTGTTTCTAGGGACAGGGAAGGACAGTGAGGGAATTCTCCTTGTGCTATAGTGTGCTTTAAAAAAACATTTTTTCTAGGGACAGAAAACTATAGGTAGGAAGAGTGTCAGTTTCTTTCACTGTGATAATCCTTGTTTCTAGGGACAGGGAAGGAAAGTGAGGGAAATTCTCCTTGTGCTATAGTGTGCTTTAAAAAAACATTTTTTCTAGGGACAGAAAACTATAGGTAGGAAGAGTGTCAGTTTCTTTCACTGTGATAATCCTTGTTTCTAGGGACAGGGAAGGGAAGTGAGGGAAATTCTCCTTGTGCTATAGTGTGCTTTAAAAAAACATTTTTTCTAGAGACAGAAAACTATAGGTAGGAAGAGTGTCAGTTTCTTTCACTGTGATAATCCTTGTTTCTAGGGACAGGGAAGGAAAGTGAGGTAAATTCTCCTTGTGCTATAGTGTGCTTTAAAAAAACATTTTTTCTAGGGACAGAAAACTATAGGTAGGGAGAGTGTCAGTGTGTTTTACTGTGCGAATCCTTGTTTCTAGGGACAGGGAAGGACAGTGAGGGAATTCTCCTTGTGCTATAGTGTGCTTTAAAAAAACATTTTTTCTAGGGACAGAAAACTATAGGTAGGGAGAGTGTCAGTGTGTTTTACTGTGCGAATCCTTGTTTCTAGGGACAGGGAAGGACAGTGAGGGAATTCTCCTTGTGCTATAGTGTGCTTTAAAAAAACATTTTTTCTAGGGACAGAAAACTATAGGTAGGGAGAGTGTCAGTGTGTTTTACTGTGCGAATCCTTGTTTCTAGGGACAGGGAAGGACAGTGAGGGAATTCTCCTTGTGCTATAGTGTGCTTTAAAAAAACATTTTTTCTAGGGACAGAAAACTATAGGTAGGGAGAGTGTCAGTGTGTTTTACTGTGCGAATCCTTGTTTCTAGGGACAGGGAAGGACAGTGAGGGAATTCTCCTTGTGCTATAGTGTGCTTTGAAAAAACATTTTTTCTAGGGACAGAAAACTATAGGTAGGGAGAGTGTCAGTGTGTTTTACTGTGTGAATCCTTGTTTCTAGGGACAGGGAAGGACAGTGAGGGAAATTCTCCTTGTGCTATAGTGTGCTTTAAAAAAACATTTTTTCTAGGGACAGAAAACTATAGGTAGGAAGAGTGTCAGTTTCTTTCACTGTGATAATCCTTGTTTCTAGGGACAGGGAAGGACAGTGAGGAAAATTCTCCTTGTGCTATAGTGTGCTTTAAAAAAACATTTTTTCTAGGGACAGAAAACTATAGGTAGGAAGAGTGTCAGTTTCTTTCACTGTGATAATCCTTGTTTCTAGGGACAGGGAAGGAAAGTGAGGGAAATTCTCCTTGTGCTATAGTGTGCTTTAAAAAAAACATTTTTTCTAGAGACAGAAAACTATAGGTAGGAAGAGTGTCAGTTTCTTTCACTGTGATAATCCTTGTTTCTAGGGACAGGGAAGGAAAGTGAGGTAAATTCTCCTTGTGCTATAGTGTGCTTTAAAAAAACATTTTTTCTAGGGACAGAAAACTATAGGTAGGGAGAGTGTCAGTTTCTTTCACTGTGATAATCCTTGTTTCTAGGGACAGGGAAGGACAGTGAGGGAAATTCTCCTTGTGCTATAGTGTGCTAAAGCATTCCTCATCAACCATCTTTGAAATCCTTGTTTTTTTGGACAGTCAGGGAAATTGTCGTTGTGCTATTCTGTGCAAAAGCAATCATCCTCAACCATATTTAGAAATCATTAAGTAAAGGGACAGAGAAGGACACCTGAAGGTAGCCCTTATTGCTTTTTTCCCATCTCCCTGCAGGCCATCTATTACAATGTCTGGAAGGCAAACAAGGAGAGGCAGACAGTCAGGAGGCAATAAAAGAGGGCAAGCAGGCTCTGTGTCTGGGGGCAACAGTGCTGGTCGTGGACGCGGTGCATTGTCATCAGCACATGGCCATGGGACACGCTTGTCCTTCTTTTCGGCAGCTGGACATGTTGAGCCACATCATGCCGAAGATTTGGTAGAGTGGATGACCAAGCCCTCCTCCTCCTCCTCATCCTCTCTCACCCAGGCTCAGGGTACTGGAAAAGCAGCTGCCAAAGCGTCCTCTTCCCTGGTATCAATGTCAGACTCATCATCAGTCACTCCTTCCCTAGACCCACCATGTCCTCCTCCTGAGGAGTCCCCCGAACTGTTTCAGCACAGTGTTGGGTACATGCTCCAGGAGGATGCCCAGCGTTTCGAAGGGTCTGATGATGAAACCCAGCTACAGGAAGGCAGTAGCGTGAGAGCAGACAGAGGGGATGCTCAAGAAGGACACCAATCTGGCAGTCATGTTCCAGCAGCTGCAGCATACTGCCAGATTGGCTCCAGTGATGAGGAGGGAGGGGATGATGAGGTCACTGACTCCACGTGGGTGCCTAATAGGAGAGAGGAGGAGGAGGAGGATGAGGAGGAGGCACATCTCCAACGAGGCAGGATGCCCTTTGGTGGCCAGCGTAAGGGCAGTACACCGACGGAATCACACCGCAGAGCTCCGCCTGTGCAGGGCGCTGCCTCTGCCCGTCATTCAAAAAGTTCTTTGGTGTGGGCCTTTTTTGAGGCTAGTGCATCAGATCGCACAGCTGCTGTTTGCAACATATGTCTCAAGCGTATATCGCGTGGCCAAAACATCAGCCGCTTGGGTACCACATGCCTGACCAGACATATGTTGACCTGCCATGCAGCTCGTTGGCAAGCCTACCTCAAAGACCCACACCAAAGAACAAAGCGGACCTCTCCTTGCACCGCATCAGCTGGGATCTCCAACCCCACTATAACTTCAGTCCTCTCTGAAACATGCACTGAGAGGAATGAAGGTGTAGAATTAGGTGTGTCACAGCCAAGTACTTGCGGCCACTCTGCTAGCAGTACACCGACGTCCGATTCTAGCAGGCAAATTTCCCTGCCCCAGCTGCTGGACCGTCGAAAGAAGTTCACTCCCAGCCATCCACATGCCCAGCGGTTGAATGCTAGCTTGGCTAAATTGCTAGCGCTTCAACTGCTGCCTTTTCAGTTGGTAGACTCGGCCCCCTTCCGTGAGTTTGTGCAATGTGCGGTTCCTCAGTGGCAGGTTCCCAAACGCCACTTTTTCTCACGGAAGGCTATTCCGGCTCTCTACCGGCATGTGGAAGGCAATGTTTTGGCCTCGCTGGACAGGGCGGTCAGCGGTAAGGTGCATATAACCACTGACTCATGGTCCAGCAGGCATGGACAGGGACGTTACCTTTCTTTCACGGCCCATTGGGTCACTCTTTTGGCAGCTGGGAAGGATGCAGGACAAGGTGCAGTAGTGTTGGAGGTTGTTCCACCGCCACGCCTCCAAAATGCTACTACTGGTTGTGACACACCTCTCTCCTCCACCCCCTCCTCTTCTTCTTCCTCCATGGCCTCTTCCTGTGGTTTGTCCTCGGAACCAGCGGTGCTCCGTAGGCGTTCAAGGGGCTACGCAAGTACGCAGGCAAAAAGATGCCATGCCGTGCTTGCGCTGGTGTGTTTGGGGGACAGAAGCCACACTGGGGCAGAGGTCCTGTCTGCTCTGCAGGGCCAGGCCGAGAGGTGGTTGACGCCATGCCAGCTTAAGCCAGGAATGGTGGTTTGCGACAATGGCACCAACCTCCTCTCCGCCCTCCGACAGGGACAACTGACCCATGTGCCCTGTGTGGCTCACGTCCTTAACCTGGTGGTGCAGCGGTTCTTGGGCAGGTACCCGGGCTTACAGGATGTCCTGAGGCAGGCCAGGAAAGTCTGTGTGCATTTCCGCAGATCTTATAATGCCAGTGCTCGCCTGGCTGAGCTGCAAAAGGAGTTGAACCTGCCCAAGAACCGCCTTATATGTGACATGCCCACCAGGTGGAACTCAACATTGGCCATGCTGCAGCGGCTGCACACGCAGCAGAGGGCCATCAATGAGTACCTGTGCGACTACGGCACCAGGACAGGGTCAGGGGAGCTTGTTTTTTTTTCTCCACGCCAGTGGGGCATGATCAGGGATGCATGCACTGTCCTGGCACCATTTGAGGAGGCCACGAGGATGGTGAGCAGTGACAGTGCATGCATCAGTGACACTGTACCTCTTGTCCACCTGTTGGAGCACACGCTGCGTGGAATAATGGACAGGGCACTTGAGGCAGAACAGAGGCAGGAAGAGGAGGACTTCCTTGCCTCTCAAGGCCCCCTTTACCCAGACAGTGTTCCTTCTGTCCCACCCATCACACAGGAAGAGGAGGAGGAGGAGGAGGAGGAGGATTGTGTCAGCATGGAGGTGGAGGCTGGCACTCAGCATCATCAGCAGCAGTCTTTTAGGGATGATTTACAGTCCCAAGAAACCAGTGAACTTGTACGTGGCTGGGAGGAGGTGGCTGCGGATCATGTCGTCCTTAGTGACCCAGAGGACTCCAGAGCGAATGCCTCAGCAAACCTACGCTGCATGGCCTCCCTGATCCTGCAAAGTCTGCGGAAGGATCCTCGTATTCTTCGGATCAAGGAGAGGGACCATTACTGGCTGGCCACTCTCCTTGATCCACGGTACAAGGGTAAGGTTGCGGACCTTATGTTACCGTCGCAGAGGGAGCAGAGGATGAGACAACTCCGGGAGGCCTTGCAGAAAGGTCTGTGCAACGCGTTCCCAGAGACTGGGAGGTTACAAACTCCTGGTCCTGGACAACGAGTTGCTGAGGCTTCGGCCAGTCAAAGAAGGAGCGGTGGGGAAGGTGGCCGTCTGACCGATGCGTTCAGACAATTCTTTAGTCCGCAGCCCCAAAGTATGATCGGTTCCAGCAACCATCGCCAGCATCTGATAAACATGGTGCAGGAATATCTAGGGGCAAGGTCAGACTTGGACACCTTCCCCACCGAAAATCCTCTGGCTTACTGGGTCTTAAAGGATGGATCACTGGCCAGAGCTTGCACAGTATGCAATTGAGCTACTGGCCTGTCCTGCATCCAGCGTTCTTTCGGAACGCACATTCAGTGCTGCTGGAGGATTTGTCACGGATCACAGGGTGCGCCTGTCCACCGACTCGGTTGATCGACTGACTTTCATCAAGATGAACCAGTCTTGGATCACCACCAGCTACCACACACCTGATGCTGATATAACAGACTAATTGATTTTAACATGTCACATCCCTTCAAGACTGATGCTGATGCTGAGTGCCTGTGCTGTTATGTTGACTGGCTATCCTCCTCCTCCGAGTCCTCAATGATACGATTGATGATGATAGCTTGGAAGATCATTTTTGTTTATGGGTGCCGCCACCAGTGGCTAAGGCCCAATTTTTCAGCCCCTGTTTTACAGGGGCGTGTAATTACAATTTTTTTAGCAATAATTTGCCATAGGGCTCATTGCTGTGCTCCAAGTACAGTATCTGTGAGGGGTTGGAGTGTTGTGGCACCAGTGCCTAAGGCCCAATTTTTCAGCCCCTGTTTAACAGGGGCGTGTCATTACAATTTTTGAAGCAATACTTTGCAACAGGGCTCATTGCTGTGCTCCAAGTACAGTATCTGTGAGGGGTTGTAGTGTTGTGCCACCAGTGCCTAAGGCCCAATTTTTCAGCCCCTGTTCAACAGGGGCATGCAATTACAATTCTTGATCTAATAATTCACAGCAGGGCCCATTGCTGCACCCACCAAGAGTAACTCTGAGGGCTTACAGTGTTGTGGCAACGCCACCACCACCACCACCACGAAAGGCCCAATTTTTCAGCCCCTGTTCAAAAGGGGCATGTAATTACAATTCTTGATCTAATAATTCACAGCAGGGCCCATTGCTGCACCCACCAAGAGTAACTCTGAGGGCTTACAGTGTTGTGGCAACGCCACCACCACCACCACCACGAAAGGCCCAATTTTTCAGCCCCTGTTCAAAAGGGGCATGTAATTACAATTCTTGATCTAATAATTCACAGCAGGGCCCATTCCTGCACCCACCAAGAGTAACTCTGAGGGCTTACAGTGTTGTGGCAACGCCACCACCACCACCACCACGAAAGGCCCAATTTTTCAGCCCCTGTTCAAAAGGGGCATGTAATTACAATTCTTGATCTAATAATTCACAGCAGGGCCCATTGCTGCACCCACCAAGAGTACCTCTGAGGGCTTACAGTGTTGTGGCAACGCCACCACCACCACCACCACGAAAGGCCCAATTTTTCAGCCCCTGTTCAAAAGGGGCATGTAATTACAATTCTTGATCTAATAATTCACAGCAGGGCCCATTCCTGCACCCACCAAGAGTAACTCTGAGGGCTTACAATGTTGTGGCAACGCCACCACCACCACCACCACGAAAGGCCCAATTTTTCAGCCCCTGTTCAAAAGGGGCATGTAATTACAATTCTTGATCTAATAATTCACAGCAGGGCCCATTCCTGCACCCACCAAGAGTAACTCTGAGGGCTTACAGTGTTGTGGCAACACCACCACCACCACCACCACCACGAAAGGCCCAATTTTTCAGCCCCTGTTCAACAGGGGCATGCAATTACAATTCTTGATCTAATAATTCACAGCAGGGCCCATTCCTGCACCCACCAAGAGTAACTCTGAGGGCTTACAGTGTTGTGGCAACACCACCACCACCACCACCACCACGAAAGGCCCAATTTTTCAGCCCCTGTTCAACAGGGGCATGCAATTACAATTCTTGATCTAATAATTCACAGCAGGGCCCATTGCTGCACCCACCAAGAGTAACTGTCAGGGCTTACAGTGTTGTGGCACCAGCACCACCATCAAAGGCCCAATTTTTACTACCACTGTTCAACAATTATATGTAATTAAAATTCCTGATATAATAGTTGACAGCAGGGCGTTCCAGCACCAACCAAGAGTAACTGTGAGTGCTTACAGTGTTGTGCCAACACCAACAACTAAGGGGCCTATTTCTGCAGAGTATATACGGCAGGTCCCTACTTTCAAACATCCAACTTACAAACGACTCCTACTTGCAAACGCAAGAAGACAACAGGAAGTGAGAGGAAATCTACCACTAGGAAGGAAAATTCTCTCCTGTAAGAATAAATATGGGAGAAAGGTGTCTCCTCTGTACTGATGCTTTATCAGCAATCCTTGTTTCAAGAAAAACACCACATTTCAAAAACAGTTGTCATTGGGACGGAAAGTGAGGTGAAATGTTCTGAACAGGGGCACAGACAGCAAAACAAATGTTACAGGGGTGATAACCCTTACCTATGTTTTCCAAAAAGTTTAAAAATAGATTTTTGGGCTGGAGCTACACTTCAACAATGTACCTGTTCAAAATTACAAACAGATTCTACATAAGAACAAACCTACAGTCCCTGTCTTGTATGCACCGCCTGTATACGGCTGTTCAGAGTATATAGGGCCTTTTTTATTTTATGTGCGGGGTTCCCCTTAATATCCATACAAGACCCAAAGGGGCTGGTAATGGGCTGGGGTGGGGGGGGGGGGTCATGGGGTAGCTATGCCATTTTTCTTAAAGATTTTCATCCATATTACCGGGACCAGACATTACATTAAAGCCGCAAGCAGTTTTAAATGGCTTTTTTTTCCTTTAGAAGTGTCATTTTGTGCAGGGACAGTTCTAAACACGGGAAACACGTGGCACTTCACAGGCATACTTTAGACACCCCCCAGGTACGATATTTAAAGGAATATTTGACTTTTTTTTTTTCACTTTATGCATCATTAAAATGACTGGTCCCGAAAAACGACCGTTTTTAAAACTTCTTTTTGCATTGATACATGTCCCCTGGTGCACAACCCGGGTTCCCAAACCCTTTTTAGGACAATAACATGCATAATAGTCGTTATAATTAGCACTTTAGAATTCGAACGTTCGCATCCATTGTATTTAATAGGGTTCTAATGTTCGTACGAACTTTCGGTCCGTTCGCGGGTTCTGGTGCGAACCGAACCCGGGGGTGTTCGGCTCATCACTACTTGTGGTTAAGCCAAATTACTGTGTGGTTATATGTTTATTGCGGCATTGTGATCCCCATAGCTAACGGGTTTCATAATCCCATCTTTATTGCTATCTGTGCCAAGGGAGATTAGAGACAGTTAACTGGGGGTTGGTAGCAGTGTGTACAGGCCCAAAAATCTATACCAGCAGCCCTCTTAGCTGGGGGTATTGCTACAATTGTATTCTGACATTTGCCAAAAACTTGTAAGGGTGGCAGAGCCAGTCTTGCAAGTTTATAGAGCATCTGTGCACAGCTTGACCTGACGGTGCTCGGATCAAGTATACATGAACAACATCCCTATGAAGTCTATGAAGAACGTGACACTGTGGCAAAGTTTTGTGGTTTGCAATATCAGGTCACTAAACTGTTTTAGTTGTTTTGTTGCACAGTAAAGCCTTATATCTGAAGCTGTGTCTCATTCTGTCTCATAAAGCATCTGCCAAATGGTAGATGCTTAAAAGCTAAACCACCAGATGACTTCTAATGTACCCCTGGAACTCTATTGTTGAGATATCTGTGCTTGAATTCCCAGGTGTACACACTTTCCATGGTACCGTGCCTTTTTTTGTATCCAATCTTCTTCAATCTCTTACTGTCTACAAACACAACCTCCAACATTGGCTACACCTCATTTCTCTTGGCCGACTCTCTGCACAATGTGTGTAGACACTTGTAGTCTACCAAAAGCGTGTGTGAGTACAAATGTAGGCATACAGCTGGAAGACAGGAAGTGTCTGAACAAGTAATCATGACAGGATCACCAGGAATACTTTTAATGAAAGCTGAAGATTTAAAAAAAAAAACTTTTGAAAATACATTAACATGTTTAAGATTATATACACTTTTAGTGATTGGGTTTACAGCTAGTCTAAGTTTGTTTTGTAGTACTACATGAATAATTGTTTTCGTTTTAGCACCTTTTTAAAAATATAGCCAAGTGCTGGCTGCGCTATTACCTTCATTCAGCAACATTCCTCTGTGTGCTGTGCATGGAGCTCATTTCCCCTAGTGCTCGACATGAGGAATAATCACATCACTTCTTGAATGCAGAGGAAAACAACCATTCACTGATAGTAGAGGATTGTGGGACATGTAGTCCTGTCTCCTGGATTTACACTCGACTTAATACTGTTTAAAAATACAAGTTCCAGAGTGCTGGAAGACTAAAGGAATTCTGGGCAAGCAGATAAATTGGACAGTCCCGGACAGGCTCGCTCTCTTGGGACATGGGATTTAGAGCTGCAAGAGGTCATCAATCAGGGTGCTGTAGGTGGGCACTGCAACATAGGCAAGGCTGGGACCTCTCACCATGAGGACTGTATCGCTGGGCACAGGGTGGTCACTGCTATCAGGCTACATTGCTGATCGGGCTCCTATACACTGCACACCTATGCAGTCATCACTGGATTTCAGGGCCTACAGGTCGCTAGTTGGGCACCTCACGACTCACTGCAGATATTCCAGAGCCTGCACAGGGACATTCTGCCTCATAGGACCCGTGTATCAGCTGGGTTGCTGAGCAGGCAGAAGCCCATCTTATCTCAACACTTTATCCAAAAGACCCTGCATGCAGACACCTTTACACCTGACCAGTTGGAGGGTCTTTGCTGGGGAAAAGACAACATCTCTTACATTCTGACCCTCGATTTACTACTATAGAGTGATGGATCTAAACAGACTTGTGTCCATTTACACCCGCCTACCTCCAATCCGATCCGCTAAACAAAGCAGAAGGGGATGCGTTCCCCTCTGTTGAGCGGATCGGATTGGAGGACAGTCGGGTGTAAACAGCCAACCTTAGAGCAAAGCGGGCTGTGTCCGTGTCTGCTCTGCATAAGCTAAGTGTACACGGACCTGTCATCTGCCCAATCCGATCAGTGGAAGATCAGTGGACAGATACCACCCGCAGAACAAGTGGATTTTACTCCCTGTGAAAGAAGCCTTATAACACACAGCAACACAGGCAGGTTAGGATCATCAGCATTATAGCACACAGGCAGGTGCAGGTGCTTTATCATGGCTGGCACTGTCACAGTGTGTCACATAACATGGCTGTTGGGTGCTGACCTTGTTAACTTATGACCAATAAGTTAACAAAATCAGCACCCAACAGCCATGTTATGTGACAGACTGTGACAGAGAACCTGCTTACTGTGTGTTATAGATGGTGACAATATAGTAATGTAGAGTGCAGGATATCTTTTACCTACCCCCAGTGCTGCAGCAGCCATGTTGAATTCCAGATTTCCCTCTCCGCGGTCAGTACTTTAAGTGGAACACATAGAGCAGGCGAAGCATGCACTGCGCATGTGCCTGAAAATGTAAAAAAGGCCCTCCACTCTCACCAGCACAGATCATCAGAGAGGGGCCCAGGAAAGAGCAATACTACACCTCCCCTATGCTAGAGGTAGCGGCTGAGCGGGGGTGTAATTTAAAAAGCCATTTTTTTTCAATTCTACACTGACTGTCTGAGCAGCTGCCCGGGCCCCCCCTGCAGAGCTGAGTACGCCGGTGCCCGGTACAACAGGGCTGGTTGTACTGGCTTATCAGTGGCCTTGTCCCTGATCACCATGTATAGCATTTGTTTAATTCCAAAAAATTTAAGCCCCTGCAAGTACAGAAAATACCCTTTGATCGGCAAGAAATGTACTCAGCTTCTAAGTCCTTTAGTCGGATGACAACACCCAGCATTTATATTGGTTTAGTGATGAAAGCCTTCTCGGTTTTCTTTTGCTAAAGTACTCGGGCTCACCCACTCTTCAATCCTCACAACTTAAAGGGGTTGTAAATCCTCACAGTTTTTCACCTTAATGCATCCTATGCATTAAGATGAAAAAACTTCTTCTATTGACCAGCCCCCCTTTTACTTACCTGAGCCCTGGAATTTCCCACTGTGGAGATGCATTCTTCCGCTGCCCGGGGTTCTCGGCTCTTGATTGGATAGATTTATAGCAGTGCAGCCATTGACTCCCGCTGCTGTCAGTCAAATACAATGATGCGGGCACCGGGGGGCCGCAAGGTAACCCCCCAGCTTCTCCTAGGGGGTTATACGATGCGGGGAGGAGTCGCGAGAGCTGCCGAGGGACCCCAGAATATGAGGATCAGGGCCATTCTGTGCAAAACTAACTGCACCGTGGAGGTAAGTATGACATGTTTGTTATTTAAAAAAAAAAAAAACGAAGCCTTACAATCACTTTAACATCCAACAAAGGAACTAGGATTACTAATTCACAGCAGTGATAACAGCAGAATTGTGCAGAGGACACAGCACAGCTCTGAATTTCTGATATGATCAACAGTTTTTTTTTTGCACATATCGCACAGATACTGTATAAAAAAACGCTTTCACTGATATATTTACCCAGACCAAAAAGGATGCAATAAGAGAAGTTAATTGTTAGTGTGTACATACAGTTTAATAAAACCCTGGTTCTTTTTCTGTATGCTCATTATAACTAAATCACACTTGTTCAACCGGGTTGCAACACCTCTCCACCCCCCATACCATTAAATTTTCCATGAACCAAAAGGTGGTATTCATAGGGGCAGTACTTTAGATTGACTGTCATTATTGCCGCCCATGCCACTGCATGTATGGGGTGGGAGGAGGGGGTACACTTGGAATATTCACCTTTGGTGCCATTGGACTTTGTTCCAGCACTAGTGGGCAGAAACACCAAAAACACATGCAAGGGCAGGAGCACCCAGGAATTATGGTAGGAAGATCTAGGGAGATCTAAGTGCCTACATATCCAAAAGATAGAAACAGAAAGGAGCTTATTCTGCCCACCTGGCTCCATCTATGACTAATTCTACAGCCTTATTTGGAACTTATACCTTTAAGTGTAAGTATTGGTTATACTGCAAAAGCTTCCTGGCTGTGCAACAAGCAGCACAATGGATATATGTCCACCGACACACAGCAGTGAGCTAAACAACATTCTAGATCTGCCAAGCCTTCTACTTGAGCTGACTTTCATTGCTAAGTGCCTGAACTTCCTTCTATCCCCACCACTTTAATACATGGAAACATCGGCACTGGGATCAAACCAATTCTGTGTCATAATCAAACAAATGCTGTCTTTGTTGTAGAAAATTTAATTAAAGGCAGATAAAAATCAGGAAAATATTTCTTGCATTCTTTTAAAATGGAACAAAATGTGCCTACAATTGCATGTTGAAAAGGACCTGTCTATCTGTTTGCGAAAGGATAACTGAAGACGTATTGTGTGGAATTATCTCTATCTGACCCATCTGTCATATAATACTGTTAGAAACTAAGATGCTATTTCATCTTGAGTTCTTGGCAACAAAAACTCTCTATCTTACACATAGAGCCGCCAGTGGGCCATCATAGCTTGCTAGTTGATGTAACTGAAGCATACATCAATAAACTGCTCTAAGGATGAAGGTTAATATGATTTTGACTTGAAAAGGTGATGAGATCATGATTAAAATATCTTGGAGAAAAAACAAAGTTTTTTCCTCCAAAGTTGCTCTTTAAAAGCTTTGCATCTGAATGATTTGGATTCACCACTATGTTAGCATGTGATAGGTCAAGCCGATTTGATCTTGACCAGTCAACCTGCTCAAGTGCATCAAGGTGAACCAATAAATTGCTGTCTAGGAGACCTTTACCTGTTTTACACTACCCCTCACAATGACTGCTGGGTATTTGATACACAGAGACATGGCCTTAACCTGTAACTTAACACTGAAAAACAGTCATATACTCACAAAAGATTACTAAATGCAACAAAGACTGACAGAGTATTGGCAAGTGATCCAATTGTTCACACCTGTGAGCTGGCGAAAAACAGATTCTGTTCTGTTCTAAAATGCAATGCAAAATAATTCTTTCTATTTTTCTTTTTTTTTTTTTTTCTACTGACACTTGAGATTTGGCAACCCTTTGACCGCTATATAATATATTGTTGGAAATTCCTTTTATATTTGTGTCTACAATTTAAGTATTATTACGTACACATAGATGGAAAAAATAAAAAAGAACTTTTAGCAACAAGTGATGTTAATCTGTAAATGTGTAAAACTATCCGAGAAATGTTCAAAGTGTTCTAAAAACAAAAAGTCTATTTAACGTTCCTCATGTTTATTGTAGATACTATTGTATCCTCTTGTCACACGATTCTAAGCTGGGAAAGCTCACGCTCATTCTTCAGTGTGAGAATAATGTACACCACCTTGCTTCATAAAATTTCCTATATTATGTATGTGTAGCGCCATAGGCATGCGCACAGGGCGTGCCGGGTGTGCCTGGGCAGTTATACAAGGCATGCTGTGCTGTGCAGATTCCCCCTGCTGCTTGGCTGCAGAGAAAGGGATTGAGGCATCCCGGTTCTCAGTCTCAAAAGTGAGACAACAGGGGTCTGTTTGGACCCCTGATATTTCACCAAAGCCCGACAATGGGGCTCCTAAAACATTGCAAAATAATGATAAAAAGTTATTGTAAAAAAACATTGTAAAAAAATAATAAAATTGTAAAAAAGTTATAATAAAAAATAAATAAAAATGAACTACTGACACCATCCACTTCTCTACTGACATCAATCTCTGCCCTACTGACATCGTCCACTGCTCTACTGCCCTATACTGTAAATATAAACACACATGCATGTGTGTTTGAGCTTGTAGGTGCACACCCTAATGCAATAGGCTGCACACAACTATGTGTAGCGCTACCCCCACAGGAGCTGCTGGTGATTGGGCCTATTTCCCCTCACTCACACAGTTAGGTACACAGCATTTTCGCCAATTGTTCCTCTGGCTCAAGAATCAGTTTAGGGGTTTCTTTTTAGGGTTTTTAATGAACAGAAACTTGGATAGGGATATGGAGCATGACATACCCCAAACTGTAGAACTGTAGAACTTAAGGATTTGCTAAGCTTCTAGATGCTCTGTACAAAAAAATGCAGGCTGTATCGCACAACCTTAGGCTACGCTGTACTGTCTCTTTGATAACTTGCACAATTCCTGTCTGTATTGCACAGCTCCTGGCTGGATTAGATCAGGTGTATAGGCACTGCAACCTTCCCACATTAGACACACTTAGGTGGTAATGCAGAACTTCTGGTTGTATTGCACAGCCCTGGACTGCACTGGCTCCTAGGGAAAATCACCCCACAGTCACTTTTCTCCTGTGTAGCAGGATCAAGCACTCACTCAGTCGCTGAATAGTGGAGCTTCCTCACTTTTGTTTTCCTGGCTCTTATCCCTACTCTGACCCAGGCTCCCAGCTAAGCCTATCTGGGACCATGATGTCTTCCAAAAATAAGGACTCCTGAGGCTTCTCATCTGTCTCTCTGTCCCATGAGCAGAGCCCTCAGCATGTGTGTCTCCTCCAGCAGGCTAGACCCTGGAATTCTACAACCTGGCTGCCAGGCCTCAGAATCTTCACAGGCTCCCTGACCACCTGCTAGACCAGGGTTTCTCAACTCCAGTCCTCAAGGCGCCCCAACAGGTCATGTTTTCAGGCTTTCCATTATTTTGCACAGGTGATTTGATCAGTTTCACTGCCTTAGTAATTACCACAGCTGTTTCATCTGAGGGAAAGCCTGAAAACATGACCTGTTGGGGCGCCTTGAGAACCGGAGTTGAGAAACACTGTGCTAGACATACCTCTCCAGGGATTTGCCAGAGACCCATAAATATTTAGGCTGATTGTTCTGCCCTCCCTTCCACTATATTTCTAGAATTCTCCAGAAGATAGGGGGAAGTAGCAGGACAGCAGCCTGTGACACATGGAACAGCCCAAATCAATCAACCCCTGCTCCATTGATTACAGAGTAGCTAACTAAATATACCTAGCAGCCTACTCTAAACTAGGAGGGTGCTACATATGCTTCCTATAATGTCCTATATTATGTACTTTAAAAATGACGTGTCTTCACACTAATGAACAGGAGAGGTAAAGACGGTAAAGAACCATGCAGCATCCTGATCAGCATTTGTTTCCATTTAGAAGACCACTGAAAGGTAAAGGGTCAGCAAAATGCTTAAGATGAATGTCAATCAAGTAAAAGCCACCCAGTAGGCAGGCTATTTCCACTTTGATAGTTGAAATTGTGAGAGGAATGGTATTGAGTCAGATGCTCCCCATATCTGGAAATATTTTTGTTCCAAACTGCTTAACAAAGCAGCAGGAGATTGAAGAAATATGATTGTAAGTGAAGGGAGCACCTAAATGACCCTGCATGAACAAAGCACGGGTTAATGCCAAATTCATGGCAAGCATAAAGATCACAATTTAATCTAGTTATGTGTCTTAAATAATTTAATAATGTTGCCATTTTTTTAATGGGAACCTTCTAAAATGTAATATTGGATACAGCTAATATATGTACATGGATCTATCTTTGTGTTAGCTTCACAGAAAGAGAGAGAAGGAGCAGCACTGGCAGCTAGTAAGATTCTGTCGCATTGAACAATGTTATAAACATAAAGCTTAGAGACTGTGACCAGCGAAAAACACAAAAACGACTTCATTACTTTGTTGGTGCTCCTTTTTCCAATCAACAGGCTGAATGTGGAGCAGCGACTAAGCTGTATGGCTTAGATGCAGTAAGTAGGAGACTATGTTACAAAAGGAAGTAAGGTTAGCGGGAGAGGTTTTAAGCATATCCCAAGCAATTCTTTAACAGATGCTTTTATATTCTATTACCATGGGAATTAAAAGTGTAGCGCTAACTAAATAAATATGTATAAATGTGAAAATATACACAAAAAACTGAATATGATAATATAGTGATAAACACGTGTATCACCCAAAATAACGTGCTGGGTGACTCCAGTGATAAAGTCCTCAAATTATATTAACACAATTATGCAAATATATGCAAATTAATGTCCATAATAGGCAAATGAATGTCCATTAGAAATGGAATCCATAAAACGAAGGTGATGAAGATCAGTCCAGAGAGAACGTGATGAATCAAAACGTGAAATTGTAATCAACAGTCTTCTGTTTGTGAGAGAAAGTAGCCACCACCAAAGTGAATAGAGGAAGGCTTACCAGAAGTTATGGATTTGGCGGGGCATAAGCCACCCAAATCAAATAAACTTGAAGAGTGTGAACACTCAAACATTAAAAAATAGAGATGTGATGTGAGATCCGCCACCAAGTATATGTTGAGGAGGCTTACCAGAGGTCTCGGATTTGGAGAGGCATACGCCGCCCAAATCTGAGATTGCTTAGGGGGTTAATGGACGCCACTGGAGATGGTCTTGAGTGGAGGGGTAGTCTGGAGTCAAAGGGGTTTAGCACTTCAATCAGACGGGACATCCAATAACACAAAACACCAATTCATGTGGGGACTCGGTATCCAATGCATATGTGTGAAGATAGAAAAGCTCATATAGCATAATTCCGTTTGGAAAGAATTTAATAAAAAAATCATACAATGTAACACTCACATTTAAAGATGGTCTAAAAGCATGGATGCAGGTACAAGAGCGATGTATATGGACAAATCCACCCGACTAGTTTCGACTAAAAAGTCATCATACCCCAGATGATGACTTTTTAGTCGAAACTAGTCGGGTGGATTTGTCCATATACATCGCTCTTGTACCTGCATCCATGCTTTTAGACCATCTTTAAATGTGAGTGTTACATTGTATGATTTTTTTATTAAATTCTTTCCAAACAGAATTATGCTATGTGAGCTTTTCTATCTTCACACATATGCATTGGATACCGAGTCCCCACATGAATTGGTGTTTTGTGTTATTGGATGTCCCGTCTGATTGAAGTGCTAAACCCCTTTGACTCCAGACTACCCCTCCACTCAAGACCATCTCCAGTGGCGTCCATTAACCCCCTAAGCAATCTCAGATTTGGGCGGCGTATGCCTCTCCAAATCCGAGACCTCTGGTAAGCCTCCTCAACATATACTTGGTGGCGGATCTCACATCACATCTCTATTTTTTAATGTTTGAGTGTTCACACTCTTCAAGTTTATTTGATTTGGGTGGCTTATGCCCCGCCAAATCCATAACTTCTGGTAAGCCTTCCTCTATTCACTTTGGTGGTGGCTACTTTCTCTCACAAACAGAAGACTGTTGATTACAATTTCACGTTTTGATTCATCACGTTCTCTCTGGACTGATCTTCATCACCTTCGTTTTATGGATTCCATTTCTAATGGACATTCATTTGCCTATTATGGACATTAATTTGCATATATTTGCATAATTGTGTTAATATAATTTGAGGACTTTATCACTGGAGTCACCCAGCACGTTATTTTGGGTGATACACGTGTTTATCACTATATTATCATATTCAGTTTTTTGTGTATATTTTCACATTTATACATATTTATTTAGTTAGCGCTACACTTTTAATTTTCGATTATCACTAGCTTTTTGTACCAGCAGTGTTGGCAGCTTCGTTTCACATTATTTCCAGCGCAGTATTATCCTTTTACTTTCTATTACCATGGGAATACCTTATGAACAAATAGAGTGAATATATGGAGTGAGGACAATAGCCTCAGTATTGCTCAGTGCTCGTAATATCTTATATTTGTCATTAGTGATTAGGTTTGAAAATGGCATGCGTTCATCAAGTTCAATGACAAAAAAACAAACAAAAATGCAACATAAACTAAATATTAGAAACCAACATCTTCTAAACCCTGGATAATCTAAAAGAAAGCATAGGGGATTAAAATAAAATAAAAAATGCATAGCTAAATTTGCTTTAATAGAGAAGAAAGTCTTTCATTATTCATTTTTTAAATGCAAGAGTTAAACCACTTAGGATCTGATGCATTCATATGTTCTTACTAAAAACTGGATTTATTTCCCCACAGCTACCAATCAGTGATTCAGACTTGAAGGGTAGGTTTGAATATCCTAGATGGCTGAAGTTTCAGACAAAACTCTAGTTCTTAGTTTGTATATTTTGACTTGGGTATTAATGCCTGCTTTGCTATAGACTGGCGAGATTGTTGTGCTTTAGTTCCTGGGATGGACACCTAACCCATTGGGTGCTCCACCTTATACAATAAATTGAGGTGCTGTTATTTTTCAAAACAAATTTGCTGCAAGTGTCAGTGACAGATATGTTACATTCTGTTTTTTTTTTATATATTTTCTATTATAATAAGAAAATAATTAATACTGTATATACTCGAGTATAAGCCGACCTGAATATAAGCCGAGGCACCTAATTTTACCACAAAAAACTGGGAAAACGTATTGACTCGAGAATAAGCCTAGGGTAAGAATGCAGCAGCTACTGTAAGTGGAAAAGATGGTCTGTTTTTTGTTTAATTTTTTATTATTTTTACAATTTAACCTTTTAAACATGTGTAGCGGGTGTTTAAATTTAAGGGGGGCATCTGGGTGGTAGTGTAACCCAGATGCACAAATTGCTAGGGGATCCGAGACCTTTTTCTGGCTCTTGGAGGACTCTGGTGGTGTGAGGTTCCTTGCGGTCCACAGGTGGCGCTGTTGCCCTGGGCCAAGGCTGAACTCACACCACAAGACTGTACCTTTTTTGTCCTCCCCTGGAGTTGGTACAGCGGGGCGGGGAACCCGCTGTGACGCAAAGGGAGAGGGGATAAAATGGGCGGATGCCCTTACCACGGGGTTCAGAGTTCGGAGTCCGGAGTGGGAGTCGGAGGACTCGGCCGCACCCAGGCACCTTCAGCTTGGGTGCTGGCGTTCCAGTGTTCCAGACCTAGGTGCCCTTGACCTAGCCGGAGCGGAGATGGAGTCCATCTCAGGCACCTATAGCCTGGGATGAGGTACTATGGCGGATGCCTGGGGCTCAGTACCTTCGACTGAGTTCCGCAAGGGTGGAGGAATCCGAGGGGGCCCTAACTCCTTGGGTGCCCGTGTCTGAGTTCGTGAGATCTGGTGTGCGGAACTTCTCTGAAGAGTCCGGCGCAGCATCGTTGGTGACAGAGAGGCCTCCGGTTTCTCCCTTGGACGGATTTCCTTCCCCTGACAGGGGCAGTGCTAGCGAAGGTAATTCATGTTCTACCTCACATAGTCAGTGACCGTGACTATTCGCCACTAGTGAAATCACAGTGGTTAGCAGGAGAAGGGAAAGGATTGTGCCTCGATCTATTCCCCATTACTACTCAGTAAAAGAAACTGTTTGTTGTTTGCCAAGAAGAATAAAACTGAGTTGGACCTATTCACTGTGTGGAACTCTAGTTACTAGGAGCAAAGGAGTCAGGGACGAAGTACTGGACTTGACTCTAGGACACCTACACAAACCCAATCTTCTGGCCTTCACCTCTCAGCTATGGAGGACATGGGCCGTGGTGTATCTCATCCCTCCCCCCAGCACTGAGACCCCTAGACGAAGAAAGACAAGCCGAGCATGAGAAGGGGGAGAGAGGGGAGAGGCCGCTACACGTGGGGGCTCGTCCAGGATGTGTGTGGTGTCTGAACTTGAACTTTGCTGCCCGGAGGAGTTCCGAGTAGGTCGGCCATATTGGCCAATGCGCCACGAGGGAACCCATAGCTGCATAGTTCGTGGGCGGGGAGAAGAGAAAGCCCGCGAACAAGTGCAGAGTGTGGGAGGAGTCTGGCCATGTGGACGTACGCACGTGGAGATTCCAGGTCAGTGCGCAATGGAGTAGCGAAGAGAGAAGATGACTTCAACCACTCCATGGATTTCAGCTTCTCCTTTCATGGAAATGTCTTCTCTGGCTGCTCCGATCATGGATACGGGGATAAGACTAAGGCCCCGGGGGCGATTGGCTCTGTATACCTGCAGAGACATGGAGGCCCTCGGTGTGATCTGTGCCGGCTGTTCGGGACTGGTGGTCCAGCTGAAGCCATTCGGGCGATGTGAGGTCTGCAAGGAGTTTCTCTTTGAGGTGGAACCATCCACAGAAAAGCCTTGGGCTTTCCACCTCAACTACCTCACTGGGACTGCCACTCCGGAAGGAGAGATCGATGCTGGTGCGTTTCCCATGCACACTGATCCGGGCGAAGTGACTGCCCAAGCGGAGATGAAAAGAGAAAAATCTGAGGATGCTGCCTCGGTCACCAGCAGCTCCCTGCTCCGACCACCGAAGAGGAAAGTCGGCCTAGTGATGGCCTTGTGTGGTCGTGGAAGAGCTTCGCCCCGCTGCTTGCCTGGCCTGGATGGATGCGGAGAGAAGAGTCCTGGACATCCCTATTCTTCTGAAGGCCCAGGTGAGCCAGGGGTTGGGACTGTCTGTGTGGTTAAAAGTAGCGGAAGCCCACAGTCGGTAGAGGCCGTCAAGGGAGATAGTTCCGTGACTGGGAATTATCTGCCTGCTGAATGCTACGACACCTCTGACCTGGATTCATTGTCTGACAATGGCGATGATGGGGAGATAGACGAAATCTTCCACCAGAAGGGATGGGACAAGATGAAGCTACCCTCGTCCCGTGTCACAAGGGACCTGCCCATGTCTACTGGAGATAGTACACCACGGGTGGAGGCCTCGGTGCCTAGGGAAGAATCTGGTCCCCTGTCAGGGATTCCTCTTCTGGACTCAACATCCATTTCACCTGCTCCTGTTGCGGGAGTGCAACGCAAGTCACTGCGGGCTCCTAGGCCCAGATCTACCGAGGTGGTGAACGCACCTCGCCACCCAGAAGCGATTGTTCCGCCTGGAGAAGGAGACCAAGCCACAATGCCACCTTTGTCAAGGCTGCAGCGTCTCTTCAGCCCGAAGGTTGCCCAAGAGTATGGGTGGGAATACCCGTACCTGCCTTGAGAACTGCTCTACGAGGTGGAAGTTTTTCGCCAAAGATGGTATGATACCTTTGTGTGGGACAAACTTAAAGTACCGCAAGCACAGCGATACCTTTCTTGTTCACCAACGGTCACCAAGAAGTTCCAGGACTGTAAAGCTAAGTGGATGCTGGGAAGGCATATCCATGCGAACAGAGTGGTGATTTGCCGCAAGGAAGGAGGAAATGCTGAGTACCATGTGGAGGCTTTGGACAGACATTTGAAGCCTGTGTTTCTGCCGCATCCAAGGTTTTATCTTTAGGAGCAAAAGACTCCTGTGTGTTCTTTCTTGCTGTTCATTGCTGAACTTTCCGAAGTGCCTTTGCCGGAACACAAGGACTGTGCCCTAGTTTTTTTTGTATTTGGGCAGTTCTACTCTTTGGAGAAAATGGGAGCTGTTCTTGTTTTGTTCTCCCTCCTTCTCCTTGCACTTCAGAGAAATCAGTGACTTTGGGGTTTAGTCAGTGTAGAGTCACAGAGAAATGATCAAGAAGAAAAAAATTCATCTGGAAGTGAAAAGTGTCTTGACCGCGGCATTGTCACCAGGTGGCAGTGTTGCGCAACGATTGTTGTTTTCTTTTTACATTATGCAGCACTTATTGGAGCGAATGGGTTTCTTCTCGGATAGACCCATTCATTCCAAGCAGACACACATATATTGTTAGGATGTATGTTTCTTTTCTTTCACTCTGCAGGAGATTCGTCTATCAAGGCTGCTGAGAATGGGTGGTCCTTAGATAGCCAGGGGGAGGGTGAAGAATGTAAATGTTTGAGATATGTAAAGTGTTTTATTGGAAATTTTTATAGTTGTACTGTTTTAAGTTTTCCCTTTCCCATTCAGGTCTTGGCACAATTCAGGGTTAAATTGTGTAGTTTGGTTTCTGGGTTGAACTTATGTCACCACCCTTGTGGGATGTGAATTTGTACCAGACACTGGGGACCAGTGTCAAATCACCAGGGGGAGAGTGTAGCGGGTGTTTGAATTTAAGGGGGGCATCTGGGTGGTAGTGTAATCCAGATGCACAAATTGCTAGGGGATCCGAGACCTTTTTCTGGTTCTTGGAGGACTCTGGTGGTGTGAGGTTCCTTGCGGTCCACAGGTGGCGCTGTTGCCCTGGGCCGAGGCTGAACTCACACTACAAGACTGTACCTTTTTTGTCCTCCCCTGGAGCTGGTACAGCGGGGCGGGGAACCCGCTGTGACGCAAAGGGAGAGGGGATAAAAGGGGCGGACGCCCTTACCACGGGGTTCAGAGTTCGAAGCCTGGAGTGGGAGTCGGAGGACTCGGCCGCACCCAGGCACCTTCAGCTTGGGTGCTGGCGTTCCAGTGTTCCAGGCCTAGGTGCCCTTGACCTAGCCGGAGCAGAGATGGAGTCCATCTCAGGCACCTTTAGCCTGGGGTGAGGTACTATGGCGGACGCCTGGGGCTCAGTATCTTCGACTGAGTTCCGCGAGGGTGGAGGAATCTGAGGGGGCCCTAACTCCTTGGGTGCCCGTGTCTGAGTTCGTGAGATCTGGTGTGCGGAACTTCTCTGAAGAGTCTGGCGCAGCATCGCTGGTGACAGAGAGGCCTCCGGTTTCTCCCTTGGACAAATTTCCTTCCCCTGACAGGGGCAGTGCTAGCGAAGGTAATTCATGTTCTACCTCACATAGTCAGTGACCGTGACTATTCGCCACTGGTGATATCACAGTGGTTAGCAGGAGAAGGGAAAGGATTGTGCCTCGATCTATTCCCCATTACTACTCAGTAGAAGAAACTGTTTGTTGTTTGCCAAGAAGAATAAAACTGAGTTGGACCTATTCACTGTGGGGAACTCTGGTTACTAGGAGCAAAGGAGTCAGGGACGAAGTACTGGACTTGACTCTAGGACACCTACACAAACTCAATCTTCTGGCCTTCACCTCTCAGCTATAGAGGACATGGGCCGTGGTGTATCTCATCCCTCACCCCAGCACTGAGACCCCTAGACGAAGAAAGACAAGCCGAGCATGAGAAGGGGGAGAGAGGGGAGAGGCCGCTACACATGTATTATTACAATTCTTTTTTTTTTGCCCTGGGGGGGGGGCTTTGGTGAGATATCAGGGGTCTTAACAGACCCCTGAAATCTCCCCTTTGAGACAGAGAAAGGGACTAAGGACAGAGATTCCCCAGTCACTTTCTCTGTAGCCTCAACTGCACTGCAGATAAATGGAGAGGAGACAGAGGCTCCTCCACTCATAAACTGAGACATTGTAACACAGTTACTATGCTCAGTTATGAATGGACAGTCAATAACCACTGACTGTTCATTCGGAAGAGGGCTCCTTCCTCCGCTCTCGATCCTAACAGATGGGGGACAGGAGCGGTACATGGAGGGGGACAGGAGCGGAGGATGGCAGGGGACCGGAGCGGTACATGGAGGGGGACAGGAGCGGAGCACGGCGGGGGACAGGAGCGGAGCACTGCAGGGGACTGGAGCGGTACATGGAGGGGGACAGGAGCGGAGCACGGCAGAGGACCAGAGCAGTACATGGAAGGGGACAGGAGCAGAGCACGGTGGGGGACCGGAGCGGTGCATGGAGGAGGACAGGAGCGGAGCACACTGCGGTCAAGCCAGCCATGGTTTGAAAATACATGGTCTAGCCAGCCCCCCCCCCCAAAAAAGCGTGTGCGCCTAATACTATGAGTACGGTGTACAGAACAGTGTGTCTGCTCCCCCGTGCACAGTGTCAGTCCAGTGCAGTCAGTACAGTGTCAGTCCAGTGCAGTCAGTCCTCCTCCATGCACTGTCAGTGTGCACAGTGTCAGTCCAGTGCAGTCAGTACAGTGTCAGTCCAGTGCAGGCAGTGCAGTCAGTCCAGTGTCAGTCCTCCTCCATGCACTGTCAGTGTGCACAGTGTCAGTCCAGTGCAGTCAGTACAGTGCAGTCAGTACAGTGTCAGTCTTCCTCCATGCACTGTTAGTGTGCATAGTGTCAGTCCAGTGCGGTGTATGCAGTAGACAGAGGTGACACCCCTGTCCATGTGTTCCTCTCCCGGTGTACACAGCCCCCTCACCTGCCAAACCTCTTCATCCCCTTGGTGGTGTCGCAGTCCAGCCCCTTTGTCCCCAGTATCCTCAGGTTCTTCAGGCGGCATTCCCTGTCCAGCAGAGTGGCACCGTAGCTGTCATGTTCCCGGGCCCCAGACTCGGCTCTCTTTCTCATCCCTGGGTAGTGTGTAAGGTAAGGTGGGCGGGCAGAGGGTGGCGGTCTATGAGAGCCAGGCTGTGCTCATGAGTGAGTGAAAAGGGGAGCGGACACACTGCTCTGTACACCCGTGGCGGGTCTATGAGAGCCGGGCTGTGCTCATGAGTGAATGAAGGGGGAGCGGCTGGCTAGACCGTGTATTTTCATACCGCGGCTGGCTTGACCGCAGTCAGAGCACGGCGGGGGACAGGAGCAGAGCACGGCAGGGGACCAGAGCGGTACATAGAGGGAGGGGGATAGGAGCGGAGCACAGCGGGACAGGAGCAGAGCATCCGCATCAATACTGACACGGCGGCAGATAACCTGACTCGAGTATAAGCCGAGGGAGGCATTTTCAGCACAAACAAAAACTCGGCTTATACTCGAGTATATACGGTAATTAAAAAAAAAGTATCAATAACACCGAAAATGTGAAACTTTCTAAACTTGAAGGTTGAAGGTACAGAGCAGGACCTTTAGCTTGAAAATACCACCACCAGAGTCTTTAAAGTAAAACTAAAGTCTCATTTTTTTTTCTTTAAATGGTTTTGCACAGAGCAGCCCCGATCCTCCTCTTATTGGGGCCCTCTTCGGTGCTCCTGGCCCCTCCCTCCTGTCCAGTGCCCCCACAGCAAGCAGATTGCTATGGGGGCACCCAAGCAGACGCACTCCCGAGCCGTGGCTCTGTGTGTCTATTCACACACAGAGCCATGGCTCGACTCCACCCCCTCCATCTTCCGATTGGCTCACTGGCTGTGATTGACAGCAGCGGGAGCCAATGACTCCCACTGCTGTCAAAAGCCAATCAGGAGTACGAGTCCCCAAACAGCCAAGGCTCTCGTGGACATTGCTGGATCAAGAAGGGGCTCAGGTAAGTATTAGGTGGGGCTGTGGGGGCTGCTGTACACAAAACGTTTTTCACCCGCATGCATAGAATGCGTGAAGATTAAAAATCTTGTGCCTTTACAACCACTTTAACAAAGAATGTGTTGTACTTAGAATGCAGTAGTCAGGAGTAAGAAATATAAAACACAATGAGGGGAATTTATCAAAACTGGTGTAGTCAGAATTCGGAACAGCTGTGCGTGGCAACTAGGGATGAGCTTCGTGTTCGAGTCGAACATACATTCGACTCGAACATCGGCTGTTCGATCGTTCGACGAAGATCGAACGATTTGGGCCGTTTGCGCCAAATTCGAGTGACGCGAACGGCCCACAATGCACTACGCCATCGCAGTGTCATCCAGGCGCTGTGATTGGCCAAGCATGCACTGTGACCCCGCATGCTTGGCCAATCACAGCGCCGGCAGCGAGGAGAGCAATGATTGGCCACAGGCAGGATGCCTGTGGCCAATTATTGCTGAGGGTGTTTAGTACACGCCCCACACTATAAAAGGCCGCCAGCACGGCGGCCTAGTGTAGTGTGTTCCGGAGCAGGGAAAGAGAAGCATAGGCAGGGACAGTGACATTTTTTTTTTCTTGCTTAACCTGGATTCCTTTAGTTTAGGGAAAGAGAAGGATAGGTAGGGAGAGTGTCAGTCTGTTTTACTGTGCTAAACCTTGTTTGTAGGGACAGGGAAGGACAGTGAGGGAAATTCTCATTGTGCTATACTGTGCTAAAGCATTCCTCATCAACCATCTTTAAAAAAAAAATTTTATAGGGACAGAAAACTATAGGTAGGGAGAGTGTCAGTGTGTTTTACTGTGCTAAACCTTGTTTGTAGGGACAGGGAAGGACAGTGAGGGAAATTCTCATTGTGCTATACTGTGCTAAAGCATTCCTCATCAACCATCTTTAAAAAAACATTTTTTATAGGGACAGAAAACTATAGGTAGGGAGAGTGTCAGTGTGTTTTACTGTGCGAAACCTTGTTTGTAGGGACAGGGAAGGACAGTGAGGGAAATTCTCATTGTGCTATACTGTGCTAAAGCATTCCTCATCAACCATCTTTAAAAAAATAATAATTATAGGGACAGAAAACTATAGGTAGGGAGAGTGTCAGTGTGTTTTACTGTGCTAAACCTTGTTTGTAGGGACAGGGAAGGACAGTGAGGGAAATTCTCATTGTGCTATACTGTGCTAAAGCATTCCTCATCAACCATCTTTAAAAAAAAAATTTTTATAGGGACAGAAAACTATAGGTAGGGAGAGTGTCAGTGTGTTTTACTGTGCTAAACCTTGTTTGTAGGGACAGGGAAGGGCAGTGAGGGAAATGCTCATTGTGCTATACTGTGCTAAAGCATTCCTCATCAACCATCTTTAAAAAAAAATATTTTTATAGGGACAGAAAACTATAGGTAGGGAGAGTGTCAGTGTGTTTTACTGTGCTAAACCTTGTTTGTAGGGACAGGGAAGGACAGTGAGGGAAATTCTCATTGTGCTATACTGTGCTAAAGCATTCCTCATCAACCATCTTTAAAAAAACATTTTTTATAGGGACAGAAAACTATAGGTAGGGAGAGTGTCAGTGTGTTTTACTGTGCTAAACCTTGTTTGTAGGGACAGGGAAGGACAGTGAGGGAAATTCTCATTGTGCTATACTGTGCTAAAGCATTCCTCATCAACCATCTTTAAAAAAATATTTTTTATAGGGACAGAAAACTATAGGTAGGGAGAGTGTCAGTGTGTTTTACTGTGCTAAACCTTGTTTGTAGGGACAGGGAAGGACAGTGAGGGAAATTCTCATTGTGCTATACTGTGCTAAAGCATTCCTCATCAACCATCTTTAAAAAAAAAAAATTATAGGGACAGAAAACTATAGGTAGGGAGAGTGTCAGTGTGTTTCACTGTGCTAAACCTTGTTTGTAGGGACAGGGAAGGACAGTGAGGGAAATTCTCATTGTGCTATACTGTGCTAAAGCATTCCTCATCAACCATCTTTAAAAAAACATTTTTTTATAGGGACAGAAAACTATAGGTAGGGAGAGTGTCAGTGTGTTTTACTGTGCTAAACCTTGTTTGTAGGGACAGGGAAGGACAGTGAGGGAAATTCTCATTGTGCTATACTGTGCTAAAGCATTCCTCATCAACCATCTTTAAAAAAACATTTTTTATAGGGACAGAAAACTATAGGTAGGGAGAGTTTCAGTGTGTTTTACTGTGCTAAACCTTGTTTGTAGGGACAGGGAAGGACAGTGAGGGAAATTCTCATTGTGCTATACTGTGCTAAAGCATTCCTCATCAACCATCTTTAAAAAAACATTTTTTATAGGGACAGAAAACTATAGGTAGGGAGAGTGTCAGTGTGTTTTACTGTGCGAAACCTTGTTTGTAGGGACAGGGAAGGACAGTGAGGGAAATTCTCATTGTGCTATACTGTGCTAAAGCATTCCTCATCAACCATCTTTTTAAAAAAAAAAATTATAGGGACAGAAAACTATAGGTAGGGAGAGTGTCAGTGTGTTTTACTGTGCTAAACCTTGTTTGTAGGGACAGGGAAGGACAGTGAGGGAAATTCTCATGGTGCTATACTGTGCTAAAGCATTCCTCATCAACCATCTTTAAAAAAATTTTTTTTATAGGGACAGAAAACTATAGGTAGGGAGAGTGTCAGTGTGTTTTACTGTGCTAAACCTTGTTTGTAGGGACAGGGAAGGACAGTGAGGGAAATTCTCATTGTGCTATACTGTGCTAAAGCATTCCTCATCAACCATCTTTAAAAAAAAATTTTTATAGGGACAGAAAACTATAGGTAGGGAGAGTGTCAGTGTGTTTTACTGTGCTAAACCTTGTTTGTAGGGACAGGGAAGGACAGTGAGGGAAATTCTCATTGTGCTATACTGTGCTAAAGCATTCCTCATCAACCATCTTTAAAAAAAAATTTTTTATAGGGACAGAAAACTATAGGTAGGGAGAGTGTCAGTGTGTTTTACTGTGCTAAACCTTGTTTGTAGGGACAGGGAAGGACAGTGAGGGAAATTCTCATTGTGCTATACTGTGCTAAAGCATTCCTCATCAACCATCTTTAAAAAAACATTTTTTATAGGGACAGAAAACTATAGGTAGGGAGAGTGTCAGTGTGTTTTACTGTGCTAAACCTTGTTTGTAGGGACAGGGAAGGACAGTGAGGGAAATTCTCATTGTGCTATACTGTGCTAAAGCATTCCTCATCAACCATCTTTAAAAAAACATTTTTTATAGGGACAGAAAACTATAGGTAAGGAGAGTGTCAGTGTGTTTTACTGTGCTAAACCTTGTTTGTAGGGACAGGGAAGGACAGTGAGGGAAATTCTCATTGTGCTATACTGTGCTAAAGCATTCCTCATCAACCATCTTTAAAAAAAAAAAAATTATAGGGACAGAAAACAATAGGTAGGGAGAGTGTCAGTGTGTTTTACTGTGCTAAACCTTGTTTGTAGGGACAGGGAAGGACAGTGAGGGAAATTCTCATTGTGCTATACTGTGCTAAAGCATTCCTCATCAACCATCTTTAAAAAAACATTTTTTATAGGGACAGAAAACTATAGGTAGGGAGAGTGTCAGTGTGTTTTACTGTGCTAAACCTTGTTTGTAGGGACAGGGAAGGACAGTGAGGGAAATTCTCATTGTGCTATACTGTGCTAAAGCATTCCTCATCAACCATCTTTAAAAAAACATTTTTTATAGGGACAGAAAACTATAGGTAGGGAGAGTGTCAGTGTGTTTTACTGTGCTAAACCTTGTTTGTAGGGACAGGGAAGGACAGTGAGGGAAATTCTCATTGTGCTATACTGTGCTAAAGCATTCCTCATCAACCATCTTTAAAAAAACATTTTTTATAGGGACAGAAAACTATAGGTAGGGAGAGTGTCAGTGTGTTTTACTGTGCTAAACCTTGTTTGTAGGGACAGGGAAGGACAGTGAGGGAAATTCTCATTGTGCTATACTGTGCTAAAGCATTCCTCATCAACCATCTTTAAAAAAAAAAAAATTATAGGGACAGAAAACTATAGGTAGGGAGAGTGTCAGTGTGTTTTACTGTGCTAAACCTTGTTTGTAGGGACAGGGAAGGACAGTGAGGGAAATTCTCATTGTGCTATACTGTGCTAAAGCATTCCTCATCAACCATCTTTAAAAAAAAAAATTTTTATAGGGACAGAAAACTATAGGTAGGGAGAGTGTCAGTGTGTTTTACTGTGCTAAACCTTGTTTGTAGGGACAGGGAAGGACAGTGAGGGAAATTCTGATTGTGCTATACTGTGCTAAAGCATTCCTCATCAACCATCTTTGAAATCCTTGTTTTTTGGACAGTCAGGGAAATTGTCATTGTGCTATTCTGTGCGAAAGCAATCATCCTCAACCAGATTTAGAAATCCTTAAGTAAAGGGACAGAGAAGGACACCTGAAGGTAGCCCTTATTGCTTTTTTTCCCATCTCCCTGCAGGCCATCCATTAGAATGTCTGGAAGGCAAACAAGGAGAGGCAGACAGTCAGGAGGCAATAAAAGAGGGCAAGCAGGCTCTGTGTCTGGGGGCAACAGTGCTGGTCGTGGACGCGGTGCATTGTCATCAGCACATGGCCATGGGACACGCTTGTCCTTCTTTTCGGCAGCTGGACATGTTGAGCCACATCATGCCGAAGACTTGGTAGAGTGGATGACCAAGCCCTCTTCCTCCTCCTCCTCCTCTCTCACCCAGGCTCAGGGTACTGGCAAAGCAGCTGCCAAAGCGTCCTCTTCCCTGGTATCAATGTCAGACTCATCATCAGTCACTCCTTCCCTAGACCCACCATGTCCTCCTCCTGAGGAGTCCCCCGAACTGTTTGAGCACAGTGTTGGGTACATGCTCCAGGAGGATGCCCAGCGTTTCGAAGGGTCTGATGATGAAACCCAGCTAGAGGAAGGCAGTAGCGTGAGAGCAGACAGAGGGGATGCTCAAGAAGGACACCAATCTGGCAGTCATGTTCCAGCAGCTGCAGCATACTGCCAGATTGGCTCCAGTGATGAGGAGGGAGGGGATGATGAGGTCACTGACTCCACGTGGGTGCCTAATAGGAGAGAGGAGGAGGAGGAGGATGAGGAGGAGGCACATCTCTAACGAGGCAGGATGCCCTTTGGTGGCCAGCGTAAGGGCAGTACACCGACGGAATCACACCGCAGAGCTCCGCCTGTGCAGGGCGCTGCCTCTGCCCGTCATTCAAAAAGTTCTTTGGTGTGGGCCTTTTTTGAGGCTAGTGCATCAGATCGCACAGCTGCTGTTTGCAACATATGTCTCAAGCGTATATCGCGTGGCCAAAACATCAGCCGCTTGGGTACCACATGCCTGACCAGACATATGTTGACCTGCCATGCAGCTCGTTGGCAAGCCTACCTCAAAGACCCACACCAAAGAACAAAGCGGACCTCTCCTTGCACCGCATCAGCTGGGATCTCCAACCCCACTATAACTTCAGTCCTCTCTGAAACATGCACTGAGAGGAATGAAGGTGTAGAATTAGGTATGTCACAGCCAAGTACTTGCGGCCACTCTGCTAGCAGTACACCGACGTCCGATTCTAGCAGGCAAATTTCCCTGCCCCAGCTGCTGGACCGTCGAAAGAAGTTCACTCCCAGCCATCCACATGGCCAGCGGTTGAATGCTAGCTTGGCTAAATTGCTAGCGCTTCAACTGCTGCCTTTTCAGTTGGTAGACTCGGCCCCCTTCCGTGAGTTTGTGCAATGTGCTGTTCCTCAGTGGCAGGTTCCCAAACGCCACTTTTTCTCACGGAAGGCTATTCCGGCTCTCTACCGACATGTGGAAGGCAATGTCTTGGCCTCGCTGGACAGGGCGGTCAGCGGTAAGGTGCATATTACCGCTGACTCATGGTCCAGCAGGCATGGACAGGGACGTTACCTTTCTTTCACGGCCCATTGGGTCACTCTTTTGGCAGCTGGGAAGGATGCAGGACAAGGTGCAGTAGTGTTGGAGGTTGTTCCACCGCCACGCCTCCAAAATGCTACTACTGGTTGTGACACACCTCTCTCCTCCACCCCCTCCTCTTCTTCTTCCTCCATGGCCTCTTCCTGTGCTTTGTCCTCTGAACCAGCGGTGCTCCGTAGGCGTTCAAGGGGCTACGCAAGTACGCAGGCAAAAAGATGCCATGCCGTGCTTGCGCTGGTGTGTTTGGGGGACAGAAGCCACACTGGGGCAGAGGTCCTGTCTGCTCTGCAGGGCCAGGCCGAGAGGTGGTTGACGCCACGCCAGCTTAAGCCAGGAATGGTGGTTTGCGACAATGGCACCAACCTCCTCTCCGCCCTCCGACAGGGACAACTGACCCATGTGCCCTGTGTGGCTCACGTCCTTAACCTGGTGGTGCAGCGGTTCTTGGGCAGGTACCCGGGCTTACAGGATGTCCTGAGGCAGGCCAGGAAAGTCTGTGTGCATTTCCGCAGATCTTATAATGCCAGTGCTCGCCTGGCTGAGCTGCAAAAGGAGTTGAACCTGCCCAAGAACCGCCTTATATGTGATATGCCCACCAGGTGGAACTCAACGTTGGCCATGCTGCAGCGGCTGCACACGCAGCAGAGGGCCATTAATGAGTACCTGTGCGACTACGGCACCAGGACAGGGTCAGGGGAGCTTGGTTTTTTTTCTCCACGCCAGTGGGGCATGATCAGGGATGCATGCACTGTCCTGGCACCATTTGAGGAGGCCACGAGGATGGTGAGCAGTGACAGTGCATGCATCAGTGACACTGTACCTCTTGTCCACCTGTTGGAGCACACGCTGCGTGGAATAATGGACAGGGCACTTGAGGCAGAACAGAGGCAGGAAGAGGAGGACTTCCTTGCCTCTCAAGGCCCCCTTTACCCAGACAGTGTTCCTTCTGTCCCACCCATCGCACAGGAAGAGGACGAGGAGGAGGAGGAGGAGGAGGAGGATTGTGTCAGCATGGAGGTGGAGCCTGGCACTCAGCAGCATCAACAGCAGCAGTCTTTTAGGGATGATTTACAGTCCCAAGAAACCCGTGGACTTGTACGTGGCTGGGAGGAGGTGGCTGCGGATCATGTCGTCCTTAGTGACCCAGAGGACTCCGGACCGAATGCCTCAGCTAACCTACGCTGCATGGCCTCCCTGATCCTGCAAAGTCTGCGGAAGGATCCTCGTATTCTTCGGATCAAGGAGAGGGACCATTACTGGCTGGCCACTCTCCTTAATCCACGGTACAAGGGTAAGGTTGCGGAACTTATGTTACCGTCGCAGAGGGAGCAGAGGATGAGACAACTCCGGGAGGCCTTGCAGAAAGGTCTGTGCAACGCGTTCCCAGAGACTGGGAGGTTACAAACTCCTGGTCCTGGACAACGAGTTGCTGAGGCTTCGGCCAGTCAAAGAAGGAGCGGTGGGGAAGGTGGCCGTCTGACCGATGCGTTCAGACAATTCTTTAGTCCACAGCCCCAAAGTATGATCGGTTCCAGCAACCATCGCCAGCGTCTGATAAACATGGTGCAGGAATATCTAGGGGCAAGGTCAGACTTGGACACCTTCCCCACCGAAAATCCTCTGGCTTACTGGGTCTTGAGGATGGATCACTGGCCAGAGCTTGCACAGTATGCAATTGAGCTACTGGCCTGTCCTGCATCCAGCGTTCTTTCGGAACGCACATTCAGTGCTGCTGTAGGATTTGTCACGGATCACAGGGTGCGCCTGTCCACCGACTCGGTTGATCGACTGACTTTCATCAAGATGAACCAGTCTTGGATCACCACCAGCTACCACACACCTGATGCTGATATAACAGACTAATTGATTTTAACATGTCACATCCCTTCAAGACTGATGCTGATGCTGAGTGCCTGTGCTGTTATGTTGACTGGCTATCCTCCTCCTCCGAGTCCTCAATGATACGATTGATGATGATAGCTTGGAAGATCATTTTTGTTTATGGGTGCCGCCACCAGTGCCTAACGCCCAATTTTTCAGCCCCTGTTTAACAGGGGCGTGTAATTACAATTTTTGAAGCAATACTTTGCAACAGGGCTCATTGCTGTGCTCCAAGTACAGTATCTGTGAGGGGTTGCAGTGTTGTGCCACCAGTGCCTAAGGCCCAATTTTTCAGCCCCTGTTTAACAGGGGCATGTAATTACAATTTTTGAAGCAATACTTTGCAACAGGGCTCATTGCTGTGCTCCAAGTACAGTATCTGTGAGGGGTTGCAGTGTTGTGCCACCAGTGCCTAAGGCCCAATTTTTCAGCCCCTGTTCAACAGGGGCATGTAATTACAATTCTTGATCTAATAATTCACAGCAGGGCCCATTGCTGCACCCACCAAGAGTAACTCTGAGGGCTTACAGTGTTGTGGCAACGCCACCACCACCACCACCACGAAAGGCCCAATTTTTCAGCCCCTGTTCAAAAGGGGCATGTAATTACAATTCTTGATCTAATAATTCACAGCAGGGCCCATTCCTGCACCCACCAAGTGTAACTCTGAGGGCTTACAGTGTTGTGGCAACACCACCACCACCACCACCACCACGAAAGGCCCAATTTTTCAGCCCCTGTTCAACAGGGGCATGCAATTACAATTCTTGATCTAATAATTCACAGCAGGGCCCATTGCTGCACCCACCAAGAGTAACTGTCAGGGCTTACAGTGTTGTGGCACCAGCACCACCATCAAAGGCCCAATTTTTACTACCACTGTTCAACAATTATATGTAATTACAATTCCTGATATAATAGTTGACAGCAGGGCGTTCCAGCACCAACCAAGAGTAACTGTGAGTGCTTACAGTGTTGTGCCAACACCAACAACTAAGGGGCCTATTTCTGCAGAGTATATACGGCAGGTCCCTACTTTCAAACATCCAACTTACAAACGACTCCTACTTGCAAACGCAAGAAGACAACAGGAAGTGAGAGGAAATCTACCCCTAGGAAGGAAAATTCTCTCCTGTAAGAATTAATATGGGAGAAAGGTGTCTCCTCTGTACTGATGCTTTATCACCAATCCTTGTTTCAATAAAAACACCACATTTCAAAAACAGTTGTCATTGGGACGGAAAGTGAGGTGAAATGTTCTGAACAGGGGCACAGACAGCAAAACAAATGTTACAGGGGTGATAACCCTTACCTATGTTTTCCAAAAAGTTAAAAAATAGATTTTTGGGCTGGAGCTACACTTAAACAATGTACCTGTTCAAAATTACAAACAGATTCTACATAAGAACAAACCTACAGTCCCTGTCTTGTATGCACCGCCTGTATACGGCTGTTCAGAGTATATAGGGCCTTTTTTATTTTATGTGCAGGGTTCCCCTTAATATCCATACAAGACCCAAAGGGGCTGGTAATGGGCTGGGGTAGGGGGGGGGTCATGGGGTAGCTATGCCATTTTTCTTAAAGATTTTTATCCATATTACCGGGACCAGACATTACATTAAAGCCGCAAGCAGTTTTAAATGGCTTTTTTTCCCTTTAGAAGTGTCATTTTGTGCATGGACAGTTCTAAACACGGGAAACACGTGGCACTTCACAGGCATACTTTAGACACCCCCCAGGTACGATATTTAAAGGAATATTTGACTTTTTTTTTTTCACTTTATGCATCATTAAAATGACTGCTCCCGAAAAACAACCGTTTTTAAAACTTCTTTTTGCATTGATACATGTCCCCTGGTGCAGAACCCGGGTTCCCAAACCCTTTTTAGGACAATAACATGCATAATAGTCGTTATAATTAGCACTTTAGAATTCGAACGTTCGCATCCATTGTATTTAATAGGGTTCTAATGTTCGTACGAACTTTCAGTCCGTTCGCGGGTTCTGGTGCGAACCGAACCCGGGGGTGTTCGGCTCATCACTAGTGGCAACCAATCAGCTTCAATCTTCAGCTGGTTCATCTTCAAAAATAAAAGTTATGAGCTGATTGGTTGCCATGCACAGCTGCTCCAAATTCTGTCTGCTCTAGTTTTGATAAATTCCCCTAAGGGCTCATTCAGACAGGCGATGAGACAGGTCCTGTATGCTGAGCCACTTTTTGCTGCATCTGCATCCACCAGAGAGCTTCACCTAAAGAAGTGGGTGCACAGACACTGTGCGTTTGGATACATGCATCCCTTCGCATCTGCATGTCAAATTTTGACATTCAACTATGTCCATGCAGCTGCTGCGGCCTGCGTCCCAACTGACTTTGACTTGACTGCCTGCACAGGGATGCACAGGGATGCACAGGGATGCACAGAACTCAAAGTATCCCCACGCAGTACACAGGGCTGTCATCACAACACAAATTTCAAATGAAGCCATGAGCAGAGGGGAAGGAGGTATTTGAATAGGCTCAACTAATTTGATTACCACAGACCTATGCTTAAGGAACAGTTCGCTGATGCTCAGATACCTTTGAATGTGGCTCTATTCCCCTGAATGAACACTGATTCTGTACCACTTTGAGATACAGCAGCTGGCGGCTTAATCAGCTACAAATTAGATACCAAAATCTTCAGCCACCCGCTGGTCTCCAAATAGTGGGAAAAAGAAGAATAGGATAACCACTACTATCTACTGATTATCTTGAAAATTGTTCCGCAGTCCTTTGTGGATGAACCCTGACATTTTTGCTTACTGAGGCCCCTTGTTTTTGGCAATTTTGGCCAATATATTAATTTTTTCTGATATTGAACATTACCTTGGGACCAGTGTCTAGATTTTAGGATTGGCATTTATTTGATGGTATCACCCCGGGGTAATTCGCAGTGGAGCTGGATACGCCTTAGTAGTTTAATTTGGGGTTTCCCAATCATTAGAATTGACATCTCAGGTAATCATTAGCGTTATTCAGCTGCACTCCGAATTTCATGCCGATGTCCGGACTTTCTGTGTTGTGTGTTCCCTTATTTTGTTATTTGTCATGTCTGTTAGTCCTGTCCTGTCTTGTTTGACCACCCCCCCCTACTGAGATCACCAATCGGTGATCGTCAGTAGTCTGTGGTAGCAGTTATCTGTGTTATTTTTAATGCCAATTGAAATTTTCTGAGCATTCTTTTTTGATAATAATAAATTATTTAATCATTTCCCCCAGTTTCAGTTTATACCTACGATTGTATTAAGTAGCAACTTTTACACCCCTTTTATACATCTTGGGGTGTTCCCCCTCTTTTTTGCCTAGCCTCTTTTGCTACAACAATGGTCCCACTACAGACCAATGGTATTTAGACTTACATTATTTAAATTAGGACTGGAGAAAATGCACTTTAGGGATTTGTTTTTCCTTTCTTTTTGTCTTTTATCCCTTTGCATCTGCATGTCAAATTTTGACATTCAACTATGTCCATGCAGCTGCTGCGTCCCAACTGACTTTGACTTGACTGCCTGCACAGGGATGCACAGGGATGCACAGGGATGCACAGAACTCAAAGTATCCCCACGCAGTACACAGCCAACACACTGGACATGGACGCATATGCTCCATGCAAATGAGGCTTAATTGTCATGTGGGCCAGATAGCAGAAAAGAGGAGATGTCAGGTAATTAAAAGAGAAGTATGGGAATTTTATTTATGAATCATACTTACCTAGGTAGATGCTGCATTTGTCCCCTGCTAGCTCTAAGGCTGAGAACCGAGTAATCAAACAGCCGATCATTCAGTTCACAGCGCTCCCTGAGCAGAGAGCTGGTGGCTGTCAGTCTCTGGCTCTGCTCGCCCCCCCCCCCCGGTGAAACACTGGCCTGTGGAGGGGGCAGAGGTGGCTGGCTTAGGCTGAGAGGCTAAGCCGGGTGCCGGTCCAGGCATGTGAGCGCTTCCCAACCATATAGTTGTGATCTTTCCCCAGCCTGGATTGGCTCTCTGACACCAGCTGAGAGCGGGCTTAAGCTCAGGCTCTCAGCTGAAAATGGGTCTCAGGAGTGCAAACAATCTGCACTGCTGTGATCAACAGAAGAAGTACAACCAAACAGGCGTTGGCTGTACTTCTCCTTTATTAAATCTATCTATCTGCCTCTCAGCTCCTGTTTGGAATTATTTGTGACAATTGATAAATGTCCCCATTTATGTTGTGAACTCTCCAGGACCCAGGCAGGCTCTTCCTCAGCCCAGGCTTTAAATCCAGGCTCTTTCTCCCTGAAGATTGAAGGTCCTTCAGGCACCCTCTTTCCTATTCCAGAGGGCCGCCACGATCCCCCTCTCATAGTCCAAGGCCTTCAGACACCTGCTGCCCTAGTCCGGGGCTTCCAGATACCCTCTTTCCTAATCTGGGACCTCCAAGCACCCCTCACCTAGTCCACTATCTCCCTTGTACCCCCCCATCCAGGGGCCTTTGCCACACCAACCACCATTTCCTTGTCAATGGCATCCTCTCTACCCACTCTCTCCGAATCCAGGTCCTTTACCATATCAACCCCACTTTTCAAGTCCAGGGCCTCCTCTACACCCCCCAGTCCAGGCCGTCCGGTGTACTCCCCTCCTAGTCCCAGGCCTCCTTTGCATCCCGCAGTCCATGGCCTTCTCTGCACCCCCCAGTCCAGGGCCTCCTCTGCATCTCCTAGTCCGAGGCCTCCTCATCACTCGCCTGCTAGTCCAGGACCTCTTCTGCATGCCCCCTCTCCTAATCCAGGGTCTTTGCCATGCCAAAACTTTTCTAGTCCAGGGCCTCCTCTGCACAAGCTGACTCCAGCACCTCCCCTGCATCCCCCCAGTCTAGGGCCTCCTCTGCACCCCCCAGTCCAGAGCCTCCTCTTCACCCCCCCCCCCAGCCTAGGACCTCTTCTGCACCCCCCCAGCCAAGGACCTCCTCTGCATTCCCCAAGTCCAGGGTCTCCCCTGCACCCCTCCCAGGTCAGGACCTCCTCTGCACCCCCCAGCCCCCACCACCAGGTGACTCTGCTCTAGGGTGTCACTGCCGCCAGTTCAAGTGTAATAGACAGGCAGCGCCCTCTGCATAGTTTTCCAAATACCGGAGAATCAAATAGTAGGGAGACCGCACAGATGCACTAGCGCTGAATCACTCCGCTCCTCCTGCCTGGCCGTTCTAAAGAAAAGCATTCCAGAGCAACGCTGAAGCTACTGTTGCTTAGCAACATAGCAAAAGTAGCTGAAGCGTCACTCTGGAATGCCTCTCTATAGTGTGGGCAGGATGATTAGATTGATTCAATGCTAGTGAACCTGTGCGGTCTTCCTTCTATTTGATTTTCTGGGATTTGGCAAACTATGCAACGGGCACTGCCTGTCCATTACACTTGATCGGGCAGCAGTAACACCCTTAAAGCAGTGGTTCCCAGTACGGGTGGGGGCGGCACCCCTTGCGGCGCCCCCCTAGATGCATCACCCCGGGCAGGCGCGCTCCCTGCCCCCCCCTAGTTTCGGCCCTGCCTCTGTTATCAGCCTGATAACTTTTGACAAGCTCTCCAAGGCCCAGAGATAGACCAGTGTGTGTCTATAAATAGATCAGCAGCCAGTGAAACAATTCACAGGCACGCTCTGCATGTGTGGGGAGGGGGTGTGTGCCTTTCCTCCAATCAGCTTTCTCACATTGTCTAGCAATGATCTCCTCCTACAGTTGAATGAGGAAGTGAAAAATCGAACAGGACATGCACTTTCTAAACAGTAGGTAAAGGCGAAGACAGTAGATATACATGTAAGACTTACATAGAGAGATTTGCTTCATCTCTGTGTATCATCTGAGGCTGTTCACTTGGGTATATGTGAGGGTTTACAACCACTTTAATGAGACAATATCACCTTTCCAAAAAAAAAAAAAAAACAATAAACCAGTACAACAACTGGAGGGAGCATGTAGCCAGTACAAACCAGTGGAGTCTGGTAAATTAAGAACCAAGCAATTATCACCTTTCCCATTTAGTACAAAGGGTTGTTGTCTGTATTAAGACTACTCCAAACTAATTTATACTCATCCCTCTTGTGCTACACCACTACTCCCTTCATTGTGACTCCCCACTGTAGAATACCCAGTGTTTCCAGGTATCAGGATGCATGTGATCTTCCATGATGTAACACTGTCACGTGACTCATCACATGATGAGGAGGTGATGTCCCTGTTCCTACTGCTGGGGAATAGTGACATCAACTTTAAAACTTCACAATGTTTAGACCTAGCAATTGGCTGCTATGCCCAAGCACTGCATTATGGGACTAGGTTGCATGTTTCTTCATACCTGGAAGCATTAGTTATTTTGATAATGGCAGCAACAAGGAGCACTGGAGAGGTGAATGTAAGGTGGTCAGCTTTATATTGACACTTTGTCCACCTTAAAAACATATAATCTATGCAGATACCAATGATAAAAAAAATGTAGCCCAATCCATGTCAGATTTCAATTGCATGTGTCAGTTTGCTTGTTTCTACAGCAGACCACAACATTTATAATATAAAATATATCTTGTCTTATGACTGTAATGGACAATACTTGAAAACTACAGCTTAAACAAATACATTTTTCAATTGAAAAATCAATAAACTGTGTAATGGGGTCGTATCTTAATAGCCATAGGGCAGCCACCAGGATTATCATTACCATTGTTTTGGCCTTTATTAATTTATGTTTTGCCTTTCATTGAAAAATCTATGTAAACTACAGCCATGAGGGAACACCTTTCCATTCGGTTGCTTTTTACTTCTACCTAAATTATTTAGTTTCATTAATGAATTTATATTGCTCCAGGATCATCATGGTAGTCTAGACATTTGTTTAAGACACTGGCAGAACAAATGGCATCATTTGATAGCACCCAGTCTACAATAACAATATTAAAAGATTGTAAGCAATTAGGTTTTCAACACTGAATAGAACATTCAGCAGGTCTAGAATGCTAACATGGTAACTTTGGCAGATGCCAGCACTCCTGGGAAGTTTATGAGTAGCTTTGGGCAAGTGGAAGGTCCTGTGAGCTGCTCAGCATCATTCAGGACTGGTTGATATAAAAGAAACAGTCACATATAGTGATAATATGAGACTGTTTCTAAAAACAAAGATAATCTCCGGGTAGGGGAAAAAGAGCCTCTACTCTATAACTAACCTATGGCTTTTATTAAAAAAACAAAAACATCCTAAATCCCCCAAACTATTATCAGAATCTGTAGACACATGGCATACCAGGTCCCAAGTCTTCTATTTTATGTCTATCGTGCAGGAGGGTCCTTCTTCAAGAGCCCAATTACTCTGTGGTGATGTGGATGCTTCCAATGGCTGTAGGAAGCGTCCACAGGTGGGCTTGTAACAGGAGCCTGAAGACTCGATGGGCAGCATGATGACCTCAAAACATGAAGAGCAGTGACAAGACTGATTGTCAGACTTCGCCCACAGTGGTAATTCACCAATATCTAAAATAGATGAATGCCACAGTGGGCCATGTTACAATGGACTCAGTTTAGTAAAAAAAAAAAAAGGATTTTTTTTTTATTGTGTATGGGTGGGAGGAGGGTGAATAGTTTCCAAACTTTAAGGTTCTGTTGGGTGTATCAAAGCTGAACCACTTAGAGGTGGGCTGGTTTTCCCCAGTGCCATACCTGCATTTTGTTTCCTATTCAGCCTCTCTAGGGTATAAACTTGTTATTTTTAGACCTTCTGGGCAGTGGCAGCTGATGCTCCATTTTTCTTTTGGGGGGACATGGGTCCCTGAATCTATTGATGTTCAGTCTATTGTGTGTATATGTTAAATCGGTTTCCTAGAGTCAGAGGCGTAGCGTGGGGGGGGGCAGGGGGGGCCGTGGCCCCGGCGCAACATTTAGGGGGGCGCCATTCCGTGCCTCTGAGTCCTCCTAATTTTAATTTTCTGTGTCCGGGTGTCCCCGATCTCTGGCTGCCATGTTTAGTGTCCGGCGCCCTGTGATTGGGCATATGGGGGTCATGTGCGGCGTGTGGCTGGCCTGTCTGTGATCGCTCTAGAAGTCCCGCCTCCGCCACATGACCGCCATACGCCCAATCACAGTGCGCCGGGAAACACTGAACATGGCAGCGGGAGACGTGCACTGTGTGAGCTGCCGGGGCCGCTATCTTCCCCTCCGCCTGTCCCTCTGCTCTGGTACGGCGCTGTGTGTCGAGCGGAGGGTGAGCACGGTGGAGATGGGAGCATGGAGCGGAGGTGCAGCCGACGTCTGACAAGGAGGAGCGGAGCCTCCACTACACTGACAAGGAGCGGGCCTCCACTACACCTGGAGGTGCAGCCGGCGTCTGACATGGAGCGGAGGTGCGGGTGGATGGCGCTGGCGGGGAGTCCTGCACATCCGTCCAGATCCAGTGCTGAGGTCATGAGGAGAGTCCTGGCGAAGAGCAGAGAGGTAAGGAGGATGTATTTGCTGTGTGGAGGGGGGAGGGGGGTGTGAGTAGTGCAGGAAGTAGGACTCCTACTGTAGGTGTAAGGTCAGGGGGTCAGTGTAGGTGTAAGGTCAGGGGGTCAGTGTAGGTGTAAGGTCAGGGGGTCAGTGTAGGTGTAAGGTCAGGGGTCAGTGTAGGTGTCAGGTAAGTGTGTCAGGGGGTCAGTGTATGTGTCAGGTAAGTGTGTCAGGGGGTCAGTGTATGTGTCAGGGGGTCAGTGTATGTGTCAGTGTATGTGTCAGGGGGTCAGTGTATGTGTCAGGGGGTCAGTGTATGTGTCAGGTAAGTGTGTCAGGGGGTCAGTGTATGTGTCAGGTAAGTGTGTCAGGGGGTCAGTGTATGTGTCAGGGGGTCAGTGTATGTGTCAGGTAGGTGTGTCAGGGGGTCAGTGTATGTGTCAGGTAAGTGTGTCAGGGGGTCAGTGTATGTGTCAGGGGGTCAGTGTATGTGTCAGGTAGGTTTGTCAGGGGGTCAGTGTATGTGTCAGGTAGGTGTGTCAGGGAATCAGTGTATGTGTCAGGTAGGTGTGTCAGGGGATCAGTGTATGTGTCAGGTAAGTGTGTCAGGGGGTCAGTGTATGTGTCAGGGGGTCAGTGTATGTGTCAGGGGGTCAGTGTATGTGTCAGGGGATCAGTGTATGTGTCAGGTAAGTGTGTCAGGGGGTCAGTGTATGTGTCAGGGGGTCAGTGTATGTGTCAGGTAAGTGTGTCAGGGGGTCAGTGTATGTGTCAGGGGGTCAGTGTATGTGTCAGGGGGTCAGTGTATGTGTCAGGTAAGTGTGTCAGGGGGTCAGCGTATGTGTCAGGGGGTCAGTGTATGTGTCAGGTAAGTGTGTCAGGGGGTCAGTGTATGTGTCAGGGGGTCAGTGTATGTGTCAGTGTATGTGTCAGGGGGTCAGTGTATGTGTCAGGGGGTCAGTGTATGTGTCAGGTAAGTGTGTCAGGGGGTCAGTGTATGTGTCAGGTAAGTGTGTCAGGGGGTCAGTGTATGTGTCAGGGGGTCAGTGTATGTGTCAGGTAGGTGTGTCAGGGGGTCAGTGTATGTGTCAGGTAAGTGTGTCAGGGGGTCAGTGTATGTGTCAGGGGGTCAGTGTATGTGTCAGGTAGGTGTGTCAGGGGGTCAGTGTATGTGTCAGGTAGGTGTGTCAGGGGATCAGTGTATGTGTCAGGTAGGTGTGTCAGGGGATCAGTGTATGTGTCAGGTAAGTGTGTCAGGGGGTCAGTGTATGTGTCAGGGGGTCAGTGTATGTGTCAGGGGATCAGTGTATGTGTCAGGTAAGTGTGTCAGGGGGTCAGTGTATGTGTCAGGGGGTCAGTGTATGTGTCAGGTAAGTGTGTCAGGGGGTCAGTGTATGTGTCAGGGGGTCAGTGTATGTGTCAGGGGGTCAGTGTATGTGTCAGGTAAGTGTGTCAGGGGGTCAGTGTATGTGTCAGGGGGTCAGTGTATGTGTCAGGGGGTCAGTGTATGTGTCAGGTAAGTGTGTCAGGGGGTCAGTGTATGTGTCAGGGGGTCAGTGTAGGGGTCAGGGGGTCAGTGTAGGGGTCAGATAGGTCACATGTGTTCATAAAATGGAAAGAGTGCAGCTCTATGTGGTTAAAACCATGTGTGAAATTAATGTTAAACCTTGAAATGTAAACAAATGATCTGTGAAAAATGTATTAAAAAGAAAACTAATGCAGAGTCCAAAAAGAACACAACATAGTCCGTGAAGAGTTCATTCCAAAAGCAAATCCGTGAAGGGTTAATTCCCCCCAAAAAAAGACAAATTGCTTGCCAAGAAAGTGAAGTTCGGTAAATAATAAGTCCCAAAATAAATCAGGGTATTGCCAGAGAAGTAGTGAGTGATAGAAATCTTCCCAAGAGCAGCGTGATTTTTCAGGTGTGACACCCAAGTGATTAATATCTTGCTTACCAGATTGTGCATCAGTCACGGCTATTTTTTGCTATCTATCCTAAGTTTTTTTGTACTGAACTTAAGTGCAAGCTGCTTTCTTATACACTTTATCATAATTTTTTTTATTATCATCTTAAATTAGCGCAGCGTTGGCCTTAGGGCTTCTTTTTTTCTAAGATCACATGTGTTGCAGGGTAAAGTGGAGTCAGGGCGCAGCCGGGGGGAGGGCAGCAAAAATCCTTGCACCAGCCCTGGTGGTCAGTGTAGTGGCCAGTGTAGGAATCGGGTAGGTCAGTGCAGTGGACAAGTAGGAAAGTGTAATGGTCAGTTTAGGAATCATGTAGGTCCGTGTAGAGGTTAGTGTAGTGGTCAGTTTAGGAATCAGGCTGGTCAGTACTACTGTAGGAAGGGACTCAGGGAGTGAAAAAAGTCCGCAAGTTAGGGGGCGCAAATTTCTTGCCTTGCCCCGGGCGCTGACAACCCACGCTACGCCACTGCCTAGAGTGTAACCACTTGGTAAATTGGATAGTACTTAGTGCATTTGGGATCTCTTTTGATCCATGTGCATTCATGTATGTCCCTTTACAGTATGTGACACACTTCCAGCCACTACTACATAATTTTGGAGGATAATTAGGTTCCTTACACCACCAGCATACCAATTTTAAGTAAGCAATGTGATTATATTTTGGTAGCTTTTGTGCACCTTGTTGATACAGATTTCCTTATACAGGCGGTCCCCTACTTACAAATATCCGACTTACAAACATCTCCTACTTACAAACGGAGGGAGATAACAGGAAGTGAGAGGAAATCTACCCCTAGGAAGGGAAATTCTCTCCTGTAAGAGTTAATATGGGGAAAAGGTGTCTCCACTGATGCTTTATCACCAATCCTTGTGTCCCTAATAACCCAAATTTTTCAAAATCCAATTGTCATTGGGACAGAAAGTGAGGTGAAATCTTCTGAACAGGGGCACAGACAGGGGCACAGACAGCAAAACAAATGTTACAGGGGTGATATCCCTTCCCTATGCTATCCAAAAACCTTAAAAATTTACATTCCCTATCTTGTTTGTAACCCGGGGACCCCCTGTATAACTATTGTAGACATATGATTTTTGTTTACTTTATAGCTTTTGTGGCCCCTTACCCTCCTCTGCGGGGGGTCCAGCATCTGATATTGATATCCCTGGCGGTGGGCATACGTGGTGCTATCAGACAAACCCTGTCTATTATCTCTCCGCAATTCATGCCTTTTTTTTCACACATAGAGGCAAGGATTTCTTGGACCTTGAGCTTGCCTGGTGGGTGTAACCTTACTTAACAGTGTTCAAATTATAAATTGTATATTTTCCAGCATGTTGATTTTTTTTATTCTTTCTGTTGTTTTTTTCTTTTTTATTAGTATTCACTATCACGCTTTTCCTAAAAAAAGCCAGATTGGCGAAACATGTAGAACTACAAGCATGATGGGAGATTCTTCTTGTTCATTGAACACCAATGTTTTTAATCGGCTTTGTAAATAAAAATGTGTACATTTTTAACAGTTGTTTGTGTTATCAAGTAGTATGCACCTAAAAAAAAAAGATCTTTTATACCCTCTTTTGCTACCAATCCTTATGTACATATGGACAGATGGAGTACAGCATAGCATGGCTTAGATGACATCATGCTTGGTATGGACAAAACAAGAATTACTGGTATCCCCGGTGTTATTTTATCACTTTTGTATGGCCTTGCTATTTAATGGCCAACTTATTTTCCTGAACATAGATGACTGTATCTATAACCAAGAACAAAAATATCATATATTTAAACTTACCAGTCCTGAGAAATGGTGGCTGCATCAGTTATTTTTCTGTATTGTTTTAAAACAGAGTGAACAAAACCACTTCAAAAACACAACGCCACATTCCAGGGATGATGCAGTTTTTATCCAGAAAAAAAAATTAGAGTGCAATATTTCAGAAACAATATCCACACATGTAGCACAGTGGCTGGAGAGAATGTAAGCAGCTTAACCACTTGCTTACTGGGCACATATACCCCTTCCTGCCCAAGCAAAATTTCAGCTTTTGGCACTGTCACGCTTTGAATGAAAATTGCGCGGTCGTCCGACGTGGCTCCCAAACAAAATTGACGTCCTTTTTTTCCCACAAATAGAGTTTTCTTTTGGTGGTATTTGATCACCTCTGCGGTTTTTATTTTTTGCGCTATAAACAAAAAAAGAGCGACAATTTTGAAAAAAAACACAATATTTTTTACTTTTTGCTATAATAAATATCCCATTTTTTTAAACTATTTTCTTTCTCAGTTTAGGCCGATATGTATTCTTCTACATATTTTTGGTAAAAAAAAAAAATCGCAATAAGCGTATAGTGATTGGTTTGCGCAAAAGTTATAGCGCCTACAAAATAGGGTATAGAATTATGACTTTTTTTTTTTTTTTTTTACTAGTAATGGCGGTTATCTGCGATTTTTGTCAGCACTGCGACATTATGGCGGACACATCGGACACTTTTGACACATTTTTGGGACCATTCACATTTATACAGCGAACAGTGCTATAAATATGCACTGATTACTGTATAAATGTGACTGGCAGGGAAGGGGTTAACACTAGGGGGCGAGGAAGGGGTTAAATGTGTTCACTAGGAGTGATTCTTACTGTGGGGGGAGGGGACTGACTGGGGGAGGTGACCGATCTGTGTCCCTATGTACAAGGGACACAGCATTGGTCTCCTCTCCCTGACAGGACGTGGATCTCTGTGTTTACACACATAGATCCACATCCTTGGCTGTATAACGGCCGATCGCGGGTACCTGGCAGACATTGTGGCCGCCAGGCACGCGCATCGACACCTCAGTGACGCGGCAGGCACACGTGCGTGCCCCCCAGTGGCCGGAGGAGCCGAGGCCGTCAATAGACGGCCTCCCGGAATTGTAGAGCCACCTTGTGGCCGTCATTTGACAATGGCCCGGGCTCCAAGTAGTTAATTGTACTGCAATGTAAGAGGGAGAGACTAGATTTCAGCTCCCACTTGTCCAACTCCTAGGACACATCTCACCTGCTTCTCCTTTTTCAATACTCTCCTGCCTTAGGTAGCAACTCTGTAATGTGGCAAATTTCATCCTTTTTAATTTCTTCAGGGTGGAAAAAGGCCAGGGATGTGCAGTATTTTATTGTTTGACTTAATAAAATTGCTTGTGATAAGCACAACTAATAAATATTAATTCCCGTCCATTAACGCTGTTAAGTTCCCACTTTGCCTGTTGAGTCCTCTGTAATATGAACAGAATAAAAACCCAACAGAAAGCATGGGTCTTCCTTGTATTAGCTAAGGAGATGTGTTTAAATTGTATGTACATTTTGTCCTTTTTAGTGCAAAGTGTTACAAGTGCAAAAAATACTGTAGATCATGCTGCAAATCTTATCAGCCTATAACTTCCAGTCATTTCTACCTATGCTGTTAAAATGTACATTATTCCCAGCTCTCTCAGAGGATTACAGAACACCTTCCCTCTATTTCGTGTATTAGAAGGGAGGGCAGACTTAGTAGTCCAAATGTTGTTATTTGCTAAATTACCAGGTGTAAATAAAGGGGAAAAAATGTAAGAAAAAAAGAAAATGAATGCAGCCACTACATCTAAGGACTGGTAAGCTGCAATATAAAACATTTTTGTTCTTAGGTTTGGATACGATTTAAGTAAAAGTGTATCCCTAGCCAAAACCTTTTCTATTAATTTTCTAGTTTTGGATAAGCAAAGAACAATTAGACCTCTTTTATTGTAGTCTGTAGCCTCACTGGGGGGATATTCATCCTCTCTATTTGTCCTGGTTGCCACCCAGACTGGGACAGAAAGTTATGGTCCAAGATTTTATGGTTCTTACCAGAACAGGGGGTGAAAGAAAATCCAATAGAGACACCCACCCCAGTGACAACTGTCTACAGTGGGTTTATCCTCCCTATTCTATCCAAAATCTTAGAAGAAGATACACTTTAAGGGTTCTATTTATAAATGTTTTCATACAAGGTTCAGACATTTTTCAATTTAGATTCTGTTGGGAAAATGCATGAATCTTGGGTGAAAAGATTTGAAAGTATCTTAATACTCAAGCCTAAATCTGAAACACTAGTTTCAAAGAGCCTCAAACTTGAAAAGGTTAAATTTTTTTGCAGTGAACAATAAAGATCATATTGATGGTTCTAGCTACTGCTCAATGGTTTCATGAATTTTTTTCACCTGTCTTAATAATGCACGTACCTGTTATAAAATATGAAATTCCTTTTGGCAAGGTTTCCAATGTACAAACACCAGTATACAAGTTATGCCCTCTAGATTTGAGTGTAACATCAATCCCATTTGATCCCTTTTACAACAATAGTGAAGCTTAAGTGTATGAGTAACAGCATATTCTACAGATAAAGAAAATGTAATGTAATTTAAGAACTTTTATTGCAGATGGTTCTTTACGGGTGTCAAATTTAATGGCTGTGCATTTTCTCATTTCATGCCTTGAGCATGTTTGCTCTGTTCTCATCTTAATCTCCCTTTTGCAGTCACTCCAGTAAATAAATCGTTTTTAGTACTTTCCATCAACCTGACGTGAAGCCTAAAGCTATAGATACTGTTCAACATTTTTTCCACTACTGGTGTCTTTCCAGTCAATCTTGATCAACCAAAAGCAGAACGTACTGAGACATCATTGTTCAGCTCATCACAAGAAGCATCAGAGTTACTGTCAACATAAAGGGAAGGTAAACACAATTATCACCAAGTAGGTGAATTGGATAGCCTGGCTTATGGAACTTTTTGTATCTTTCCGCTGTTAAGCATATGTAAACCCACAATGAACTTCTGTTAGTTTGGTCTCCTAATTACTGTATATCATTGAAAATGTTTTTTTTTTTTATATTGTTTGATAAGTGCAAGTATACCAGTTGATCTTCCAAGAAACCCACTAAGCTTTAAAACTTCGGAAAGGTGACCATAATAGTGAGCTACTATGAGGCAGGGCTTAGTGACAATATCCCTTAGGTGGACACTGTAAGGTGTAATAGACCAGGCACTGGGGACACAGCAGCATCAAAAAGAGGAGAACTTCCTGCTGTCTCAGGGCCAGCAGGATCCCTTGACTTCCTGCTCCATTCCTGAGAGGCAAAGACAGCAGGAGGCAGTAGAAGTAGGAGGGGGAGGCTTAAATTGCCAATAGTAGGGATGAGTCGAACACCCCCCGGTTCGGTTCGCATCCAGAACATGCGAACGGACCGATAGTTTGTGCAAACTTTCGAACCCCGTTAAAGTCTATGGGACTCGACCGTGAGAAATCAAAAGTGCGAATTTTAAAGGCTAATATGCAAGTTATTGTCCTAAAAAGGGTTTGGGGAACCGGGTCCTGCCCCAGGGTACATTTATCAATGCAAAAAAAGTTTTAAAAACTGCCGTTTTTTCAGGAGCAGTGATTTTAATGATGCTTAAAGTGAAAAAATAAAAGTGAAATATTCCTTTAAATATCGTGCCTGGGAGACTACACTGCTGCCACTGAGTGTTTTGCAAAGCGCTATGTTTATGGATTGAATGTAAGTGTACTTACCTACATTTATTAAAATATCCTCTACGTTATTACGCTATGTGCCCTCTCCTTCTTTTCTCTATATGATTTCTATGTGAGCCATTTCCATCATTTATTGGGCTTGGATATTTGGTGTTATCCTCGAGTTTGGATCTCGGATACATATGTGTGCAGTGCCGGCTGGGATTTCATGTGTACGGATACATATACACTAAGCCTGTTTGACCCTCTACACGTACGTGCATTGGGTCCATTCCATCTGGTAAGCCTCCCTTTCATACGGTGGTGGTCACGTCACATGTCACTCCTTTATTTTGGAAGATTCACCATTTGGAATTGAAAGTCACAACCATATTTATGTTTTGGTCATTCAAAGACTCTTCGTAATTTGGACTTTTTTATATATTTGGACATATCACTAGATCCATTGTGATCCAGACACTTCGAGCACTTGTGTGTTATGATTTATTGTTATTACGTATAGCGCTACATTTTTGTATATTGGTTGTCTATAGTATGCCTGTAAATTGGTGCGTGTTTCCTGTGTTTATAACTGTCCCTGCACAAAATTACATTTCTAAAGGAATAAAAGTCATTTAAAACTGCTTGCGGCTTTAATGTAATGTCTGGTCCCGGCAATATGGATGAAAATCATTGAGAAAAACGGCATGGGTACCCCCCACCCTCCCCCCCAGCCCATTACCAGGCCCTTTGGGTCTTGTATGGATATTAAGGGGAACCCCGCACCCAAATTAAAAAAAGGAAAGGCGTGGGGCCCCCAGGCCCTATATACTCTGAACAGCAGTATACAGGCGTTGCAAACAAGACAGGGACTGTAGGTTTGTTCTTAAGAAGAATCTGTTTGTAATTTTGAACCAGTACATTTTTAAAGTGTAGCTCCAGCCAAAAAACTATTTTTAACCTATTTGGAAAACATAGGGAAGGGTTATCACCCCTGTAACATTTGTTTTGCTGACTGTGCACCTGTTCAGAACATTTCACCTCACTTTCTGTCCCAATGACAATTGGATTTTGAAAATTTGGGGTTTTTAGGGAAACAAGGATTGGTGATAAAGCATCAGTGGAGAGGAGACACCTTTTTCCCATATTAACTCTTACAGGAGAGAATTTCCCTTCCTAGGGGTAGATTTCCTCTTACTTCCTGTTGTCTCCCTCCGTTTGTAAGTAGGAGTCGTTTGAAAGTCGGATGTTTGAAAGTAGGGGCCTGCCCTATGTACTCTGCAGAAATTTGGGCCTTAGGTATTGGTGTTGCCACAACACTGTAAGCCCTCACAGTTACTCTTGGTGGGTGCTGGTACGCCCTGCTGTGAACTATTATATCAAGAATTGTAATTACATGCCATTGTTGAACAGTGGCAGAAAAATTGGGCCTTTGGTGGTGGTGGTGGTGGTGGTGCTGGTGCCACAACACTGTAAGTCCTCACAGTTCCTCTTGGTGGGCGCTGGAACGGGCCCTGCTGTGAAATATTATATCAAGAATTGTAATTACATGCACCTGTTGAACAGGGACAGAAAAATTGGGCCTTTGGTGGTGGTGGTGGTAGTGGTGGTGTTGCCACAACACTGTAAGCCCTCACAGTTACTCTTGGTGGGTGCAGGAATGGGCCCTGCTGTGAAATATTAGATCAATAATTGTAATTACATGCCCCTGTTGAAATGGGGCAGAAAAATTGGGCCTTAGGCAATAGGCACTGGTGCTGGTGCCACAACACTGCAACCCCTCACAGATACTCTAGTTGGAGCACAGGAATGAGCCCTGCTGCAAAGTATTACAGCAAAAATGGTAATTACACGCCCCTGTTTAACAAGAGCAGAAAAATTGGGCCTTTGGCACTGGTGCTGGTGCCACAACACTGCAATTCCTCACAGATACTCTAATGGGAGCGCAGGAATGAGCCCTGCTGCAAAGTATTACAGCAAAAATTTTAATTATACGCCCCTGTTAAACAGGGGCAGAAAAATTGGGCCTTAGGCACTGGTGCTGGTGCCACAACACTGCCACCATATGAATGATATCATGGTAAATTAAAAATTGACGGCTATACTATCAGACACCCATGACAACTTTCTTTGGGTTTGGCAACCTTGGGTTACCTACGTTAAACCCTCTAGGTTTGATGCTACGCTCCTCATGATTTGACTTATTTCTGCCCCCCACCCTGTGGACTCCCCTTCCTTCTTACTGTTCTTCCTTCTCATATTCCTACTATGCAGCCCCTCTCTGTGATGTGCTGTTATGTTAGAATAAATGTTAGAATGAATATTAATAAAACCTTTTGTAAAAGTGAGTAAAAAAGTGATTCTGTACACAACTTAAGGCTGTTGTCTCTGAAATAATACACTCAAATTTTTACTTAATGAGAAAACTTGCCTATGGTTGCTGTCCATGTTCAGGGATCAAATGAACATTGCAGATTCAGTTCTGAAAAGCCAAATACCTGCAATGTTCAAATGCACTGAACTCAGCACAAGAAGTGTGCATTATTATATGGGTATTGCAGTAATTTTGCACATACAGTATTTTTCCCCCGCAGCTATGGGGGTTATGTAGTATTTTTTTTTTAAATGGTGTGCTGTTCACCTTAATATTCAAACCCGATCATTATGCAGCTACACAGCCTGGGTGGTCAGGAAAGGTGGGCAGCAATTATGCAGCCCCCAATGCCTTTTAAAATTGGAGGCTACCTTGTAACGTGTGGTCTCCCCTTGGAAAGCTTCCTCTAAGCAGGCATACTAACCTGTTCATAATGCACTCCTGATGCCAAGATCCACCCAGTAGTTCTAAGTATGTGGAAACACTGGGATAGGGAGTCACTCACTGAGCTCAGCACAGGGCGTGACTTTTGGAAAAAACTGCACCAATATCTGGGTCCAGGTAGAAAATCAAAATGGAAGGACAGCCTTGGGAAGCTTTATTAAACCTGCCTATGGTGCATTCTATAAAAAATAAAATGTTTTCTGCTATCGGCAAAATATAAATTACTGGTAAAATCCAAATCCTTTATAAAGAAATAAAAAATAATGAGTTCTCCCCTAACTGGTTTAAATGCTCATAAGGGCTAAGAAAAGCTGAAAAGGATGTAAAGGCACGTACACACGATCGGATATTCCGACAACAATTGTCCGATGGACGTATTTTGTCGGATAATCTGACCGTTTGTATGCTCCATCTGACAATTGTTGTCGGAATTTCCGACAACAAATGTTGGCTGTGCATGCTCTCAAATTGTCCGACAACAAATGTGTTCCGTCAGATTATCCGATCGTGTGTACACAAATCCGTCAGACTAAAATCCAAAGTACAAACACGCATGCTCCGAACCAATGCTAACCATCAGACAACATTATCAGAAGTTGCCCAAAGGGTGGCGCTAAAGAGCTGAAAAAACACGTAGTTTCGTGAATGTTGGCTGAAAATGTTCTGCCCTCTGTATGCAGAACAAGTTCATGGCCAACGCCGTTCGGACAAAAATCCACGGATTTGTCCGACGAAAGTCCGATTGTGTGTATGAGGCTTTATACTTACTTTAAAGTGGAACTAAACCCTAATATCCTTTACAGACAAAGAGGCTGCCATCTTAGCCTCTGCTTGATCTGCATCTGCCATGGTGCTGCAAAAGTGATCAGTTATGACACCAGCCATTTGATGGTCTAGCAGTTTGGTTGAAAGCAAAAGAAAATGTGACTCTTAGCATTCCTTAAATGCCGGGAATGTAACTGATTTTTGAGACAGTTAAATCGATGGGTTTAGTTCCACTTTAACTCCTGCTCCAGCAGGCTCCCCTGCTGTTCTCCTCTCCCGTGCTGTACAAAGTTCCTTGGCATCATTGAGTTAATAGCCCTACATTGTATGTGGTGGAGGTAGGCATGCAACCACATCTAGGGAGGAGGCCTTGCAGCAGCCATCACATGGATCATGGGACCTTGCAGAAGCGAGGATTAAGGTAAGTATCCCTTATTTTTCTCTGCCAGCTTAGACATAAGGAAAAATTAAAGTAGGCCTTTAAATCAAACCTTTACTGAGAGATACACAAGGTATTTAATTGCCAAAGCCCCTCTGAATATGCAAATTGTCTGGCTATTCCCCAACCAACTGAGGTTAATAAGCTTTGAGTCACTGATCTAAAATCATAAGCATATCTATAAAGTCATACATCCTTATTTGCATAATTGTCCCAGTTAAAGAGGAAGTAAACACTGCATCTTTTTTTTTTTCTTTTTCCTGACCTGCACAGTAAAGGCATAATGTGCGAGCATGCATCGCATTCCAGCACATTATGTGAAACTTACCTGCAAACAAAACCCTCATTGTAACCACTGGAGGCCGCATCTATCTTCACCCGTCTTCCTTCCGGGTCATCAGACTCACTTCTGCGCATGCGAATGGGAGCTTCCGGTCATGGCACAGGGCTTTGAAGAAACAGCACGGGTGGCCATTCCTTCAGAGCGCATACAGTAAATGCATTGGTGGCGTATACAATAAATATCTCCTAAATGGTCACGTTTAGGAGATCATTACAGTATCTATAGGTAAGTCTTATTATAGTCTTACCTATAGGTACAAACAATCCATGAAAGTTTACTTCCTCTTTAAGAGACTCAACGCAGTGAAATCAAGGGATAAATATGAATGCCAGGAAACTAACATTTGCAGCATGAGCAGTACCAGGGTCAGCCTCCATATCTCTCTCAATAAAAGTTTCTTTGAAACTGTAACATTTTTGGAAATATTTAGTAGGCAATTTAAAGACTAACAATGGCATTAAAAGTTTTGCAACACCTATTACCCAATATGATTCCAGTTAAATTTCTAACTTTACACTCATCGTTTGTTATGAGTTTCTGAATTGTGCCCTTCCTTATTAAATACATAGTGCAATTGTGCCTTTCTTTATTAAATGCATAGTGAGCTTAGTCTCCATATGATCCTTACATTATATCTTCTTACAGATACTCTTCCAGTAAATGCTGCAATATAAATTTAACCGGCAACTCCATGATATGAAAACTCCTGCTCCAGGCACTACAATGACAAGTTGTTTTCTTGTTGTAACTCAGTCAGGAGTTTTACAGTCTTGACAGAATATCTGATAGGAACAAGACTTCAGCCATCAGTTCTAACTTATTTGTCATACTGTTAAAACATAAATGATGGGAATTAGAGCTGTGGATCGGAATGGAAATTAAGTTTGAAGGGTGCAATGCCTCTCTCTGTGGATTGCAAATGCATTTAAAGTATTTTGACTTTGATTCTATAAATAGCAATATCTCACTGTTGGTTGTCTGTCTCTGCCTTCTAAAATCATGCTTTGGCGATAACATTTGCTACCAGTAATATATTTAATAAGTGATGTTTGTGTGCTTTGCGTCAATCATTTTTTAATTGCAGAGCATATTGAATTTCACCAGCAGGTGGTGCTGCAGGGGATATTTGTAATAATGACGTCTTGCCAAGCAGAAACTAAAGCTATATGGAAGGTGGGAGGAGGCTGTTCTTAGAGCAGTGATGGTGAACGTTGGCACCCGAGATGTTTTGGAACTACATTTCCCATGATGCTCATGCACTCTGCAGTGTAGTTGAGCCTCATGGGAAATGTAGTTCCAAAACATCTGGGGTGCCAAGGTTCACCATCACTGTCTTGGAGCAAGCTGTTGCAAGACAAAAATATAGGCTACCGTTACTAATCTCTCATGAAAATTCTAGTGTCTTGGCTGTAACGCTCATCCTCTTTATCAGGTACCAAAGCTAAGTTCCAGACTCCCCTGGAGGTGAGACAGGAGGAGTCAGGTCCAAAGTAACACAGGTTACCTGCAGATTTGCTTGCAGAAAAGGCTCAGGAACACCGCTGATGTGCTGTGGGACTGCTGAAAGGCAGGTGGCGCCTGTGAGATGTAGCAGGTAACTAGGGTCACTGAGACAGAGGGTAGTCGGTACAAAAGCCAAGGTTCGGTGCCAGGTGGGTAGCAGAGGAGACAAGGTCAAGTGGAAGCTGAGGTCAAGACAGGTAGCAGGTAGAGGAGATCCATTAAAGGAGCCGAGGTCAAGGTCAGGAGGCGGGCAGGAGGCAGGTCTGGAACAATCCGGGTCAGTAATCAAGAATCACAGGAAAAAGGAAACACGGGAATGTTGTTAACAGCTGAAGATCAAACAGCACTTCAGCCAAGGGCTGGCTTCCTTATAAAGGTCCATGTGATGTGCTGGCGGCGATGCTGGGTCCTAGAGCCCTTCTCCTGACCTGACAGATGCTGGGTCTTAGAGTTCTCCTGCTATTGGTACCCTGACACTGTTGCTTTAATACTTTACATCTTGAACCCAGATAAGGTCATCTCTAATACAACAAAATGTACTGCTGCGGAAATGTGCCTTTTTTTAACGGTTATTTCTGCAATCTAGGCCTGATAATAAAACATGTATCCTTGGAGGCGCATGCGCGGAGCGGCCGGCGACGGACATGTCCCGCTGAAGCTCCGTCCTTCTCGGTTCTTCACGGCTCCCACAGACACCCGAATGGCAGGGTAACTACAAATAACACATACCATACCATTCCCTAACGCCCGGGGAACAGAATATTATGGTTTCGGGAGCTACCCGTGGAAAAACCAAAGCTAAAACCTTTAGAGAAAAAACGCTCAAGGACTTTTTTCATCGGAAAAAACATTCGTGTGTGGGCCCCATCGGTCTTTTTTCCATCGGTGTAAAAAAATAGAACATGTTTAAAATTTTACCGATGGAAAAAAAGCAAATTCCGATCGTCTGTGAGGAACTCCATCGGAGAAAAATCCACGCATGCTCAGACTAAATTACAAGACGGGAGCGCTCATTCTGGTAAAATTAGCGTTCGTAATGGAGATAGTACATTCGTCATGCTGTAACGGACTGAAAAGCACGGAGAATAAAAAGCGCGAATCGGCTAACACCAAACTTTTACTAACACGCGGTAACACGAAATCAGCAAAAGCAGCCCAAAGGGTGGCACTGTTGGATTTGAACTTCCCCTTTATAGTGCCGTCGTACGTGTTGTACGTCGCGGCGTTTTGGACGGTCGGAATTTTGTCTGATGGTGTGTAGGCAAGACTGATGAAAGTCAGCTTCATCGGAATTCCGACGGAAAAATCCATTGGATTTTATTCCATTGGAAATCCGATCGCGTGTACAGAGCATTAGGCCACCGCACGGCTGACCTTGAATACAGAATGGATGACATTGAAACCAGCATAGCAACCCATGACAAAGAATTTGAGGTACTTAAAGAAGAAAATGTAGCAATGCAAACCCGTTTAGAGGACTTTGAGAACAGGGCTTGCCGATCAAATCTCTGTATAAGAGGTATACCGGAGTCAATCATTGATCTTCAATCAACCATGACAACACTCTTTCAGGAACTAACACCATCAATCCCAATAGAAAGATTGGAAATGGACAGGATCCACAGAGCTTTGGCACCACGCAAAGCTGATGGCCCCCCTCGCGACATAATTGGTAAGTTCCATTTCTTCCGCACTAAAGATCAAATTATGGCTGCAGCCAGACAAAAATAATCTCTTACTTTCCAAGGACATTTGTATCAAATATTTGCAGACTTTTCTCCAATAACAGTAGCTAAACGACGTGAGATGAAACTTCTGCTCCTAAATCTCCAACACCACCACATCTCGTATCAATGGGGATTTCCATTTTCAATTCGGTTCACCTATCAAGGAACAAAATACTCCAGTAGATCCACGAAAGAACTAAAGTACAAAAGCTTCAGCTTCACAATAAACCATCTGCAAGCCCTCCACGTCGCACCCTTTCCAACTCTCCTCCAAATTCATCATACCCTGAATCTGATGGAAGCAGACAAGCTACTTTAAAGTGGGGCCGTTTCAATTCTCCAGTTTCTGACCAGCAGGACACAATGGACTGATTTGACTGTGTAACTCACTATGCATCTTCTCCAAATCTCATGGTTAATCTAGCCTTAGTTCCCTTAAAATGTTCCTATCTACAAAGGATAAGTATCAGAACAATTTAAATCACCCTACCAAATTTCCCTTACTTCCCTCTTTATGTCTCTCCTCATCACAACATCCTATCTTTCCCTCCTCCTCCTAAAACCACCCTTCCTCCCCCCCCCCCATACCACTCCCCTTTCCTTCCCTTTGTACACCAAACAGAGACAGACATTACACCTTCAAATTTTTGTGTATTTAAATTAATATTCTTGTTATTAATCCTATTTCTTTTCCAACTGAATGAATAATTTAATTACCCTCCACATTTACAACAACCCCAGGGGATTTTAATTCTATGAAAGTAATAGAATTGAAATGCATCATATCTCGTCTTGAAACCTATAGTATTATTTGCTTATTTTCTGTTATTAATTAAGGAAGAGCTAGTTACTCATTTTAAGCATGTTAGTAGCTGGTTGCCTTGCCAAGTCTGGCTGTCTTAGTTTAATAAAAAAAAAAAACTTATTTTTTTGAATAATTTTAACGGGGGGAAGCCGAGGAGTGGTCACTGCGTCCCCATTTTTCTGTCCTAGGACTCGCCCTCACTGTGTTTATAGTGCAGGGGGCCTCCTCAGACAGACTGTGTGCCTCTGAGCTTGTGTAATTTTTGAGCTCAGAAAGCCAACTTTTTATTTTTTACCATTTGTTTGAATTATTCCAATCTATTGATTGATGACTATCACCTTTTTTCTTCTATCCTATTTTTCTTATTATTTCTCCATCTTCCTCTCTTACTCTGGATTAAATCTGGTATCACAATTTATATTTGTTATGTATAGCTATATTCTTCTCAAGATGTTTATATGGCTCCATTGAATGTACTTACCTTAACCACTTAACAACCGCTCACTGTATATGTACGTCGGCAGAATGGCACCGACAGGCACAATCACGTACAGTGTACGTGATTGCCTTTGTACAGTTGGGGGGTCCGATTGGACCCCCCTCCTATACAGTGAGCGGTCGGTATTCGTTGGGGAGCGATCCGACATGAGGGGGCGGCCATTCGATTCCGGCCACCCCCCCGCGATCGCTCCCGGCGAATGGAAATGCTCCCTCTGCTGTGTAATGTTTACACAGGCAGAGGAAGCAGGAGGAAGTGATGTCATCTCTCATGAGGCGCTCACATATACCGAGCGCCGTACAAGAGAAGACACACAGGTCAGTACACTAACACTACACATAGGCACACAAATCGCCCCCCCCCAGGCCCCCCCAGATCACCCCCAGCCCCCAGTCACAGTGTCACTGATTGCAGTGACCATTTATTTACTGATCACTGCAATCAGTGACATTTGTGACTGTAAAAGTGTCACTACATTTAGTTTTAGGTCCAGTGTAGCCCCCTAAACCCCCCTAATAAAGGTTTAACCCCCTGATCACCCCCCAGATAACCCTTTCACCCCTAGCACCGCTGTCGCTAAGCGATCATTTTTCTGATCGCTGTCTTAGCGTCGGTGATGCAGATCGGTAGCCAGTAATTTTTTTTAGGTTCGCCGTAGGTTTTTATAGCGTCGGGTACCCCCATAAATTATCTAATAAAGGTTTAACCCCCTTGATCGCCCCCCAGGTAACCCTTTCACCCCCTATCACCACTGTCGCTAGGCGATAATTTTTCTGATCGCTGTCTTAGCGTCGGTGTCACGTACCTGGTAGGTGAGCCCGACGTGCAGGGAGTGGCCTCTCGTAGACCTCTGACTCGAGAACCCCTGATAGAGCAGACAGGGGCTCAGGAGGGCAAAGGAGCACAAGTGCCTGGCAGGAACTGAGGCAGGTGGAAGTAGAGGCCGCAGACTGCAGCGGTGGATAACTGGTGGGAGACGTGCAGTGGTCCGCAGCAGGCACCAGAGGATCAGGAAGCAGACTTGGTGAAGACAGGCCGGGTCAGACACAAGCGGGCAGATGAGTACAAAGCAGGATCCAAGAATAGTTAAAGTCCAGGCCGGGTCAGTGTATCAGGCGGGCAGCAAACTGGTTAGAGGAGAAGGCAGAAGAGAAGTCGGGACGAGCCGTGGTCGGAGGCGGGCAGCAGACTGGAGAAGCCAAGGGAAGCCGGGTCAGGTACCAGAGCAATTAGATCAGAGGTTCAGGTAACAAGGGTCTTCAGGAAACGCTGTAGACTGGACAGCAAGGATGCAGAGTGACAGCTCTCTTTAAATAGGCAGTCTTTGGCGCCAAACTGCGTCATAGGCGCGCGCGCGCTATCGCGCACACCGCGCGCCCGCTCGCCACTATCGCGTGCCCGCGCACGCTCGTTTGCCGCTATCGCGCCGAACGGGTCTGCCTGTGCATAGAGATTCTGAGACCCCGATTGCTGGAATGAGTGAGAGAACGTCTTTCCTGACAGTCGGTAATGCAGATCGGTAGCCAGTTATTTTTTTTAGGTTCGCCGCAGGTTTTTATAGCGTCGGGTACCCCCATAAATTATCTAATAAAGGTTTAACCCCCTTAATCGCCCCCCAGGTAACCCTTTCACCCCTATCACGACTGTCGCTAAGCGATCATTTTTCTGATCGCTGTCTTAGCGTCGGTGATGCAGATCGGTAGCCAGTAATTTTTTTTAGGTTCGCCACAGGTTTTTATAGCGTCAGGTACCCCCATAAATTATTGAATAAAGGTTTAACCCCTTGATCGCCCCCCAGGTAACCCTTTCACCCCCTATCACCACTGTCGCTAAGCGATCATTTTTCTGATCGCTGTCTTAGTGTCGGTGATGCAGATCGGTAGCCAGTAATTTTTTTTAGGTTCGCCGCTGGTTTTTATAGCGTCAGGTACCCCCATAAATTATCTAATAAAGGTTTAACCCCCTTGATCGCCCCCCAGGTAACCCTTTCACCCCCTATCACCACTGTCGCTAAGCGATCGTTTTTCTGATCGCTGTCTTAGTGTCGGTGATGCAGATCGGTAGCCAGTATTTTTTTTTAGGTTCGCCACAGGTTTTTATAGCGTCAGGTACCCCCATAAATTATCAAATAAAGGTTTAACCCCTTGATCGCCCCCCAGGTAACCCTTTCACCCCCTATCACCACTGTCGCTAAGCGATCATTTTTCTGATCGCTGTCTTAGTGTCGGTGATGCAGATCGGTAGCCAGTAATTTTTTTTAGGTTCGCCACAGGTTTTTATAGCGTCAGGTACCCCCATAAATTATCTAATAAAGGTTTAACCCCCTTGATCGCCCCCCAGGTAACCCTTTCACCCCCTATCACCACTGTCGCTAAGCGATCGTTTTTCTGATCGCTGTCTTAGTGTCGGTGATGCAGATCGGTAGCCAGTAATTTTTTTTAGGTTCGCTGCAGGTTTTTATAGCATCAGGTACCCCCATATATTATCTAATAAAGGTTTTAACCCCCTAATTGCCCTTAGTTAACCCTTTCACCAGTGATCACCATATAAGTGTTACGGGTGACGCTGGTTAGTTAGTTTGCTTTTTATAGTGTCAGGGCACCCGCCGTATATATAACCCAATAAAGGTTTAACCCCCTGATCGCCCGGTGGGTGATATCAATTAGGTTTTAGCGTCAGAGAGGGTCTGCGTCACACCCCAGGCAGCGTCAGGTTAGTGCCAGTAACGCTAACACCCACGCGTGAAGCATACACCTCCCTTAGTGTATAGTATCTGAACAGATCAATATCTGATCTGATCAGATCTATACTAGCGTCCCCAGCAGTTTAGGGTTCCCAAAAACGCAGTGTTAGCGGGATCAGCCCAGATACCTGCTAGCACCTGCGTTTTGCCCCTCCGTCCAGCCCAGGCCACCCAAGTGCAGTATCGATCGATCACTGTCACTTACAAAACACAACACACATAACTGCAGTGTTCGCAGAGACAGGCCTGATCCCTGCGACTCCAGTGCTGTAGGAGGTGATTTCACCACCACAGTTAAAAAAAAAGCATATATGCCGAAGCATTGGGGCAGCAGGGGCGGAGGAGCGGAGGAGCGATTTTGCTCCTAATGCCGCGTACATACGGTCGAAATTCCGACGGAGGCTTGCCCGTGGAAAAGTCCGACCATGTGTGTGCGGCATAACTTTTTTGCGGGAGGATGCCCCCATGCTTCGGCATATATAAATGATGCATGTATGCCCATCATTAGAAGTGGGTGGATGAAGGGCGGTATTCTAATGGTGGGCATACCCACCGATCAATCTCTTTTTTTGTTCAGCCAACTGGCTGCATGAAAAAAAAAAGATTACAATACATGTCCAACAAGGACCAGCAACGTACTGGTATGTTGCTGGACTTTGAATGTTTATACCAGAATGATGCCTGCGGGTTTAGGTATCATCTTGGTATCATTCTTTTCAGCCAGCGGCCGGCTTTCATGTAAAAGCAATCCTAGTGGCTAATTAGACTCTGGACTGCTTTTACAAGCAGTGGAAGGGAATGTCCCCCCCCGGATATAAAAAGCGCCATTGGGAAATTGGGAAAGCATTTTATCACACCGATCTTGGTGTGGTCAGATGCTTTGAGGGCAGAGGAAAGATCTAGGGTCTGGAAGACACCAGTTTTTTCAAAAAAGAGTACCTTTCACTACCTATTGCTATCATAGGGGATATTTACATTCCCTGAGATAACAATAAAAATGATAAAAAAAAATATGGAAGGAACAATTTAAAAATAAAATAAAAAAGCAAAATTAATAATAAAAAAAAAAAGAAGCACCCCTGTCCTGCCCTGCTCTTGCCCAATGGCGAACGCAAGCGTCGGTCTGGCGTCATATGTAAACAGCAATTGCACCATGCATGTGAGGTATCACCGTGAAGGTCAGATCGAGGGCAGTAATTTTAGCAGTAGACCTCCTCTGTAAATCTAACGGGGTAACCTGTAAAGGCTTTTAAAGGCTTTTAACCACTTAACGACCGCTCACTGTATATATACGTCGGCAGAATTGCACCGACAGGCACAATCACGTAGAGTGTACTTGATTGCCTTTGTACAGTTGGGGGGGTCCAATCGGACCCCCCTCCTATACAGTGAGCGGCTGTTAATCGTTCGGGAGCGATCCAGGATGAGGGGGCAGCCGTTGGATTCCGGTCACCCCCTCGCGATCGCTCCCGGCGAATGAAAAGGCCCCCTCTGTCACACACAGGCAGAGGAAGCAGGAGGAAGTGATGTCATCTCTGGTGCGGCGCTCACATATACCGAGCGCCGTACAAGAGAAGACATCAGGTCAGTGCACAAAACACTACACTGACACCAGAACACATAGGGACATAAATCGCCCCCCCAGGCCCCCCAGACACCCCCAGATCACCCCCCAGATCACCCCCCAGCCCCCAGTCACAGTGTCACTGATTGCAGTGACCATTTATTTACTGATCACTGCAATCAGTGACATTTGTGACTGTAAAAGTGTCACTACAGTCAGTTTTAGGTCCAGTGTAGCCCCCTGACCCCCCCTAATAAAGGTTTAACCCCATGATTGCCCCCCAGATATCCCTTTCACCCCCTATCACCACTGTCGCTAAGCGATCATTTTTCTGATCGCTGCCTTAGCGTCGGTGATGCCGATCGGTAGCCAGTAATTTTTTTTAGGTTCGCCGCAGGTTTTTATAGCGTCAGGTACCCCAATATATTATCTAATAAAGGTTTAACCCCCTTGATCACCCCCCAGGTAACCCTTTCGCCCCCTATCACCACTGTCGCTAAGCGATCGTTTTTCTAAATGCTGTCTTCGTGTCGGTGATGCAGATCGGTAGCCAGTAATTTTTTTTAGGTTCGCCGCAGGTTTTTATAGCGTCAGGTACCCCAATATATTATCTAATAAAGGTTTAACCCCCTTGATCGCCCCCCAGGTAACCCTTTCACCCCCTATCACCACTGTCGCGATCGTTTTTCTAAACGCTGTCTTAGTGTCGGTGATGCAGATCGGTAGCCAGTAATTTTTTTTAGGTTCGCCGCAGGTTTTTATAGTGTCAGGTACCCCAATATATTATCTAATAAAGGTTTAACCCCCTTGATCGCCCCCCAGGTAACCCTTTCACCCCCTATCACCACTGTCGCTAAGCGATAGTTTTTCTAAACGCTGTCTTAGTGTCGGTGATGCAGATCGGTAGCCAGTAATTTTTTTTTAGGTTCGCCGCAGGTTTTTATAGCGTCAGGTACCCCAATATATTATCTAGTAAAGGTTTAACACCCTTGATCGCCCCCCAGGTAACCCTTTCACCCCCTATCACCACTGTCGCTAAGCGATCGTTTTTCTGATCGCTGTCTTAGTGTCGGTGATGCAGATCGGTAGCCAGTCATTTTTTATAGGTTCGCCGCAGGTTTTTATATAGCGTCAGGTACCCCCATATATTATCTAATAAAGGTTTTAACCCCCTGATTGCCCCTAGTTAACCCTTTCACCAGTGATCACCATATAAGTGTTACGGGTGACGCTGGTTAGTTAGTTTGCTTTTTATAGTGTCAGGGCACCCGCCGTATATATAACCCAATAAAGGTTTAACCCCCTGATCGCTCGGCGGGTGATATCAATTAGGTTTTAGCTTCAGAGAGGGTCTGTGTCACACCCCAGGCAGCGTCAGGTTAATGCCAGTAACGCTAACACCCACGCGTGAAGCATACACCCCCCTTAGTGGTATAGTATCTGAACAGATCAATATCTGATCTGATCAGATCTATACTAGCGTCCCCAGCAGTTTAGGGTTCCCAAAAACGCAGTGTTAGCGGGATCAGCCCAGATACCTGCTAGCACCTGCGTTTTGCCCCTCCGTCCAGCCCAGGCCACCCAAGTGCAGTATCGATCGATCACTGTCACTTACAAAACACAACACACATAACTGCAGCGTTCGCAGAGACAGGCCTGATCCCTGCGACTCCAGTGCTGTAGGAGGTGATTTCACCACCACAGTTAAAAAAAAAAGCATATATGCCGAAGCATTGGGGCAGCAGGGGCGGAGGAGCGATTTTGCTCCTAATGGCGCGTACATACGGTCGAAATTCCGACGGAGGCTTGCCCGTGGAAAAGTCCGACCATGTGTGTGCGGCATAACTTTTTTGCGGGAGGATGCCCCCATGCTTCGGCATATATAAATGGTGCATGTATGCCCATCATTAGAAGTGGGTGGATGAAGGGCGGTATTCTAATGGTGGGCATACCCACCGATCAATCTCTTTTTTCGTTCAGCCAACTGGCTGCATGAAAAAAAAAGATTACAATACATGTCCAACAAGGACCAGCAACGTACTGGTATGTTGCTGGACTTTGAATGTTTATACCAGAATGATGCCTGCGGGTTTAGGTATCATCTTGGTATCATTCTTTTCAGCCAGCGGCCGGCTTTCATGTAAAAGCAATCCTAGTGGCTAATTAGCCTCTGGACTGCTTTTACAAGCAGTGGGAGGGAATGTCCCCCCCCGGATATAAAAAGCGACATTGGGAAATTGGGAAAACATTTTATCACACCGATCTTAGTGTGGTCAGATGCTTTGAGGGCAGAGGAAAGATCTAGGGTCTAGAAGACCCCAGTTTTTTTCAAAAAAGAGTACCTTTCACTACCTATTGCTATCATAGGGGATATTTACATTCCCTGAGATAACAATAAAAATGATAAAAATAAATAAATATGGAAGGAACAATTTAAAAATAAAATAAAAAAGCAAAATTAATAATAAAAAAAAAAAAGCACCCCTGTCCTGCCCTGCTCTTGCCCAATGGCGAACGCAAGCGTCGGTCTGGCGTCATATGTAAACAGCAATTGCACCATGCATGTGAGGTATCACCGAGAAGGTCAGATTGAGGGCAGTCATTTAAGCAGTAGACCTCCTCTGTAAATCTAACGGGGTAACCTGTAAAGGCTTTTAAAGGCTTTTAACCACTTAACGACCGCTCACTGTATATATGCATTGTCAGAATGGCACCCATAGGCACAATCACGTAGAGTGTATGTGATTGCCTTTGTACAGTTGGGGGGTCCAATCGGACCCCCCTCCTATACAGTGAGCGGCTGTTAATCGTTCGGGAGCGATCCAGGATGAGGGGGCAGCCGTTGGATTCCGGCCACCCCCTCGCGATCGCTCCTGGCGAATGAAAAGGCCCCCTCTGTCACACACAGGCAGAAGAAGCAGGAGGAAGTGATGTCATCTCTGGTGCGGCGCTCACATATACCGAGCGCCGTACAAGAGAAGACATCAGGTCAGTGCACAAAACACTACACTGACACCAGAACACATAGGGACATAAATTGCCCCCCCCAGGCCCCCCCAGACACCCCCAGATCACCCCCAGATCACCCCCCAGCCCCCAGTCACAGTGTCACTGATTGCAGTGACCATTTATTTACTGATCACTGCAATCAGTGACATTTCTGACTGTAAAAGTGTCACTACAGTCAGTTTTAGGTCCAGTGTAGCCCCCTAACCCCCCCTAATAAAGGTTTAACCCCCTGATTGCCCCCCAGATATCCCTTTCACCCCTTATCACCACTGTCGCTAAGCGATCATTTTTCTGATCGCTGCCTTAGCGTCGGTGATGCCGATCGGTAGCCAGTAATTTTTTTTAGGTTCGCTGCAGGTTTTTATAGCGTCAGGTACCCCAATATATTATCTAATAAAGGTTTAACCCCCTTGATCGCCCCCCAGGTAACCCTTCCACCCCCTATCACTACTGTCGCTAAGCGATAGTTTTTCTAAACGCTGTCTTCGTGTCGGTGATGCAGATCGGTAGCCAGTAATTTTTTTTAGGTTCGCCGCAGGTTTTTATAGCGTCAGGTACCCCAATATATTATCTAATAAAGGTTTAACCCCCTTGATCGCCCCCCAGGTAACCCTTTCACCCCTATCACCACTGTCGCTAAGCGATCGTTTTTCTAAACGCTGTCTTAGTGTCGGTGATGCAGATCGGTAGCCAGTAATTTTTTTAGGTTCGCCGCAGGTTTTTATAGCGTCAGGTACCCCAATATATTATCTAATAAAGGTTTAACCCCCTTGATCGCCCCCCAGGTAACCCTTTCACCCCCTATCACCACTGTCGCTAAGCGATCGTTTTTCTAAACGCTGTCTTCGTGTCGGTGATGCAGATCGGTAGCCAGTAATTTTTTTTAGGTTCGCCGCAGGTTTTTATAGCGTCAGGTACCCCAATATATTATCTAATAAAGGTTTAACCCCCTTGATCGCCCCCCAGGTAACCCTTTCACCCCTATCACCACTGTCGCTAAGCGATCGTTTTTCTAAACGCTGTCTTAGTGTCGGTGATGCAGATCGGTAGCCAGTAATTTTTTTTAGGTTCGCCGCAGGTTTTTATAGCGTCAGGTACCCCAATATATTATCTAATAAAGGTTTAACCCCCTTGATCGCCCCCCAGGTAACCCTTTCACCCCCTATCACCACTGTCGCTAAGCGATCGTTTTTCTAAACGCTGTCTTAGTGTCGGTGATGCAGATTGGTAGCCAGTAATTTTTTTAGGTTCGCCGCAGGTTTTTATAGCGTCAGGTACCCCAATATATTATCTAATAAAGGTTTAACCCACTTGATCGCCCCCAGGTAACCCTTTCACCCCCTATCACCACTGTCGCTAAGCGATCGTTTTTCTAAACGCTGTCTTAGTGTTGGTGATGCAGATCGGTAGCCAGTAATTTTTTTTAGCTTCGCCGCAGGTTTTTATAGCATCAGGTACCCCAATATATTATCTAGTAAAGGTTTAACCCCCTTGATCGCCCCCCAGGTAACCCTTTCACCCCCTATCACCACTGTCGCTAAGCGATCGTTTTTCTGATCGCTGTCTTAGTGTCGGTGATGCAGATCGGTAGCCAGTAATTTTTTTTAGGTTCGCCGCAGGTTTTTATAGCGTTAGGTACCCCCATATATTATCTAATAAAGGTTTTAACCCCCTAATTGCCCCTAGTTAACCCTTTCACCAGTGATCACCATATAAGTGTTACGGGTGACGCTGGTTAGTTGGTTTGCTTTTTATAGTGTCAGGGCACCCGCCGTATATATAACCCAATAAAGGTTTAACCCCCTGATCGCCCGGCGGGTGATATCAATTAGGTTTTAGCGTCAGAGAGGGTCTGCGTCACACCCCAGGCAGCGTCAGGTTAGTGCCAGTAATGCTAACACCCACACGTGATGCATACACCCCCTTAGTGGTATAGTATCTGATCAGATCAATATCTGATCTGATCAGATCTATACTAGCGTCCCCAGCAGTTTAGGGTTCCCAAAAACGCAGTGTTAGCGGGATCAGCCCAGATACCTGCTAGCACCTGCGTTTTGCCCCTCCGTCCAGCCCAGGCCACCCAAGTGCAGTATCGATCGATCACTGTCACTTACAAATCACAACACACATAACTGCAGCAATCGCAGAGACAGGCCTGATCCCTGCGACTCCAGTGTTGTAGGAGGTGATTTCACCACCACAGTTAAAAAAAAAAAGCATATATGCCGAAGCATTGGGGCAGCAGGGGCAGAGGAGCGGAGGAGCGATTTTGCTCCTAATGCCGCATACATACGGTCGAAATTCCGACGGAGGCTTGCCCGTGGAAAAGTCCGACCATGTGTGTGCAGCATAACTTTTTTGCGGGAGGATGCCCCCATGCTTCGGCATATATAAATGGTGCATGTATGCCCATCATTAGAAGTGGGTGGATGAAGGGCGGTATTCTAATGGTGGGCATACCCACCGATCAATCTCTTTTTTCGTTCAGCCAACTGGCTGCATGAAAAAAAAAGATTACAATACATGTCCAACAAGGACCAGCAACGTACTGGTATGTTGCTTGACTTTGAATGTTTATACCAGAATGATGCCTGTGGGTTTAGGTATCATCTTGGTATCATTCTTTTCAGCCAGCGGCCGGCTTTCATGTAAAAGCAATCCTAGTGGCTAATTAGCCTCTGGACTGCTTTTACAAGCAGTGGGAGGGAATGTCCCCCCCCCCGGATATAAAAAGCGCCATTGGGAAATTGGGAAAGCATTTTATCACACCGATCTTGGTGTGGTCAGATGCTTTGAGGGCAGAGGAAAGATCTAGGGTCTAGAAGACCCCAGTTTTTTCAAAAAAGAGTACCTTTCACTACCTATTGCTATCATAGGGGATATTTACATTCCCTGAGATAACAATAAAAATGATTAAAAAAAAATATGGAAGGAACAATTTAAAAATAAAATAAAAAAGCAAAATTAATAATAAAAAAAAAAAAAAAAGCACCCCTGTCCTGCCCCTGCTCTTGCCCAATGGCGAACGCAAGCGTCGGTCTGGCGTCATATGTAAACAGCAATTGCACCATGCATGTGAGGTATCACCGCGAAGGTCAGATCGAGGGCAGTAATTTTAGCAGTAGACCTTCTCTGTAAATCTAACGGGGTAACCTGTAAAGGCTTTTAACCACTTAACGACCGCTCACTGTATATATACGTCGGCAGAATGGCACCAACAGGCACAATCACGTAGAGTGTTCGTGATTGCCTTTGTACAGTTGGGGGGTCCAATCGGACCCCCTCCTATACAGTGAGTGGCCGTTAATCGTTCGGGAGCGATCCAGGATGAGGGGGCAGCCGTTGGATTCCGGCCAACCCCTCGCGATCGCTCCCGGCGAATGAAAAGGCCCCCTCTGTCACACACAGGCAGAGGAAGCAGGAGGAAGTGATGTCATCTCTGGTGCGGCGCTCACATATACCGAGCGCCGTACAAGAGAAGACATCAGGTCAGTGCACAAAACACTACACTGACACCAGAACACATAGGGACATAAATCGCCCCCCAGGCCCCCCCAGACACCCCCAGATCACCCCCCAGCCCCCAGTCACAGTGTCACTGATAGCAGTGACCATTTATTTACTGATCACTGCAATCAGTGACATTTGTGACTGTAAAAGTGTCACTACAGTCAGTTTTAGGTCCAGTGTAGCCCCCTAACCCCCCCTAATAAAGGTTTAACCCCCTGATTGCCCCCCAGATATCCCTTTCACCCCCTATCACCACTGTCGCTAAGAGATCATTTTTCTGATCGCTGCCTTAGCGTCGGTGATGCCGATCGGTAGCCAGTAATTTTTTTTAGGTTCGCCGCAGGTTTTTATAGCGTCAGGTACCCCAATATATTATCTAATAAAGGTTTAACCCCCTTGATCACCCCCCAGGTAACCCTTTCACCCCCTATCACCACTGTCGCTAAGCGATCGTTTTTCTAAACGCTGTCTTCGTGTCGGTGATGCAGATCGGTAGCCAGTAATTTTTTTTAGGTTTGCCGCAGGTTTTTATAGCGTCAGGTACCCCAATATATTATCTAATAAAGGTTTAACCCCCTTGATCGCCCCCCAGGTAACCCTTTCACCCCTATCACCACTGTCGCTAAGCGATCGTTTTTCTAAACGCTGTCTTAGTGTCGGTGATGCAGATCGGTAGCCAGTAATTTTTTTTAGGTTCGCCGCAGGTTTTTATAGTGTCAGATACCCAAATATATTATCTAATAAAGGTTTAACCCCCTTGATCGCCCCCCAGGTAACCCTTTCACCCCCTATCACCGCTGTCGCTAAGCGATCATTTTTCTAAACGCTGTCTTAGTGCCGGTGATGCAGATCGGTAGCCAGTAATTTTTTTTAGGTTCGCCGCAGGTTTTTATAGCGTCAGGTACCCCAATATATTATCTAATAAAGGTTTAACCCCCTTGATCGCCCCCCAGGTAACCCTTTCACCCCCTATCACCACTGTCGCTAAGCGATAGTTTTTCTAAACGCTGTCTTAGTGTCGGTGATGCAGATCGGTAGCCAGTAATTTTTTTTTAGGTTCGCCGCAGGTTTTTATGGCGTCAGGTACCCCAATATATTATCTAGTAAAGGTTTAACCCCCTTGATTGCCCCCCAGGTAACCCTTTCACCCCCTATCATCACTGTCGCTAAGCGATCGTTTTTCTGATCGCTGTCTTAGTGTCGGTGATGCAGATCGGTAGCCAGTAATTTTTTTTAGGTTCGCCGCAGGTTTTTATAGCGTCAGGTACCCCAATATATTATCTAATAAAGGTTTAACCCCCTTGATCGCCCCCCAGGTAACCCTTTCACCCCCTATCACCACTGTCGCTAAGCGATAGTTTTTCTAAACGCTGTCTTAGTGTCGGTGATGCAGATCGGTAGCCAGTAATTTTTTTTTAGGTTCGCCGCAGGTTTTTATAGCGTCAGGTACCACCATATATTATCTAATAAAGGTTTTAACCCCCTGATTGCCCCTAGTTAACCCTTTCACCAGTGATCACCATATAAGTGTTACGGGTGACGCTGGTTAGTTAGTTTGCTTTTTATAGTGTCAGGGCACCCGCCGTATATAACCCAATAAAGGTTTAACCCCCTGATCGCCCGGCGGGTGATATCAATTAGGTTTTAGCTTCAGAGAGGGTCTGCGTCACACCCCAGGCAGCGTCAGGTTAATGCCAGTAACGCTAACACCCACGCGTGAAGCATACACCCCCCTTAGTGGTATAGTATCTGAACAGATCAATATCTGATCTGATCAGATCTCTACTAGCGTCCCCAGCAGTTTAGGGTTCCCAAAAACGCAGTGTTAGCGGGATTAGCCCAGATACCTGCTAGCACCTGCGTTTTGCCCCTCCGTCCAGCCCAGCCCACCCAAGTGCAGTATCGTTTGATCACTGTCACTTACAAAACACAACACACATAACTGCAGCGTTCGCAGAGACAGGCCTGATCCCTGCGACTCCAGTGCTGTAGGAGGTGATTTCACCACCACAGTTAAAAAAAAAAAAGCATATATGCCAAAGCATGGGGGCAGCAGGGGCGGAGGAGTGGAGGAGCGATTTTGCTCCTAATGCCGCGTACATACGGTCGAAATTCCGACGGAGGCTTGCCCGTGGAAAAGTTTGACCATGTGTGTGCGGCATAACTTTTTTGCGGGAGGATGCCCCAATGCTTCGGCATATATAAATGGTGCATGTATGCCCATCATTAGAAGTGGGTGGATGAATGGCGGTATTCTAATGGTGGGCATACCCACCAATCAATCTCTTTTTTCGTTCAGCCAACAGGCTGCATGAAAAAAAGATTACAATACATGTCCAACAAGGACCAGCAACGTACTGGTATGTTGCTGGACTTTGAATGTTTATACCAGAATGATGCCTGCGGGTTTAGGTATTATCTTGGTATCATTCTTTTCAGCCAGCGGCCGGCTTTCATGTAAAAGCAATCCTAGTGGCTAATTAGCCTCTGGACTGCTTTTACAAGCAGTGGGAGGGAATGTCCCCCCCCGGATATAAAAAGCGCCATTGGGAAATTGGGAAAGCATTTTATCACACCGATCTTGGTGTGGTCAGATGCTTTGAGGGCAGAGGAAAGATCTAGGGTCTGGAAGACCCCAGTTTTTTCAAAAAAAGAGTACCTGTCACTACCTATTGCTATCATAGGGGATATTTACATTCCTTGAGATAACAATAAAAATGATAAAAAAAAATATATGGAAGGAACAATTTAAAAATAAAATAAAAAAGCAAAATTAATAATAAAAAAAAAAAAAAGCACCCCTGTCCTGCCCTGCTCTTGCCCAATGGCGAACGCAAGCGACGGTCTGGCGTCATATGTAAACAGCAATTGCACAATGCATGTGAGGTATCACCGCAAAGGTCAGATCGAGGGCAGTGATTTTAGCAGTAGACCTCCTCTGTAAATCTAACGGGGTAACCTGTAAAGGCTTTTAAAGGCTTTTAAAAATGTATGTAGTTTGTCGCCAATGCGCGTTTGTGCAAAATTTTAAAGCATGTCGTGTTTGGTATCTATGTACTCGGCCTAAGATCATCTTTTTTATTTCATCAAACATTTGGGCAATATAGTGTGTTTTAGTGCATTAAAATTTAAAAAAGTGTATTTTTTCCCCAAAAAATGCGTTTGAAAAATCGCTGTGGAAATACTGTGTAGAAAAAAAAAATGCAACACCCACCATTTTAATCTGTAGGGCCTTTGCTTTAAAAATATATATAATGTTTGGGGGTTCAACATAATTTTCTTGCAAAAAAAAATATGTTTTGCATGTAAACAAAAAGTGTCAAAAAGGGCTTTGTCTTCAAGTGGTTAGAAGAGTGGATGTAAGCTTCCTAATGTTGTGTATAAAATGCCAGAACAGTTCAAAACCCCCCCAAATGACCCCATTTTGGAAAGTAGACACCCCAAGCTATATACTGAGAGGCATGTCGAGTCCATGGAATATTTTATATGTTGACACAAGTTGCGGAAAAAAGACAATTTATTTATTTATTTATTTATTTTTGCACAAAGTTGTCACTAAATGATATATTGCTCAAACATGCCATGGGCATATGTGGAATTACACCCCAAAATAAATTCTATTGCTTTTCCTGAGTACGGGGATACCACATGTGTGAGACATTTTGGGAGCCTAGCCGCGTACGGGACCCCAAAAACCAAGCACCGCCTTCAGGCTTTCTAAGGGTGTAAATTTTTGATTTCACTTCTCACTGTTTCGGAGGCCATGGAATGCCCAGATGGCACAAAACCCCCCAAATGACCCCATTTTGGAAAGTAGACAGCCCAAGCTATTTGCTGAGATATATTGTGAATATTTTGCAGATCTCGCTTTTTGTCACAAAGTTTTGAAAATTGAAAAAAATATATATATATATATTGTGAGGGGGTTAGCTCGGCAGCGGGTGTGTGTGACCCCCGGGATGGGCTCCCCACACAAAAACAGGCCCAGCAAACGGAGGTTGTGGTTTTCAAAATCAAAAAAGGGTGCGGTTTATTTTCTATTTACAGTGACAAAACACAGCAAAGCCAAAAGAAACATAAACAAAATAAATCCTGGTCAACTTGACCTCTGACTAAACATACAGGTTTCCTAACTAACAACTGGGATCAGCCTAGTGCTGTCCTAGTCCCTAAGTCCCTGGTTTTAAATGTCCAAGCAAATAGCCACACAGGCTTTGTCTCACCGCACAGGGGTTCACTCTCCCTAGACAGTCCACACAGGTCTGGGTCCAGGCATGAGCTAACACCTAATGAATCTGGGAGTTTTTATAGAGGCCTAAATGAGCTGATCTCATCAACTCCCTGTCTGCACGACGCCCCACACTCTCCCTAGAGGTATGAGTCATCCATGAGCCCACTAGCCTCAGCTGGACTTATACAACACTCCACCTAGTTGTATAAGTCGGCGTAAAGCCTGAATCTGGGCGAAATATATCTACCCCCCTGGATGCAACCAGGTGACTTTACCTTCCTGCTGTCACATACCCCCCCTCTTGTTTTAACCTCGAGGTTGGAACACCAGCAATCAGGCATTCATGTACTCGAGACAAAGCATCCACATTCCCCATTTGAACGCCAGGGCGATGCTTTACTGTGAAGTTGAATTCCTGGAGGGCCAGGAACCACCTATTCACTCTTCTATTTGTTTCCTTGTTTTGAGCCATCCACTTTAACGGAGCGTGATCCGTAACCATGTCAAAGTGCCTACCTAGCAGGTAGTACCGAAGGGAATCTAGAGCCCACTTCACCGCTAAACACTCCTTTTCAACGGTGGCGTAATTTACCTCATGGGACTTCAACTTCCTGCTGAGGTAAATGACTGGGTGCTCTTCCCTGTTCCAGACCTGGGACAATACTGCTCCTAACCCCACATCTGACGCATCACTTTGTACGACAAAGTCTTTAGAGAAGTCGGGTGAGTACAACACTGGCTGGCTACATAAGGCTTGTTTCAAGAATTGGAATGCTGCCTCAGCCTCAGGGGTCCATTTAATCATGACCGACCCTTTCCCCTTCGTTAGGTTGGTTAGGGGCACAGCCTTAGAGGCAAAGTGGGGAATGAATCGCCGATAATACCCAGCGATTCCCAGAAAGGCTCGTACCTGCTTCTTGCTGTTGGGACGTGGCCAACTCTGGATGGCCTCGACTTTGTTGAGTTGGGGTTTTATTACTCCCCTCCCAATGGTGTACCCAAGATATTTGGCCTCCTCCTGCCCAATGGTACACTTCTTGGGGTTAGCCGTAAACCCCGCTTCCCGAACAGAGTCCAGGACTGCTTGCACTTTTGGCAGATGTGAGGCCCAATCTGTGCTATGGACAATTACGTCATCCAGGTAAGCCGCAGCATACTTCCGATGGGGCCTCAGCATCTGGTCCATTTTCCGCTGGAATGTGGCCGGCGCATTCTGTAACCCGAACGGCATTCTTTTATATTGGAACGCCCCGTCTGGGGTTACAAATGCGGTTTTCTCTTTGGCCAATTTGGCCAGGGGGATTTGCCAATACCCTTTTGTGAGGTCAAGAGTCGTCATGTATCGGGCTGTTCCCAGCCGGTCGATCAACTCATCTATACGTGGCATGGGGTAGGTGTCAAATTTTGTAACTTTGTTCAACTGACGAAAATCGTTACAAAATCGCCAGCTCCCATCCGGTTTAGGCACCAACACAATGGGACTAGACCAATCACTTTGGGACTCCTCTATCACCCCTAAGTTCAGCATTTTCTGTACTTCCTCCCGTATTGCCTCCCGTCGGGCCTCTGGGATCCGATAGGGTTTTAACTTCACCCTTTCACCGGGCGGGGTAATGATGTCATGCTCTACCCCAGATGTTTGTCCCGGCAGCTCAGAGAATACCTCCTTGGTGCGAAGCACAAACTCCTTAACCTCCTGTTGTTGGGGTTGTGACAAGGTGGCTGCTATTCCAACCTCAGGAATCACGCAACCAGTTTGAGCTGGTGACCAAGTGTCTGCGACTAGGGACTCTCTATCCCTCCAGGCTTTCAACAGATTAACGTGATAGATCTGTTCGGGCTTTCGCCTTCCTGGTTGTCTGACCTTGTAATTCACTTCGCTCACTTTTTCCATTATCTCGTAGGGGCCTTGCCATTTGGCAAGGAATTTACTTTCAACCGTAGGGACAAGTACCAGTATCCTATCCCCCGGGGAAAAGGTACGGGTCTTGGCTCCACGGTTGTACACTCTCTGCTGTGCTAACTGCGCTTGGGCCAAATGTTCCTTCACGATGGGCATTACCTGTGCAATTCGGTCTTGCATCAGGGCGACATGCTCAATCACACTCCTGTGGGGAGAACTCTCACTTTCCCAAGTTTCCTTGGCAATATCCAACAGCCCTCTTGGGTGTCTCCCATACAGTAACTCAAAGGGGGAGAATCCCGTAGAGAATTGGGGCACCTCCCTAATAGCAAACATCAGATAAGGAAGTAGACAGTCCCAATCCTTTCCATCTCTATCCACCACTTTCTTCAACATTTGTTTTAGGGTTTTGTTGAATCTTTCAACCAGCCCATCGGTTTGGGGGTGATACACAGATGTACGTAATTGCGTCACTTTGAACAATTTACACAGCTCCTTCATAACCCGGGACATAAAGGGTGTACCTTGGTCCGTAAGCAGTTCTTTACAAATACCCACCCGGCTAAACACAAGAGATAGCTCTTTGGCTATGGTTTTGGCCGAGGTATTTCGGAGAGGGGTCGCTTCTGGATAACGGGTGGCATAGTCCATTATAACTAATATGTACTGGTGCCCCCTAGCGGACTTGATTATAGGACCTACCAAATCCATGGCGATCCTCTCAAACGGGACCTCAATGATGGGTAGAGGGACCAGCGGGCTACGGAAATGTGGCATCGGGGCCGACCTCTGACACACAGGGCAGGAGGAACAATAATTTTCTATGTCCTTCATCACCCCCGGCCAATAGAATCTCTGTAATACCCTCTCTCGGGTTTTCTCTGTCCCCAGATGACCTCCAAGAATGTGCCCATGGGCCAACTCCAACACCAACTTCCTGTAAGGTTTGGGCACCACAAGCTGCTCAGCGGTTTCTTCTGCCCTTTTTGCCACCCGATACAGTAGGTCCTTCTCTACGCTGAAGTATGGGTAAGTGCAGGTATTATCTGGGTTCACTAACTCGCCATCTATTTTCACTACGTTTTCCCGTGCCTTTATTAGGGCGGGGTCTTTCAACTGTTCTGTGGCAAAGTTTTCCCTGTGAACCTCAAGATCAGAAAACTCCACAGACGGTAGGTTTTCGTCTGAGGAGGTGGGCTCCTCTCCAGTTTCTTGAGTCTCCCCTGCCAATACTGATAAGGGAAATTCCGGAGAGTCCTCACCACTCTCAGGGGAGTTCTGGCTATCCCATTCCTGGTACATAGGGGCACCAGTGGGGGGCTCAGGATCATCCCACAGTTCCCAGAACTTCGGAAAATCCCTTCCCACAATGGCGTCATGCGGTAACTGAGATACTAAGCCCACTGGATGAGAGAGGGTACCTTTGGGGGTCTCGAAACACACTGTAGTCACTGGATACTCTCGAGTGTCCCCATGCACACAAATAACAGCTACCTTGCTATTCCCAGAGACCTCTGTTTTAACTAACTCAGCCTTTATCAGGGTCACAAGGCTACCTGAATCCAGCAATACCACAACATTTCTACCATTAACACACATTTTGCATAAATGTTTCTCAGTTCCTCGAATGGCAGTGCATGCGACTGTCGCACACAGCGACTGACGTCTGCCCGTCAGAAAGTCACACTGCATGGGTTCCTCCACAACCGGGCAATTGGCTGCAATATGTCCCGCTTGCCGGCAGCGGTAGCAAACGATCCTTCTTGCCGCCTCTTGAGCCGCTGATTTCCCAGGCTGTTCTCGCCAAACTTGGGGTAGAGCTCCCACCCTCTCACTCTCTCCACCCTCACCCCTTGGAATCCTCTTATCCGCCCCTGGGGATGGTCTGGTCTTAGGGTGGAAAGTCCGAGTGTCTCTGGAAGAGGCCGTCAGGTTCTCTGTAGCCAAGTATTTCTCCACACGATCCACAAGACCATCGGCCGTCTCTGGGTCTCCATGGCTTACCCACTTTTGGATGGCAGTAGGAAGAGCTCTCAAAAACCTATCCATTACAACACGTTCCACAATCTTTGGTGCGGACAAAGTCTCTGGCTGTAGCCACTTTCTGCTCAGGTGAATGAGATCATACATTTGAGACCTGGGGGGTTTTCCAAGCTGGAAAGTCCAGTTATGCACACGCTGAGCCCGGACAGCCTGGGTGACACCCAGCCTTGCCAATATTTCAGCTTTTAGCATCACATAGTCTTTTGCTTGGTCAGGCTCTAGGTCATAGTAAGCCTTCTGCGATTCACCAGTTAACAGAGGAGCCACCAGTCCAGCCCACTGCTCCTCAGGCCACTTTTCTCTTTCAGCAGTCCTTTCAAATGTGGTCAAAAATACCTCTGGATCATCCTCTCCAGTCATTTTTGTCAATAAACGACTCACCCCAAAGGACGCGGTATTAGTGGGACGGCTTTCCTCACTGGTCTGCGGACGTTGCTGCATTACTGCTTCCATTTGTTGTAGTCTCTGCTCTTGCTTCTGTAACAGGTCTATGAAGCGGGCCTCAGATTGCTGCTGGGCTTGTTGCTGAGCTTCCAGACTCTGTTGGTGAGCTTGCTGCTGGGCTGCAAGGCTCTGTTGATGAGCTTGCTGCTGGGCTGCGAAGTTCTGTTGTTGAGCTGCAAGGCTCTGTTGATGAGCTGCAAGGCTCTTTTGCAAACCTGCATTTGTCTGCTGTTGATTGGCATTTGCTAGAGCCAGCTGCTTCAGTATCTCCTCCATGCTGGCTTAAAAAAAAACTGCCACTGGTTCTCCACCAACTGTGAGGGGGTTAGCTCGGCAGCGGGTGTGTGTGACCCCCGGGATGGGCTCCCCACACAAAAACAGGCCCAGCAAACGGAGGTTGTGGTTTTGAAAATCAAAAAAAGGTGCGGTTTATTTTCTATTTACAGTGACAAAACACAGCAAAGCCAAAAGAAACATAAACAAAATAAATCCTGGTCAACTTGACCTCTGACTAAACATACAGGTTTCCTAACTAACAACTGGGATCAGCCTAGTGCTGTCCTAGTCCCTAAGTCCCTGGTTTTAAATGTCCAAGCAAATAGCCACACAGGCTTTGTCTCACCGCACAGGGGTTCACTCTCCCTAGACAGTCCACACAGGTCTGGGTCCAGGCATGAGCTAACACCTAATGAATCTGGGAGTTTTTATAGAGGCCTAAATGAGCTGACAAGCTTCAGCTGGTCTCATCAACTCCCTGTCTGCACGACGCCCCACACTCTCCCTAGAGGTATGAGTCATCCATGAGCCCACTAGCCTCAGCTGGGCTTATACAACACTCCACCTAGTTGTATAAGTCGGCGTAAAGCCTGAATCTGGGCGAAATATATCTACCCCCCTGGATGCAACCAGGTGACTTTACCTTCCTGCTGTCACAATATATATTTTCTTTCTTCATTTTCAAAAACAAATGAGAGCTGTAAAATACTAACCATGCCTCTCAGCAAATAGCTTGGGGTGTCTACTTTCCAAAATGGGGTCATTTGGGGGGTTTTGTGCTATTTTGGCATTTTATGGCCTTCGAAACTGTGATAGGTAGTGAGGAGTGAAATCAAAAATTTGTGCCTAGAAATCCTGAAGGCGGTGCTTGGTATTCGGGGTCCCGTACGCGGCTAGGCTCCTAAAAAGTCCCACACATGTGGTATCCCCATACTCAGGAGAAGCAGCAAAATGTATTTTGGGGTGTAATTCCACATATAACCATGGCAAGTGCGAGCAATATATCATTTAGTGACAACTTTTTGTAATTTTTTTTTTTGTCATTATTCAATCACTTGCGACAAAAAAAAAAATATTTAATGGGCTCAACAGGCCTCTCAGCAATTTCCTTGGGGTGTCTACTTTCTAAAATGAGGTAATTTGGGGGGGGGGTTGCCATTTTGGCATTTTATGGCCTTCGAAACGGTGATAGGTAGTGAGGAGTGAAATCAAAAATTTGCGCCCTTAGAAATCCTGAAGGCGGTGCTTGGTTTCCGGGGGCCCGTACGCGGCTAGGCTCCCAAAAAGTCCCACACATGTGGTATCCCTGTACTCAGGAGAAGCAGCAAAATGTATTTTTGGGTGCAATTCCACATATAACCACGGCATGTGTGAGCAATATATCATTTAGTGACAACTTTTTGTAATTTTTTTTGTCATTATTCAATCATTTAAGACAAAAAAAAAATATTCAATGGGCTCAACATGCCTCTCAGCAATTTCCTTGGGGTGTCTACTTTCCAAAATGGGGTCATTTGGGGGGGTTTTGTACTGCCCTGCCATTTTAGCACCTCAAGAAATGAGATAGGCAGTCATAAATTTAAAGCTGTGTAAATTTCAGAAAATGTACCCTAGTTTGTAGACGCTATAACTTTTGCGCAAACCAATAAATATACGCTTATTGACATTTTTTTTACTAAAAACATGTGGCTGAATACATTTTGGCCTAAATGTATGACTAAAATTGAGTTTATGTGATTTTTCTTATAACAAAAAGTAGAAAATATCATTTTTTTTCAAAATTTTCTGTCTTTTTCCGTTTATATCGCAAAAAATAAAAATCGCAGAGGCAATCAAATACCATTAAAAGAAAGCTCTATTTGTGGGAAGAAAAGGACGCAAATTTCGTTTGGGTAAAACATTGCATGTCCGCACAATTTACAGTTAAAGCAGTGCAGTGCAAAATTCTGAAAATACCTCTGGTCCTTTAGCTACAAAATGGTCCGGGGCTTAAGTGGTTAAAAATGTATGTAGTTTGTCGCCAATGCGCGTTTGTGCAAAATTTTAAAGCATGTCGTGTTTGGTATCTATGTACTCGGCCTAAGATCATCTTTTTTATTTCATCAAACATTTGGGCAATATAGTGTGTTTTAGTGCATTAAAATAAAAAAGTGTATTTTTTCCCAAAAAAATGCGTTTGAAAAATCGCTGTGCAAATACTGTGTAGAAAAAAAAAATGCAACACCCACCATTTTAATCTGTAGGGCCTTTGCTTTAAAAATATATATAATGTTTGGGGGTTCAACATAATTTTCTTGCAAAAAAAAATATGTTTTCATGTAAACAAAAAGTGTCAAAAAGAGCTTTGTCTTCAAGTGGTTAGAAGAGTGGATGTAAGCTTCCTAATGTTGTGTATAAAATGCCAGAACAGTTCAAACCCCCCCAAATTACCCCATTTTGGAAAGTAGACACCCCAAGCTATATACTGAGAGGCATGTCGAGTCCATGGAATATTTTATATGTTGACACAAGTTGCGGAAAAAAGACAATTTTTTTTTTTTTTTGCACAAAGTTGTCACTAAATGATATATTGCTCAAACATGCCATGGGCATATGTGGAATTACACCCCAAAATACATTCTGCTGCTTCTCCTGAGTACGGGGATACCACATGTGTGAGACTTTTTGGGAGCCTAGCCGCGTACGGGACCCCAAAAACCAAGCATCGCCTTCAGGCTTTCTAAGGGTGTAAATTTTTGATTTCACTTCTCACTGCCTATCACAGTTTCAGAGGCCATGGAATGCCCAGATGGCACAAAACCCCCCAAATGACCCCATTTTGGAAAGTAGACACCCCAAGCTATTTGCTGAGAGGTATTGTGAGTATTTTGCAGATCTCGCTTTTTGTCACAAAGTTTTGAAATTTGAAAAAAAAAAAAAATATATATATATATATATATTTTCTTTCTTCATTTTCAAAACAAATGAGAGCTGTAAAATACTCACCATGCCTCTCAGCAAATAGCTTGGGGTGTCTACTTTCCAAAACGGGGTAATTTGGGGGGGTTTTGTGCTATTTTGGCATTTTATGGCCTTCGAAACTGTGATAGGTAGTGAGGAGTGAAATCAAAAATTTGTGCGAAAAATCCTGAAGGCGGTGCTTGGTTTTTGGGGTCCCGTACGCGGCTAGGCTCCTAAAAAGTCCCACACATGTGCTATTCCCGTACTCAGGAGAAGCAGCAAAATGTATTTTGGGGTGTAATTCCACATATAACCATGGCATGTGTGAGCAATATATCATTTAGTGACAACTTTTTGTATTTTTTTTTCTCATTATTCAATCACTTGGGACAAAAAAAAAAAATATTCAATGGGCTCAACATGCCTCTCAGCAATTTCCTTGGGATGTCTACTTTCCCAAATGGGGTCATTTGGGGGGGTTTTGTACTGCCCTGCCATTTTAGCACCTCAAGAAATGAGATAGGCAGTCATAAACTAAAAGCTGTGTAAATTCCAGAAAATGTACCCTAGTTTGTAGACGCTATAACTTTTGCGCAAACCAATAAATATACGCTTATTGACATTTTTTTTACTAAAGACATGTGGCTGAATACATTTTGGCCTAAATGTATGACTAAAATTGAGTTTATTCGATTTTTCTTATAACAAAAAGTAGAAAATGTAATTTTTTTTCAAAATTTTCGGTCTATTTCCGTTTATATCGCAAAAAATTAAAATCGCAGAGGCAATCAAATACCATTAAAAGAAAGCTCTATTTGTGGGAAGAAAAGGACGCAAATTTCGTTTGGGTACAACATTGCATGTCCGCACAATTTACAGTTAAAGCAGCGCAGTGCAAAATTCTGAAATCACCTCTGGTCCTTTAGCTACAAAATGGTCCGGGGCTTAAGTGGTTAAATACACAAGGTCTAAATATACCTCATAAACGTACTAAAGTTTTCAGGTCACTTTCTGCATCAAAAGCACACATAGTGTGTCTCCAGGAGACTCATTTTGCTGAATCCTCTACCCCTAAATATTTTGGTGCAAGCTATCCACAAGTCTTTACAACCTCAGCCAAATCCAAACACAGAGGAGTGTTGATAGTATTCCACCGTACTACACCCTTCTCCCTTGTAGCACAAATCAAAGATCCAAGAGGTCGCTACCTCATACTTACAGGCAATCTATGCGATATCCCAATCACAGTAGTCTCATATTATGCACCTAACAACAGACCAACATCATTTCTTTCCCACCTGTTTCAAGTTATTGATACACATAAAGTAGGCACACTCTTGATTTGTGGACATTCCAACCAAACAATATATCCATACCTAGATAAATCACCAACATCCCCTACATCTAATTCTCAATCTAGATCGTTCCAGAGACTCATTCAACAACACTCATTAATAGATTCCTGGCATAAAATTAACCCTTCCAAATGTCAATACTCCTTTTATTCTCACCCTCACAGATCTTTTTCCTGTATTGATCATATTTTAATTTCTATATGTATGTCCCCAGAATTGCTCACCTCATATATCAAACCCTACACATGGACGGATCACTGTGCTATAATTTCCACCTTTAACTCCTTACTTCCAAAAACAGAAGACTCAACGTGGCAAATAAACAACTCACTCATATCACACCCTTCACACTCTATAGACCTAGAAATTGCCCTAAAAGAATACATGCAAAATAATAAATCCTCAGATATATCCCCACTAACATTATGGGAAGCACATAAGCCTGTCCTTAGAGGGCATTGCTTACGTCAAGCATCATATCAAAAGAAAGAAAATAAAAACCTACAACAAAAACTTGAAATTGAATTTAACAATTGTCATAATAATTTCCAATCTAACCCCACACCACAAAATAAAACACTTGAGAACGCTAGCTTAAGTCTAGATCTATTCTTATCAGAATCAGTGGACAAAACTCTACGTAAATCCAAACAAAAATATTACTTCCATGCCAATAAACCTGGCACCCTCCTTGCACGTGCAATTAAAAAATTTAACAACCCATTTAAGCCAATTTGACTGAAAACCTCTCACGATAAATATACTAGTAATCCAGTTAAGATCCTTCATACCTTCCATAAACATCTCACCTCCTTATATATAAAAAAAGGCTTTTTTGACCAATCTTCAGCAGAAACATTCTTTTCACAAATAAAACTTCCTACCCTATCCCCGAATCAATATGAAAGCCTTGAAAGTCCCATCACTACCATTGAAATTGAGCAAGCAATCAAATCCCTCAAACCTAATAAGCATCCGGGACCTGATGGGTTTTAAGCCCTTTACTATAAAAAAAATCTCATTTATTAACCCCCATGCTGATAGAAGCATTCAATTCTATCATCAACAATCAATCATTCAGATCTGAAACTCTTACGGCTATCATATCAATGATTCCTAAACCACAGTCTGATGACTTATCCAGTGCGAATTTTAGACCTTTATCGCTTTTAAATCTAGATATAAAATTATTAGCGAAAGTGATATCGACTCATTTGAATAAAATAATAGGTTCCTTAATAAGTAATGATCAGGTTGGTTTTATCCCTTTGCGCCAAGCAACAGATAATGTTCGTAGGGCCATGTTGCTGATTCAAACAGCCAAAAAAAATTAAATTCCTATGCGTCTTCTGTCACTAGACATCAAAAAAGCTTTTGACACGGTAACGTGGTCCTACCTACACTTCACTTTACAAAAATGGGGCTTTGGCCCTCACTTTCTTAGCTGGGTCACATCTTTTTATTATAATCCAAAGGCATACATTAAATATGAAGGATATAAATCAGCCATGTTCGATATCAATAGAGGCACTCGCCAAGGATGTCCCCTTTCCCCACTTTTATTCACCTTACTCATTGAACCCTTTGCTCAAGCTAATAGAACAGATCCATCAATTAAATGTATAGAATTGGCCGGCTACCACCATAAACTCTGCTTATTTGCTGATGACATTTTAATTTTCATGTCCTCCCCCCATATTACAGCTCCCAATATTATAAACAAACTAGATCATTTTGCCCATATATCTGGACTAACGGTAAACACACAAAAATCCATAGCTTTAAACCCCCAAATATACTACAACAAACAAAGACATCCCTTCCTTTTACATGGTCATCGTCACACCTCACATATCTAGGTATTGTACTTACCCCTGATCTAAAGGATATTTTCTCTGCTAACTACCCTCCACTGTTACGAAAAATTTCAAATTATCTAAAACAATGGTCCACTCTGCCTTTATCCTGGTTAGGTAAAATAAATGTCATAAAAATGACTATATTACCAAAAATTCTATATCTCTTTAGAGTTTTACCCATACCTATTCCAGCCTACTTCCTCAGAAACTTACAACGCAAAACACAATCATTTATATGGAACTCTCTAAAATCTCGAATTTCTTCTCATACCCTATACCTTTCTAAACTTAAAGGAGGTTTAGGTTTCCCAAACTTTGCCACTTATTTTCATGCTGCGCAAATAGCAAATATTCCCAAGTACCACTCAAACCATGAAATTCCACTATGGGTAGCAATTGAAACCATTGATAGCGACCTAATCTCTATACCAAACCTCATATGGTCCACCTCTTCTAACCACAAAATAATTGATAATAAGATAACTAAACACACAATTTTTATTTGGGAAAGATTCAAAACAACCCAGGGCTTACAATCCCCACATGTACCCCTTATAGCTTTTATGAGAAACTCAAAGTTTTACCTGGCCCTCACATTTCCTATAACTTTTACAAAATGGACTTCCGCTGATCTAACACAATGCTGTGACTTTGTATCATCTACTTCATTTAAAACATTTTCTGAAATATGTGACAGTCATAAACTTCCGACTTCAGAAATGTTTCGCTACTTACATATCAAGAACTTCTTTGCACCATACATACAAGATATTAGTAATTTGAGTGATATGACACAGTTCGAACGAATATGCAAACAAGATCCTCACTCAAAAGGACTCATCTCATTACTGTATAACCAACTAAATACTAAGCTTACTGCAAAATTACCTTCATATACAGAAAAATGGGTGAGCGAACTTGGTTCCAATATAGATAAATCTACCTGGAGTAAAGTATGGTCTAATACTAAAATGTCTTCCCAAAATATACTTGCTGTGGAAACAAACTATAAAGTTATCATGTACTGGTATCTGGTTCCTGTTAGAATTGCAAAATTTGCTCCCCAATATTCCCTGCTTTGTTTTCGTGGCTGTGGTGATCCGGGAACACATTTACATATTTTTTGGGAGTGTCCTGTTACAAAAAATGATTGAAAATAAATATTCCTCATGCTTTCAACAGTTTTTAAGAAACCCATTACTCCTGATCCGACTATCACACTTCTAAATTGAAAACCTAACTGTATCTCTTATACTCAATTTAAGTTGTTGCTACAAATCCCCACAGCCGCAAAACAAACCATCACCAAAGCTGTAAAACAGCTACGCTTCTAGTTTCTGAAACTAGAAATAGAATACACCAAGCCATGCTCCATTCAAAACCAGAAGCCATAATCAATGATTCCATAGATGTATTTGAAAAAATATGGAACCCTTGGGTGACTTATTCTATCCTATCTAATCCTAACAATTATTTACTGAGACCTTGGTAAGATTTTGAAAGTCAGTAATATTCTAGATACTTTATCTCAATATTATCTGTACCCCTTTATATATAATAATCCCGGAGTCTTCTCTCTATCCTGGACTTCATTTTCTATCCTTTTGTTTCTATTCACTCTCTATCTTTTATAGTCCACAAATTGTCCTTTTTCCTTTAATTCTCTTTCTCTTTTTTCTATCTTTTTTCTATCTTTACATAACTTAATATATAAAATGGTATATTTGAATATATAAACACGATAATTACTTCTACTCCTAATTATATAATATTTTTATAAATATGATCCCTATCCCCCCTATCTCTTCCTATTTTTGAGCCAATTTATTATTAATTTATTACTTTTTTATAGCTATAGTCAATGTTCTATTTTATCCAGTTTGCTAATATTATATTATTCTATAATATTTACATATGTGTTCAAATGTAATAGTTTTACATGATTAGATTGACTATATTCTGGTTCAACAATTCCTTAGATATTCTTCTCAGGATCTTCAAACATATATCAGCTGATTCTATGTTTCCAATGTGCTCCTAACACATGATACCATTTCTTGTAATCATTTATTGTCAATTGTATCTATTTTTTTCGCTTTACTTCAAACCCAATAAACAAATTTGACAAGAAAACATGTATCCTCAATAGTTTCTATTGTCGGCAAGACAAGTAAATTGTTTTGCCATCTCTCCCAATCCACAGCTCAACACCCTTCTACAAAACTTATAGTACAACATAGATATGCTGTCCCTTTACATGCTGTCAGATAAATCACATATAATAAGATCAATATACAGTACCTTAAAAAAAGTATTCATACCCCTCGAAATTTTCCACATTTTATCATGTTACAACCAAAAAACATAAATTTATTGTGATAGACCAACACAAAGTGACACATAATTGAGACGTGAAAGGAAAATGATAAATGGTTTTCCTTTTTTTACATATAAATATATGAAAAGTGTGGTGTGCATTTGTATTCAGCTCCCTTTACTCTGATACCTCTAACTAAAATCTAGTGGAACCAATTGCCTTTAGAAGTCACCTAATTAGTAAACAGAGTCCACCTGTGTGTAATTTAATCTTAGTATAAATGCAGCTGTTCTGTGAAGCCCTCAGAGGTTTGTTAGAGAACATTAGTGAACAAACAGCATCATGAAGGCCAAAGAACACACCAGACAGGTCAGGGATAAAGTTGTGGAGAAGTTTAAAGCAGGGATGGGTTATAAAAAATATATCACCAGCTTTGAGTATCTCATGGAGCGCTGTTCAATCCATCATCCAAAAATGGAAAGAGTATGGCACAACTGCAAACCTACCAAGACATGGCCGTCCACCTAAACTGACAGGCTGGGCAAGGAGAGCATTATTCAGAGAAGCAGCCAAGAGGCCCGTGGCAACTCTGGAGAGATCCTCAGCTCAGGTGGGAGAATCTGTTCACAGGCCAACTATTATTTGTGCGCTCCACAAATCGGGCCTTTATGGAAGAGTGGCAAGAAGAAAGCCATTGTTGAAAGAAAGCCATAAGAAGTCCTGTTTGCAGTTTGAAGAAGGTGCTCTGGTCAGATGAGACCAGAATTAAACTTTTTGGCCTTAAAGCAAAACACCATGTGTGGCGGGAAAACTAACACTGCACATTACCCTGAACACACCATCCCCACGTGAAACATGGTGGTGGCAGCATCAGGTTGTGGGGATGCTTTTCTTCAGCAGGGACATGAAAGCTGGTCAGAATTGATGGGAAAATGGAGCCAATTACAGGGCAATCTTAGAAAAAAACCTGTTAGTCTCCAAAAGACTTGAGACTGGGGCGGAGGTTCACCTTCCAGCAGGACAGGACAATGACCCTAAACATACAGCCAGAGCTACAATAGAATGGTTTAGATCAAAGCATATTCATGTGTTAGAATGAAATGGGAGTGCAGCCTCAGATACAAAGTCATAATGAAAACATAACAACGTACCATCATCCAATTAATAGTAGAAAGACAAAAGGGGGAGGGGTGGGGGCAAGAGGATAGTTGCTGAAGCTAAACCTTGAACAACCCACCCGAATAATTTGTGGACTATCTCGGTACTAATGCACATGATAAACATTGTTTAAATAAAAGATTTTTATTACAGATAAAAATTGTACAAAAAATGGACAGTAATGCACATCAAGGATTGGTTGAAGTCTCTACTAGTTTCGCGGGAGTACCGCTTCTTCAGGAGAGCCAATCTATACAATAAATAGTATAAAAAGATATATAATACAATTCAGCAATAATGTAGATAATTCATAAGAAAAATTAATTAGAAAAATTAAGAGCTTACCCGATGAGTAATAAAACAAGCGTGGGAATGGGCCGCCCATGTAGTGCCCCCTGCGGCGGACAAGGGGGGATGGTGCGTCGATCTCTAGGTATAAGGCATATAATTAATTAATTAAAGGACCCAATAAGTCATACTGAGGTGAGGGGAGGGGGTATATAGAGGAAGAGTACAGGCAGAAGAGGGAAGAGGGAGGGGGAGAAAGAAAGGGTAAAAAAGGAAAAAAAGGAAGGATAAAAAAGGAAGGGGGGGGGTTTTGTTGGGTGGTGGGGAGGGGGGTTTGTGGGAAGGGGAGGGAATCACAAGGGAGAGAAGGAGATAGGAAGGGGAAGGAAAGGAAGGGAGGGTGGGGGAGGATAATGGGAAGGAGAAGAGGGGGGGAAAGGGGGAAGAAAGGGGGGGGAGAAGGAGCAGGTGGGGGGGACAGGAAAAGAGGGGGAAGGGAAGAAAAAGAGGGGAGGGGAAAGGGGAAAGGGGAGGAAGGGAGGGGGGAAAAGAGGGGGGCGGAAGGGGAAAAAAGGGGGGATAAGGGGGGAAGGAGGGGGGAAAAGAAAAGAGAGGGGAGGGAACCCTTGGGGTGTAATTGGGGGGTAAAACTTACCACAGTAGTTACGTCTGTGGGTATATAAACAGCCAGCGCCATGTAGAAAGGGAATTCCCAATGGTGTGCAGGTGAATGGACAGATGGAAAGACCCTAGGTGCAGGTACACAAGGGGCCACAAGAGGTGTAATGTCCAGTGGTTCTGGTAAAGCAATACCTCCATGGATGACCGTATACTGGTTGCTTTACCAGAACCACTGGACATTACACCTCTTGTGGCCCCTTGTGTACCTGCACCTAGGGTCTTTCCATCTGTCCATTCACCTGCACACCATTGGGAATTCCCTTTCTACATGGCGCTGGCTGTTTATATACCCACAGACGTAACTACTGTGGTAAGTTTTACCCCCCAATTACACCCCAAGGGTTCCCTCCCCTCTCTTTTCTTTTCCCCCCTTATCCCCCCTTTTCCCCCCCTTTTTTCCCCTTCCGCCCCCCCCTCCCCCCTCTTTTCCCCCCTCCCTTCCTCCCCTTTCCCCTTACCCCTCCCCTCTTTTTCTTCCCTTCCCCCTCTTTTCCTGTCCCCCCACCTGCTCCTTCTCCCCCCCCCCTTTCTTCCCCCTCCCCCCCCCCTCTTCTCCTTCCCATTATCCTCCCCCACCCTCCCTTCCTTTCCTTCCCCTTCCTATCTCCTTCTCTCCCTTGTGATTCCCTCCCCTTCCCACAAACCCCCCTCCCCACCACCCAACAAACCCCCCCTTTCCTTTTTTATCCTTCCTTTTTTTCCTTTTTTACCCTTTCTTTCTCCCCCTCCCTCTTCCCTCTTCTGCCTGTACTCTTCCTCTATATACCCCCTCCCCTCACCTCAGTATGACTTATTGGGTCCTTTAATTAATTAATTATATGCCTTATACCTAGAGATCGTCACACCATCCCCCCTTGTCCGCCGCAGGGGGCACTACATGGGCGGCCCATTCCCACGCTTGTTTTATTACTCATCGTGTAAGCTCTTAATTTTTCGAATTAATTTTTCTTATGAATTATCTACATTATTGCTGAATTGTATTATATATCTTTTTATACTATTTATTGTATAGATTGGCTCTCCTGAAGAAGCGGTACTCCCGCGAAACTAGTAGAGACTTCAACCAATCCTTGATGTGCATTACTGTCCATTTTTTGTACAATTTTTATCTGTAATAAAAATCTTTTATTTAAACAATGTTTATCATGTGCATTAGTACCGAGATAGTCCACAAATTATTCGGGTGGGTTGTTCAAGGTTTAGCTTCAGCAACTATCCTCTTGCCCCCACCCCTCCCCCTTTTGTCTTTCATGTGTTAGAATGGCCCAGTCAAAGTCCAGACCTAAATCCAATTGAGAATCTGTGACAAGACTTAAAAATTGCTGTTCACAGATGTAATACTACATGCAATCTGACAGCTTGAGCTATTTTGCAAAGAATAATGGGCATAAATGTCACTCGCTAGATGTACAAAGTTGGTAGAGACATACCCAAAAAGACTTGCAGCTGTAATTGCAGCGAAAGGTGGTTCTACAAAGTATTGAATACAAATGCACGCCACACTTTTCAGATATTTATTTGTAAAAAATATTGAAAACCATTTATCATTTTCCTTCCACTATTCAATTATGTGCCTATTTGTGTTGGTCTATCACAGGGATATACAATTAGCGGACCTCCAGCTGTTGCCAAACTACAAGTCCCATGAGGCATAGCGAGACTCTGACAGCAGCAAGCATGACACCCAGAGGCAGAGGCATGATGGGACTTGTAGTTTTGCAACAGCTGGAGGTCCGCTAATTGCATATCCATGGTCTATCACATTAAATCACAATAAAATATATTTAGGTTTTTGGCTGTAACATGACAAAATGTGGAAAATTTCAAGGGGTATGAAAACTGTATCTAGTAAATCAAAATCTATAAATAGTATGTGAAAAACCAATTCATACCAAAATGAACAATTACATAAACATTTCAAAAAGATAGGTGTTCACATATATGTTTTATGGTAAATAAGTGCATTAGTGCAGTTAAAAATATATACATATTAACTGTGAAAAAAAAGTCCAATCAATTATTCCAAGTCCAGAAATTATCACAAGACTGGTGCTGTGAAATCACTGCCACTCATGCATGTGTGCTCCACCACCTCCAAGTGCACAAAATCCTTACCAGAGAGGGGAGAACTCAATACTATAGGAGGTCATTACAGCATGAATAAATTAATAAACCAACAATCTCATGAGCAACAGCTTGGGTTGTATAACCCTCACCCTAGACCACTAGTTGGCTCCAATGATATCCAGAAGGCTCATATGCTTCACAAACTCAGCTGATTACTACAGCTCAGAGAAAGAAAACAAAAAAGCAAACTCCATGGCACAATACCTTCAAAACAAGAAGTTTATTTGCACTGTAAACATACTGTCAGGGAAATAGCAGAGTTATTGGCATTCCTGCCAGTGTCCATCATGGCCGCACCAGACTCACCCCTATGCGCATGTGCGCACGCAGATGCGCCATGCGCATGCGCGCACGCAGATGCGCCGCACGGAAGGCGCGTACAGACGCAAACAGACGGTGTGGGCGCACCCCCCGGCCTATTTAAGCTTGTCACTGGCACATACAAGTTGCTGGATTATCTTCAGCTCCTACCGTGTTCCTGTGCCCTGTAACTCCTGCCTGTCTGATCTCCTGTGTACCAAACCCGGCTTGCCTGACCTGTTCCTGCTGACTTCCTGGCGTATACCTGGCTTTCTGCTGTTTGCTCCCTGCACCTGACCCCGGCCCGGCCAACGGACTTCGCTTACCTCGTCTTCTGTGCTAAGACCCAGCTCTGCTGTTATCTCGGACTGTCTTGCTGTGTTTGACCCCCTGGCCTGGCTCCTGACGCTGCTATCTGGACATTCCACTGGTCCTTACCCTTTGGACCTCTTAAGCATGCCTGCTTCCCTGCAGTCTGCCTGTTCCACCAAGTTCCTGGCAACCAGCACTACCTACCAGGCAACCCGTGCTTCTGTGGGCACCACACCCCCCTGTATCATCTCCAGGGCTGTGCTGCGCTCGGCCACAAGGGGAGACCTCCCAGCATCTTGGCCTCCTACCTAGAACGTGACAGTATAATCCAGCCACTGACAGAGGCCGACGGAGGTGTCTCCCCGATGGAAACCGTAATGCAACATGTCACAGCCCTGACCCAGGTCATCCAAAAGCTCCAAGAGGGATACCTTCAACTAGAGGATCGCTTGCAGCACCTGCCACAATCATCCACCTCCACAGGTCAAGGTCCGCCTTCAGCCAGTCCTCCTAAAGTTTCCCCTACTGTGGTTACATCCCCTCCAGTACCAGAACGTTTTCGTGGAGATCGAGAGAAGTTCCGGTCCTTCAGGAACGCCTGCAACTTGTACTTTTCCTTGCAGCCACGGACATTTTCCTTGGAAGTGGTGAAAGTGGGATTCAGAATTTCTCTGTTAAGTGACGAACCTCAGACCTGGGCCCATGGCCTATTGGAGCAAGAGAGCCCTACCCTTAACTCCGTGGATCAGTTCTTTGAAGCCATGGCCCGCTTGTATGATGACCCTCTACGAACTACCATGGCTGAAGCTACTCTGCATGCTCTCCGGCAGGGTCAGCGGCCTGCAGAGGATTATACGGTAGAATTCCGTACATGGTCCACAGACTCTGGATGGAATGAAGCAGCCTTGAGATATCAGTATCGGATGGGGTTGTCTGAATCTCTTAAAGATGAACTGGCCAGGGTAGAGACCCCCCTACATTGGAGGGTCTCATCCAGCTGACCATTCAGCTTGACAGACGCTTGCGGGAACGTCAGTCTGAACGGGCCCGAACCTTCATGCCTACCCAGACACTACCTGAAGCCCTGTGTTCATCAGTTCCCGTACAGCTTAGCATGGTCCGCCCAGCACTGACTACTGAGGAAAGACTTCACCGCCGACAGGCGAATCTCTGCTTCTATTGTGGGGGTACAGGACATTTCATAAACAATTGCCCCATAAAACCTAGGAAGCCAACCCCCCGCACTCCAGTTAACTTCCAGGTAGCCAAGTCTTCCTCGGCTCATATTGCCCTTCCTGTCACATTACGATTGGCAGGAGTAGAAATTCACCTCCAGGCGATACTGGATTCTGGGGCCTGTAGTTGCTTCTTGGATCTGGCTTTAGCAAAAAGACTCGCTATTCCTCTTCATCCCAAGAAGCAGAGACTGACCGTCCATCTGGCTGACGGCTCAATGCCGAGTACTGGGCATGTCACCCAAGAAACAGTGCCTATTCTTACTTCTACCAACTCAGGTCATCAGGAATTCCTTCGATTTGACGTCTTGAGCTCCCCCATCTTCCCGGTCATCTTGGGAATTCCATGGCTACAGGCACACAATCCTCAGATTGATTGGCCCAGGAAAGAAGTACTCTTCACATCCTCCTACTGCCGGCAACATTGTCTTGCTCCTGTACCCAAGGACTCCTCCAGTTGCCTGACTGTATTACCCACGTCCCAAGTGGACCCGAACATACCGGCAGCCTACCAGGAATTCCTGTACGTGTTCGACAAGAAGAAAGCATATACGCTACCTCCACATCGTCCATACGACTGCCCCATCGAGTTACTGCCAGGGGCTGAAATCCCTTTCGGTCGTATATTCCCTCTTTCTGAGACTGAGCTTGAGACTTTAAGGGAATATGTCGATGAGAACCTCGAAAAAGGGTTTATCCGCCCATCCTCCTCTCCTGCCGGTGCTGGCATTTTCTTCATTGAGAAGAAGGATAAGACTTTGAGACCATGTGTAGATTACAGGGAATTAAACAAAATTGCCCTTAAGAATCGCTATCCGCTTCCCCTCATTCCCGAACTTATCCAGAGGTTCCGTACAGCTCACGTCTTTACCAAGCTAGACCTACGTGGAGCCTAGCATCCGGGAGGGGGACGAGTGGAAGACAGCCTTTAGAACAAGATTCGGACATTTCGAATATTTAGTAATGCCATTCGGGCTGTGTAACGCCCCAGCGACATTCCAGCATTTTATAAATGATATTTTCAGAGAACATTTGGATCACTTTGTTGTCGTCTATCTCAACGACATTCTTATATTTTCTGCCACCCTGGAACTCCATAGAACGCATGTCAAGAAAGTGCTGTCTCATCATCACCACAGGCGGGATAGCTATGGATCCACAAAAAGTGAAGGCTATTCTTGAATGGCCGGTTCCGTCTGACAAGAAGGGCGTACAAAGATTCATCGGCTTTGCGAATTTCTACAGAAGATTCATAAAAAATTTCTCCACCATTGTAGCACCAATTACCCAGATAACCCGCCAACATACCAAATTCCAGTGGTCCGCAGCAGCACAAACCGCCTTTGACCAACTTAAGGCCTTCTTTACCTCAGCACCAATCCTACTGCATCCTGATCCCGCCATGCCCTACGTCTTGGAAGTTGATGCTTCGGAAGTAGCCACAGGGGCGGTATTATCCCAACGTCAGGGCTCCAAAGCATTATTGCATCCCGTGGCTTTCTCTTCACGGAAGATGAGTCCTCCAGAGAAAAATTACGATGTGGGGGATCGAGAACTCTTAGCCATTAAAACTGCTCTAGAGGAATGGAGATATCTCCTGGAAGGTGCCACACATCCCATCTTAATTTTTACGGACCACAAGAACCTGGAGTACCTTCGCACAGCCAAGCGATTAAGACCCCGACAAGCTCGGTGGGCTCTGTTCTTTTCAAGGTTCAATTTTCATATTACCTACCGCCCAGGCTCTAAAAACGGAAAAGCTGATGCCCTGTCCCGAATGTTCCCAGACACTCCTGAAGAGATCATGCCCAGTACAATTCTGTCCTCACAGAACTTTCTCTTGATTCAGCCTGATTTAAGGACTTCAATTGAGCAGGCTTCCTCCCAATGCACTGAAGCAGAAGTCTCTTTCCTAAGGAGTCAGGAGGGCCTTCTATGGCATCAGAACAAAATTTTTGTCCCACTGCAAGCCAGGCTACAAGTGTTAAAGACATTCCATGACCATCAGCTGGCTGGCCACTTTGGGGTCCGTAAGACGACCGAACTTGTTCAACGGTCCTTATGGTGGCCTACTTTGAGGTCTGACTGTAAAGAATACGTCAACTCCTGTATAATCTGCCAGAGGAGCAAGGGGTCCAACACCAGATCGTGGGGCCTGCTAAGACCACTGCCAGTCCCGGAACAACCTTGGAAAGAAATTTCTATGGCCTTTATAGTGGATTTGCCCCCCTCAGAGGAATTTACAACCATCCTAGTCGTTGTGGACCAATTGTCCAAGATGGCACATTTTCTACCAATGATGGGCACACCTTCCGCCATGGACACAGCAAAGATCTTTATAAAGGAAATCGTCAGATTACATGGCATACCAGACAACATCGTATCTGATAGAGGTGTACAATTCACCTCCAGGTTCTGGAGAGATCTCTGCAAATTACTTTCAATCAAGGTATGTTTATCCTCAGCCTACCATCCTCAGAGTAATGGTCAAACTGAAAGGACCAATCAGACTTTAGAACAATATCTGCGATGCTTCTGTTCGTTCTGTGAAGATGATTGGATTCCATTATTACCTTGTGCAGAATTTGCATATAACAACTCTGTGCACGCTACTACCAACCAATCACCCTTCTGGGCAAATTACGGCTTTCATCTTTCATTCTTACCTAACACTATTCCAGAATCATCGGTACCGGCAGTTCAGGACAGAGTAAATTTCATTCAGACAAACTACCAAATGCTCCAGGACACAATGTAGAAAGCTCAGGAAGTATACAAGGAACAATATGATAAAAAGAAAAGAGGAAACCCTACCTTTAAGTTAGGGGACAAAGTATGGCTGTCATCTGTAAATCTCAAATTATCATGTCCATCCCGGAAATCGGGACCCAAGTTCCTGGGTCCTTTTGAAATCAAACGTGTAATCAATCCTGTAGCATTTGAACTTGCCTTGCCAGAGTCTTTTAAAATCCACCCGGTATTTCATGTTTCTCTTCTTAAACCTGTGATTTCTAGTCCTTTTCCAGGGAGAGAAGAAGTGCCCCCGCCTCCGGTCCAGGTTGGTGATGGAACTGAATTTGAAGTGGAGTCCATTCTTGACTGTCGTCGGAGAGGTAGGACAATTCAGTTCTTAATTAAGTGGAAGGGGTATTCTCCTGAAGAAAATTCTTGGGAGACTGCAAACCATGTGCACGCTCCTAGACTTCTGCAGAGGTTCCGAGCCCGTTACCCCGAAAGATGGGCCCGGTTGGGCATCCGGAGGCTGTCCCTTGGGGGGGCACTGTCAGGGAAATAGCAGAGTTATTGGCATTCCTGCCAGTGTCCATCATGGCCGCACCAGACTCACCCCTATGCGCATGTGCGCACGCAGATGCGCCATGCGCATGCACGCACGCAGATGCGCCATGCGCATGCGCGCACGCAGATGCGCCGCACGGAAGGCGCGTACAGATGCAAACAGACGGTGTGGGCGCACCCCCCGGCCTATTTAAGCCTGTCACTGGCACATACAAGTTGCTGGATTATCTTCAGCTCCTACCGTGTTCCTGTGCCCTGTAACTCCTGCCTGTCTGATCTCCTGTGTACCAAACCCGGCTTGCCTGACCTGTTCCTGCTGACTTCCTGGCGTATACCTGGCTTTCTGCTGTTTGCTCCCTGCACCTGACCCCGGCCCGGCCAACGGACTTCGCTTACCTCGTCTTCTGTGCTAAGACCCAGCTCTGCTGTTATCTCGGACTGTCTTGCTGTGTTTGACCCCCTGGCCTGGCTCCTGACGCTGCTATCTGGACATTCCACTGGTCCTTACCCTTTGGACCTCTTAAGCACGCCTGCTTCCCTGCAGTCTGCCTGTTCCACCAAGTTCCTGGCAACCAGCACTACCTACCAGGCAACCCGTGCTTCTGTGGGCACCACACCCCCTGTATCATCTCCAGGGCTGTGCTGCGCTCGGCCGCAAGGGGAGCCCTCCCAGCATCTCGGCCTCCTACCTAGAACGTGACACATACTCACAAGAAACTTAAGGTATTTATCGTAATACCAGGAACCTGAAACCCAGCGCAAGTGATGACATTACGAGTACAGGTAAGCTCCACCCAATGTGTTTCCTGCCAAAGCCTGTCTTCATACAAAACAAGCAGAACCCCTAATTAATCAGATCCCCCCATTAACCCCTAGCAACACACATGCATGTTGTATTAACCAGACACATTCCACAGCCAGGTCCCCTTATTCATGACCAATAGCATCTTTTATTAACAAGGCCCTCTTATTTACCTGTTGCAACACTCTTGTTACTAAGACTCCCGACTCCACAGCCAGGCTTGGAATCAGGAGGCCAGTAGTATACTTCATAAAAAAGGCCCCCTTATTTACCGCGGTAGCACTTTTGTTACTGAGACTCCCCAATTCCACAGTCAGGCCCCCTTAATCATGGTAAATATCATACTTCATTAACAAGGCCCCCTTATTTACCCCGGTAATGTTTTTATTACTGAGACTCCCCTATTCCACTGAGACCCAGTCTTTTAGCCAAGATCACCCTTGACTTCTCAATCACTTGAGTGGGCTAGTGCTGCACTGCCTCTATTCAGTGTAGGCAATGCGTAGGTAATAGAAGTTAGATGGCATCTTATAATCAATTACTTCCAAAAAGCAACGTGAATAGGTACTTGTGGTGGTGGTACTTGGAGAGATTCTGATGACTTAGCTCCAATATGCTTTCCTGCAGGTGCATGTGTCCAGACCATGCTATGTGAGAAGCAGAGGGGTGGAGGTGCACACATTTAGGAGATTCAGATATTTTAGACCATATGACGACCACCTAGGACACAAAATTGAAAGATCATGACATGTGCTGGAGACTAATGAAACTTACACTTGCCATTCCTATTACTGAGTCAGAAACCCAGACAGCAATGAGATTAGTGGGTGAACATAACAGCTTGTCAACTAGCATTTTCAAAAAGTGGACATCAGTGGCAACTCCTATATTTGTCACATGGCAGATTTACTTTAATATCAGTATATATACATTTATTTTTGAAAAATATTTAGAATTAACAGCAGAAATTCCTCTTTAACCTAATACAGAAGGAATTCTATTTTATTATGATGACCCACAGTGAAATTTTAACTTTAAAATAAATCATTTTTTATTACCCTCCGATTTACATTAGGTTGTGATTACCTGTTTCGAAATATGTGTATGTGTGTGTAATTTGCCTTAGGGGTGCCCAGTAAATCTGTTGCGTTGTGTAACCATGTGGAATTTATGGTGGGGTAGGTGATTTTTTTTCTTTGCTTTTTTGCAATAAAGTTTTTTTATTTTTTGTATATGTTTTTAAAATTTATGTACAGTAATAAGTTATGTTAGTTTATGGAGGTTAGAGCTATGATAATGCATTTTGATTCTAAAAGGGAGCTTGTACTTTGGAATCTATACCCAAACAAGGCAAGCAGAAGAACTAGTCGCAAGTGTTGCCTGTTGTCTCCCTTTAGCTAATCATTTTCCCATTACTGACTCACCATGTTTGTTCTACATTGTGGCTTTGGTGGAGGTGGTGGCCTTTGTATAGATACATGGTTTTGATGCCTCACATGAATGTGCCCAACTCATCACATGACTGGTGGGTCATTATTCATAAAGCAGCAGGTTAGGTTCAGAAAATACAGACAAAACCACTGAATGAATGAAGTAAGAGCATGGTGAACCTTGCACTGCAATTCCTCAGGTACAGATTCCTCTAGCAGGAAGAACAGTGAGCAGAACAGTAGTGACATCACAAAATCTCACTCCAAATCTCCTGAGACTAGCAGTCAGATGCACAGTGCCCTAAATTTCACACTGCAGATAGTCAGTCGTTTTAGAACAGTAGTGCCTAGACACAGTGGGGTTAATTTATTAAAGGTAAATAGGTTGTTCACTTTGCAAGGGAAGTTGATATTTACAAGGGAATATTCCCTAGAGCTTAGTGAATGTGGTGCAATTTCACTTTGTATAGAAAACCCAATCACATACAAGAAAAAAAAACCTTTATTTTTTGCTTGTACCTGATTGGATGATTGAAGTCAGCAGAGCTTCCCCTTTTCACTAAAGACTGGGGAAAATTCCCTTACAAAGTTCAAAAAGGGGAGTTTCAGGAAGTGCTGAGGTGATGGAATAGAGGGAAGTGCTGAGGTGATTGAAAGAGAGAGAGACAGGTTTTCCAAACAGCACTACAGAGAGAGTGCTGACAGGAGACTGAAGAGAGGGAAGGCTGAGGTGATTGAAAGAGAGAGAGACAGACTTCCACACAGAACTACAGAGGAAGTGCTGTCAGCAGAAAAAGAGAGAGTGGAGGAGACGTGACAGGACTGTGTGGTGAAACCCGATCTGAAAGAAGAAGGGAGAACAACACCAGCTAGCCATGCTTTTCCTGAGACTACTGTGAGAGTGCTGACAGGAGGCTGAGGGGAGACGGGAACAGTGACAACTACACGGTTCACCACCGTTCAGCGCAGGGACCCTGCTCAGCATCCCAGTGCCGCCCAGCAGAGACAATCCACACCGTTTCAGGGATCGCAATATCCATCCAGGTGTTCAGTTGGCCATTGTCAGGTCACCTTTCCAGTTTAGCTACCAGCCATCCTGATCGGCCGACAGGAGGTGATCCGTGCCTTACAACATTGCTAGAAGTCTGAGGATTGGTGAGCAAGTAAAAACCCAAAACATCCTTCTTTTTTCTTTTTTTTTATGTAATCTTTATTTTGATTATTTTTTTCCAGCTGTAGCACTACCCCCAGTTAAGAGAGCTGCTGGTTTGTTTTTGGGTCTGTACCCTATCTATCAACCCCAAGAATCTGTCTCGAACCCTCCCTTGGCACAACTGGTCCGCAAGAGACTGTGGAACCCACTGGCAATGGGATACACAATAATACTACACAACAGTAAAATAGTACATAAAATTGTTACCTTGTATAGCCACTGGTCCAGCAAGGTAATATAGAGAACTCCACACAGTATTCTGCTTAACCAAGAATCACGTTTACTTAGTGGTAAAAATAGCAGAGTTAAACAGCTGTACAGTTGACTTGTGCAGGGCCCTGCAGAGTCAATGATATATGACGAAATTATAACACAATCTAAATGCGCACTTTCTAAATAAGTAAAAAGCCTATGCTCGCGAGCTTCCCCTAATGGGCAATACTGTGCCCGTGTCCCGTCACTATCAATTCTAGTCAGGCCTGACTAAGTTCAGTGTCCAGTTCCTTCAGTGGTAGGAGTCTTCGCTAGCAAACGTTGGTGCACATAGCATTTGTAATCCACAGGGGTATTGAAGGAAAGAAAACTAAACTTCCACAATGTTTGTGAATGAAAACTCTATGGCGGTGCAAACGCCAACTTTAAACCATGCGGCCTCCGTGAGATGCGCTATGTCCTGGTGTGTGGCGCACTACTAATAATGGTGGGCCTTAACAAAGTCACAGGCCTACACAAACAGTTAATGAAGTCCGGGCAGGTGCCCTCTCACCAAAGTAGGCCTCGTCACTCCGGTAAGTCCCACTGTCGGTACCTCGATCCGCGGCCTCTCCGCAACTCGCAGTCTCCGGTTCCTCTCACAGCCGCAGGGGATGTCGGTTGATGGATGACTCTGGTCTCTGAGAAGCGCGAGCTGGTCACACAGAAGAGGATCCCTCCTTTAGCTGAGTGATCCTCCGCAAAAACTGTAGGCCCAGGCTTTTGGCCTAGACGCTTCGGCAGCAGGCCTCACACACACTTCCTGCTTGATTGAGGGCGAAGTCCAGAGAGAGCGAGCGTAGCCCCTCCCTTCCTTTACGTAACCTCCCCCAGAAAGCTGTGCGAGAATGCAATGCACTTTGGGAGTACAGCTGCACTGTGAGTACCATAGTCTATTAGATACCCATAGCAATGGAGTCCCTTTTCTCCCTGTACCATAAGTTCCACAATGCATTGTTTGATAAGGTTAAACAACAATTGCAGCAATATCTTAAAGAGACTCCGGAGGGAGCTGAGGATATTCTCAAGATAACCATAGTCCTTTATAACACACTACAAATTGGCACCCCGCTACACAGATAACAAACAAATAAACATTGAACAAAACTCAAAAGCGTAAAATGACATTACACAAGGGGCCAGTCACTGGGTACATTCAGTCAGCAGGAAAGTTAGTCAGGGATGCACACAGTTTGGGGACCATATCCAGGGGAATAATTATCAACATATTACAACCATGATATAAATTCCAACATCTATGAATCACCCCTATCATCCCCACCTGGTACACTGCTGGCAAAGGTGCAATCCTTCAATCAGAGATGAGGATCAGACTGCACCCCCGGGTACCAGGCCCAGAAACATTTAAGCAACAAGGTAAAGAAAATAAATAAAATTAACAAAAAAGAGTAGAAAGTAAAGTAACACAAAAATACTGACAAATTAGGGGCAAAGGGGAAAAGGGTGTAATACCTGCTATTAAACTACACCAATTTAAGCTGTGTTAGGTTTGTTGAAGCTCATCTGTCTCTGCATGGTCTGACCTGCAGTACCACGGGCCCTCCCGACCCCATCAAACAGAGGGAGATGCAGCCGGCGAGGACCCCGGGGCAAACAGCCCAGCTGGGCCTGCATAGTTTATCCAAGTCGCCCATGTGGAGTAGAACTTTTCATATCTATCCTTGCACTGTATCATCCACTCCTCTGCAGCCATAATATTATTAACTAAAGCTATCCATTCGGTGCGGGTAGGGACCTGAGGTTTCTTCCAATAGATTGGGATTAGCCGCTGGGCCGCATTGAGCAGATAGGGCAATATGGATTTGCGATACTGGCTAAAAGGAGTGGTGGGGAAGTGCAGTAAGGATTCCAACAGGGAATCTGAGAGCTCCAGATCCAAAATGATCTTGATCTGTGCGTGGATGTCTAGCCAGAAGGGCCGCAACTTGGGGCACTCCCACCAGATGTAAAGGAATGAACCTCTGAGGCCACATTCTCTCCAACATGTGTCTGAAACAGAAGGATATATCCTGGCAAGCTTGGAAGTAGGGATGAGCCGAACACCCCCGGGTTCGGTTCGCACCAGAACCTTCGAACGGACCGAAAGTTCGCGCGAATTTTCGAACCCTATTCGTTATAATGGACGCGAACGTTCGAAATCAAAATTGCTAATTACAACGGCCAATATGCATGTTAATGTTATAAAACAGGTTTGGGGACCCGGGTCCTGCCCCAGGGGACATATATCAATGCAAAAAGAAATTTTAAAAACTAAAGTTTTTTCGGGAGCAGTCATTTTAATGATGCATAAAGTGAAAAAAAAAAAGTGAAATTTTCCTTTAAATATGGTACCTGGGGGGTGTCTAAAGTATGCCTGTGAAGTGGCATGTGTTTCCCGTGTTTAGAACTGTCCTTGCACAAAATGACATTTGTAAAGGAAAAAAAGAAGCCATTTAAAACCACTTGCGGCTTTAATGTCATGTCTTGTCCTGGCCGCCATATGGCTGAAAATCCTTGAGAAAAATGGCATGGCTACCCCATCACCCCCCCCCACCCCAGCCCCTTTGGGTCTTGTATGGATACTAAGGGGGACCCCGCACCCAAAATAAAACCCTATACCTACAACCCTATATACTCTGAACAGCAGTATATAGGTGGTGCAAACAAGACATGGACTGTAGGTTTGTTCTTAAGTAGAATCTGAACAGGTACATTATGAAGTGTAGCTACATCCCCAAAAAATCAATTTTTAAGCTTTTTGGAGAACATAGGGAGGGGTTATCACCCCTGTAACATTTGCTGTCTTTGCACATCTGTTCAGAACATGTCACCTCACTTTCCGTCCCAATGACAAATGTTTTTGGAAAAGTGGGGTTTTAATTGAAACAAGGATTGGTGATAAAGCATCAGTAGAGAGGAGATACCTTTTTCCCAAATTAAATCTAACAGGATAGAATTTTCCTTCCTAGGGGTAGATTTCCTCTCACTTCCTGTTTTCTCTTGCCGTTTGCAAGTAGGAGTCGTTTGTAAGTTGGATGTTTGAAAGTAGGGGCCTGCCGTATATACTCTGCAGAAATTTGCCCTATTAGATGTTGGTGTAGCCACAAGACTGGTGGGCACAGGAATGGGCCCTGCTGTGAGTTAATAGATCAAGATTTGTACTTGCATGCACCTGTTGAACCGGGCAGAAAAATTGGGCCTTTGGTGGTGGTGGTGGTGGTGGTGGACGGTGTTGCCACAAGACTGTAAGCCCTCACAGTTACTCTTGGTGGGTGCAGGAATGGGCCCTGCTGTGAGTTATTAGATCAAGATTTGTAATTGCATGCACCTGTTGAACAGGGCAGAAAAATTGGGCCTTTGGTGGTGGTGGTGGTGGTGGACGGTGTTGCCACAAGACTGTAGGCCCTCATAGTTACTCTTGGTGGGCGCAGGAATGGGCCCTGCTGTGAACTATTAGATCAAGATTTGTAATTACACGCCCCTGTTAAACAGGGGCTGAAAAATTGTGCCTTAGGCATTGGTGCTGGTGCCACAACACTGCAACCCCTCACAGATACTGTACTTGGAGCACAGCAGTCACACCTGTTGCGAAGCATCTTTTTAAAAAATTGTAATTACACGCCCCTGTTATACAGGGGCTGAAAAATTGTGCCTTAGGCACTGGTGCTGGTGCCACAACACTGCAACCCCTCACAGATACTGTACTCTGAGCACAGCAATGAGACCTGTTGCAAAGCATTGCCTAAAAATTGTAATTACACGCCCCAACAGGGGCTGAAAAATTGTGCCTTAGGCACTGGTGCTGGTGCCACAACACTGCAACCCCTCACAGATACTGTACTCTGAGCACAGCAGTCACACCTGTTGCGAAGCATCTTTTTAAAAAAATTTAATTACACGCCCCTGTTATACAGGGGCTGAAAAATTGTGCCTTAGGCACTGGTGCTGGTGCCACAACACTGCAACCCCTCACAGATACTGTACTCTGAGCACAGCAATGAGACCTGTTGCAAAGCATTGCCTAAAAATTGTAATTACACGCCCCAACAGGGGCTGAAAAATTGTGCCTTAGGCACTGGTGCTGGTGCCACAACACTGCAACCCCTCACAGATACTGTACTCTGAGCACAGCAGTCACACCTGTTGCGAAGCATCTTTTTAAAAAATTGTAATTACACGCCCCTGTTATACAGGGGCTGAAAAATTGTGCCTTAGGCACTGGTGTGGTGGCATGGATCATTGAGGAGGAGGAAGAGGATAGTCAGTGAACATAACAGGACAGTCACTCAGCATCAGCATAGGCAGTCTTGAAGGGATGTGACATTATAAATTATTCCGTTATATCCGCTTCAGGTGTCTGGTAGCTGGTGGTGATCCAAGACTGATTCATTTTTATGAAGGTCAGTCGATCAACCGAGTCGGTGGACAGGCGCACCCTATGATCGGTGACAAATCCTCCAGCAGCACTGAATGTGCGTTCGGAAAGAACGCTGGATGCAGGACAGGCCAGTAGCTCAATTGCATACTGTGCAAGCTCTGGCCAGTGATCCATCCTCAGGACCCAGTAAGCCAGAGGATTTTCGGTGGGAAAGGTGTCCAAGTCTGACCTTGCCCCTAGGTATTCCTGCACCATGTATATCAGACGCTGGCGATGGTTGCTGGAACCGATCATACCTTGGGGCTGCGGACTAAAAAATTGTCTGAACGCATCGGTCAGACGTCCACCTTCCCCACCGCTCCTTCTGCTACTGACCGAAGCCTCAGCAACTTGTCGTCCAGGACCAGGAGTTTGTAACCTCCCAGTTTCTGGGAACGCGTTGCACAGACCTTTCTGCAAGGCCTCCCTGAGATGTCTCATCCTCTGCTCCCTCTGCGACGGCAAGATAAGGTCCGCAACCTTACCCTTGTACCGTGGATCAAGGAGAGTGGCCAGCCAGTAATGGTCACTCTCCTTGATCCGAAGAACACGAGGATCCTTCCGCAGGCTTTGCAGGATCAGGGAGGCCATGCAGCGTAGGTTAGCTGAGGCATTCGGTCCGGAGTCTTCTGGGTCACTGAGGATGACATGATCGCCAGCCACCTCCTCCCAGCCACGTACAAGTCCACTGGTTTGTTGGGACTGTACATCATCCCTAAAAGACTGCTGCTGCTGATGCTGAGTGCCAGGCTCCACCTCCATGCTCACACAATCCTCCTCCTCCTCCTCCTCCTCCTCCTCTTCCTGTGTGATGGGTGGGACAGAAGGAACATTGTCTGGATAAAGGGGGCCTTGAGAGACAAGGAAGTCCTCCTCTTCCTGCCTCTGTTCTGCCTCAAGTGCCCTGTCCATTATCCCACGCAGCGTATGCTCCAACAGGTGGACAAGAGGTACAGTGTCACTGATGCATGCACTGTCACTGCTCACCATCCTCGTGGCCTCCTCAAATGGTGAGAGGACAGTGCATGCATCCCTGATCATGCTCCACTGGCGTGGGGAAAAAAAGCCAAGCTCCCCTGACCCTGTCCTGGTGCCGTAGTCGCAAAGGTACTCATTGATGGCCCTCTGCTGCGTGTGCAGTCGCTGCAGCATGGCCAACGTTGAGTTCCACCTGGTGGGCATGTCACATATTAGGCGGTTCTTGGGCAGGTTCAGCTCCTTTTGCAGCTCAGTCAGCCGAGCACTGGCATTATAAGATCGGCGGAAATGCACACAGACTTTCCTGGCCTGCCTCAGGACATCCTGTAAGCCTGGGAACCTGCCCAAGAACCGCTGCACCACCAGGTTGAGGACGTGAGCCATACAGGGCACATGGGTGAGCTGCCCCTGTCGCAGGGCGGAGAGGAGGTTGGTGCCATTATCAGAAACGACCATTCCTGGCTTAAGCTGGCGTGGCGTCAACCACCTCTCGGCCTGCCCCTGCAGAGCTGCCAGAACCTCTGGCCCAGTGTGGCTCCTGTCCCCCAAACACACCAGCGCAAGCACGGCATGGCATCTTTTTGCCTGCGTACTCGCGTAGCCCCTTGTACGCCTACGGAGCACCGCTGGTTCCGAGGACAGAGCACTCGAAGAGGACATGGAGGAAGAAGAAGAGAAGGGGGTGGAGGAGAGAGGTGTGTCACAACCAGTAGTAGCATTTTGGAGGCGTGGTGGCGGAACAACCTCCAACACTACTGCACCTTGTCCTGCATCCCTCCCAGCTACCAATAGAGTGACCCAATGGGCCGTGAAAGAAAGATAACGTCCCTGTCCATGCCTGCTGGACCATGAGTCAGCGGTAATATGCACCTTACCGCTGACCGCCCTGTCCAGCGAGGCATGGACATTGCCTTCCACATGCCAGTAGAGAGACGGAATCGCCTTCCGTGAGAAAAAGTGGCGTTTGGGAACCTGCCACTGAGGAACCGCACATTGAACAAACTCACGGAAGGGGGCCGAGTCTATCAACTGAAAAGGCAGCAGTTGAAGTGCTAGCAATTTAGCCAAGCTAGCATTCAACCGCTGGGCATGTGGATGGCTGGGAGTATACTTCTTTCGACGGTCCAGCAGCTGGGGCAGGGAAATTTGCCTGCTACAATCGGACGTCGGTGTACTGCAAGTACTTGGTTGTGACACACCTAATTCTACACCTTCAGTCCTCTCAGAGCAGCTTTCAGAGAGGACTGAAGATATAGTGGGGATGGAGATCCCAGCTGATGAGGAGCAAGGAGAGGTCCGCTTTGTTCTTTGGTGTGGGTCTTTTATGTGTGCTTGCCAACGAGCTGCATGGCAGGTCGACATATGTCTGCTCATGCTTGTGGTGCCCAAGCGGCTGATGTTTTGGCCACGCGAGATACGCTTGAGACAAATATTGCAAATAGCAGTGGTGCGATCTGATGCACTCGTCTCAAAAAAGGCCCACACCAAAGAACTTTTGTGATAACGTGCAGAGGCAGCGCCCTGCACAGGCGGAGCTCTGCGGTGTGGTACAGTTGCTGTGCTGGCCTCTAGCTGGCCTCCAGGGGGCATCCTGCCTCGTTGGACATGTGACGCTGCATCCTCCTCCTCCTCCTCCTCTCTCCCTTCAGGCACCCACGTGGAGTCAGTGACCTCATCATCCCCTCCCTCTTCACCACTAGAGCAAACCTGGCAGTAAGCTGCAGCTGGTGGAACACTACTGCCAGATTGCTGTCCTTCAGCATCCCCTCTCTCTGCGCGCACACTACTGACTTCCTCAAGCTGGGTATCATCATCCGAGCCTTCGAATCGTTGGGCATCCTCCTGGAGCATGTACCCAACACTGTGCTCAAACAGTTCGGGGGACTCCTCAGGAGGACATGGTGGGTCTAGGGAAGGGGTGGCTGATGATGCCATTGAGTACGCGTTGGCAGCTGCTCTGCCAGTACCCTGAGCCTGGGTGAGAGAGGATGAGGAGGATGAGGAGGGCTTGGTCATCCATTCTACCAAGCCTTCGGCATGATGCGGCTCCACATGTCCAGCTGCCGAAAACAAAGACAAGCGTGTCCCATGGCCACGTGCTGATGACGATGCACGACCACGTCCACGGCCAGCACTGTTGTCTCTAGAAACAGAGCCTGCCTGCCCTGTGTTCTTGCCTCGGCACGCTCTGCCTCTCCTTGGCGGTCTTCCAGCCATTGTAGTCGGTAGTGTATATAGTATAAAAAATAGAACTCCTATGTGTGCTCACAACACACTGTAGGTCCTATGGGTGCTGACACTAACACACTATAGGTACTATGTGTGCTGCTGACAAGAAAATATAGGAGCTCTGTTTGCTGCCACTAACACACTAGAAGTCCTATGGGTGCTGCTGAGAAGAAAATATAGGAGCTCTGTTTGCTGCCACTAACACACTAGAAGTCCTATGGGTGCTGCTGAGAAGAAAATATAGGAGCTCTGTTTGCTGCCACTAACACACTAGAAGTCCTATGGGTGCTGCTGAGAAGAAAATATAGGAGCTCTGTTTGCTGCCACTAACACACTAGAAGTCCTATGGGTGCTGCTGAGAAGAAAATATAGGAGCTCTGTTTGCTGCCACTAACACACTAGAAGTCCTATGGGTGCTGCTGAGAAGAAAATATAGGAGCTCTGTGTGATGCCACTAACACACTAGAAGTCCTATGGGTGCTGCTGAGAAGAAAATATAGGAGCTCTGTTTGCTGCCACTAACACACTAGAAGTCCTATGGGTGCTGCTGAGAAGAAAATATAGGAGCTCTGTTTGCTGCCACTAACACACTAGAAGTCCTATGGGTGCTGCTGAGAAGAAAATATAGGAGCTCTGTTTGCTGCCACTAACACACTAGAAGTCCTATGGGTGCTGCTGAGAAGAAAATATAGGAGCTCTGTGTGATGCCACTAACACACTAGAAGTCCTATGGGTGCTGCTGAGAAGAAAATATAGGAGCTCTGTTTGCTGCCACTAACACACTAGAAGTCCTATGGGTGCTGCTGAGTAGTGATGAGCCGAACACCCCCGGGTTCGGTTCGCACCAGAACCCGCGAACGGACCGAAAGTTCGAACGAACATTAGAACCCTATTAAATACAATGGATGCGAACGTTCGAATTCTAAAGTGCTAATTATAACAACTATTATGCATGTTATTGTCATAAATAGGGTTTGGGAACCCGGGTTCTGCACCAGGGGACATGTATCAATGCAAAAAGAAGTTTTAAAAACGGTCGTTTTTCGGGAGCAGTCATTTTAATGATGCATAAAGTGAAAAAAAAAAAAGTCAAATATTCCTTTAAATATCGTACCTGGGGGGTGTCTAAAGTATGCCTGTGAAGTGCCACGTGTTTCCCGTGTTTAGAACTGTCCCTGCACAAAATGACACTTCTAAAGGAAAAAAAAGCCATTTAAAACTGCTTGCGGCTTTAATGTAATGTCTGGTCCCGGTAATATGGATGAAATTCTTTAAGAAAAATGGCATAGCTACCCCATGACCCCCCCCCCCTACCCCAGCCCATTACCAGCCCCTTTGGGTCTTGTATGGATATTAAGGGGAACCCCGCACATAAAATAAAAAAGGCCCTATATACTCTGAACAGCCGTATACAGGCGGTGCATACAAGACAGGGACTGTAGGTTTGTTCTTATGTAGAATCTGTTTGTAATTTTGAACAGGTACATTGTTGAAGTGTAGCTCCAGCCCAAAAATCTATTTTTAAACTTTTTGGGAAACATAGGTAAGGGTTATCACCCCTGTAACATTTGTTTTGCTGTCTGTGCCCCTGTTCAGAACATTTCACCTCACTTTCCGTCCCAATGACAACTGTTTTTGAAATGTGGTGTTTTTCTTGAAACAAGGATTGCTGATAAAGCATCAGTACAGATGAGACCCCTTTCTCCCATATTTATTCTTACAGGAGAGAATTTTCCTTTCTAGGGGTAGATTTCCTCTCACTTCCTGTTGTCTTCTTTCGTTTGCAAGTAGGAGTCGTTTGTAAGTTGGATGTTTGAAAGTAGGGACCTGCCGTATATACTCTGCAGAAATAGGCCCCTTAGTTGTTGGTGTTGGCACAACACTGTAAGCACTCAGTTACTCTTGGTTGGTGCTGGAACGCCCTGCTGTCAACTATTATATCAGGAATTTTAATTACATATAATTGTTGAACAGTGGTAGTAAAAATTGGGGCTTTGATGGTGGTGCTGGTGCCACAACACTGTAAGCCCTGACAGTTACTCTTGGTGGGTGCAGCAATGGGCCCTGCTGTGAATTATTAGATCAAGAATTGTAATTACATGCCCCTTTTGAACAGGGGCTGAAAAATTGGGCCTTTTGTGGTGGTGGTGGTGGTGGCGTTGCCACAAGACTGTAAGCCCTCAGAGTTACTCTTGGTGGGTGCAGCAATGGACCCTGCTGTGAATTATTAGATCAAGAATTGCAATTGCATGCCCCTGTTGAACAGGGGCTGAAAAATTGGGCCTTAGGCACTGGTGGCACAACACTACAACCCCTCACAGATACTGTACTTGGAGCACAGCAATGAGCCCTGTTGCAAAGTATTGCTTCAAAAATTGTAATGACACGCCCCTGTTAAAAAGGGGCTGAAAAATTGGGCCTTAGGCACTGGTGCCACAACACTCCAACCCCTCACAGATACTGTACTTGGAGCACAGCAATGAGCCCTATGGCAAATTATTGCTAAAAAAAATTGTAATTACACGCCCCTGTAAAACAGGGGCTGAAAAATTGGGCCTTAGCCACTGGTGGCGGCACCCATAAACAAAAATGATCTTCCAAGCTATCATCATCAATCGTATCATTGAGGACTCGGAGGAGGAGGATAGCCAGTCAACATAACAGCACAGGCACTCAGCATCAGCATCAGTCTTGAAGGGATGTGACATGTTAAAATCAATTAGTCTGTTATATCAGCATCAGGTGTGTGGTAGCTGGTGGTGATCCAAGACTGGTTCATCTTGATGAAAGTCAGTCGATCAACCGAGTCGGTGGACAGGCGCACCCTGTGATCCGTGACAAATCCTCCAGCAGCACTGAATGTGCGTTCCGAAAGAACGCTGGATGCAGGACAGGCCAGTAGCTCAATTGCATACTGTGCAAGCTCTGGCCAGTGATCCATCCTCAAGACCCATTAAGCCAGAGGATTTTCGGTGGGGAAGGTGTCCAAGTCTGACCTTGCCCCTAGATATTCCTGCACCATGTTTATCAGACGCTGGCGATGGTTGCTGGAACCGATCATACTTTGGGGCTGCGGACTAAAGAATTGTCTGAACGCATCGGTCAGACGGCCACCTTCCCCACCGCTCCTTCTTTGACTGGCCGAAGCCTCAGCAACTCGTTGTCCAGGACCAGGAGTTTGTAACCTCCCAGTCTCTGGGAACGCGTTGCACAGACCTTTCTGCAAGGCCTCCCGGAGTTGTCTCATCCTCTGCTCCCTCTGCGACGGTAACATAAGGTCCGCAACCTTACCCTTGTACCGTGGATCAAGGAGAGTGGCCAGCCAGTAATGGTCCCTCTCCTTGATCCGAAGAATACGAGGATCCTTCCGCAGACTTTGCAGGATCAGGGAGGCCATGCAGCGTAGGTTTGCTGAGGCATTTGGTCCGGAGTCCTCTGGGTCACTAAGGACGACATGATCCGCAGCCACCTCCTCCCAGCCACGTACAAGTCCACTGGTTTCTTGGGACTGTAAATCATCCCTAAAAGACTGCTGCTGATGATGCTGAGTGCCAGCCTCCACCTCCATGCTGACACAATCCTCCTCCTCCTCCTCCTCCTCCTCCTCTTCCTGTGCGATGGGTGGGACAGAAGGAACACTGTCTGGGTAAAGGGGGCCTTGAGAGGCAAGGAAGTCCTCCTCTTCCTGCCTCTGTTCTGCCTCAAGTGCCCTGTCCATTATTCCACGCAGCGTGTGCTCCAGCAGGTGGACAAGAGGTACAGTGTCACTGATGCATGCACTGTCACTGCTCACCATCCTCGTGGCCTCCTCAAATGGTGCCAGGACAGTGCATGCATCCCTGATCATGCCCCACTGGCGTGGAGAAAAAAAACCAAGCTCCCCTGACCCTGTCCTGGTGCCGTAGTCGCACAGGTACTCATTGATGGCCCTCTGCTGCGTGTGCAGCCGCTGCAGCATGGCCAACGTTGAGTTCCACCTGGTGGGCATGTCACATATAAGGCGGTTCTTGGGCAGGTTCAACTCCTTTTGCAGCTCAGCCAGGCGAGCACTGGCATTATAAGATCTGCGGAAATGCACACAGACTTTCCTGGCCTGCCTCAGGACATCCTGTAAGCCCGGGTACCTGCCCAAGAACCGCTGCACCACCAGGTTAAGGACGTGAGCCACACAGGGCACATGGGTCAGTTGTCCCTGTCGGAGGGCGGAGAGGAGGTTGGTGCCATTGTCGCAAACCACCATTCCTGGCTTAAGCTGGCGTGGCGTCAACCACCTCTCGGCCTGGCCCTGCAGAGCAGACAGGACCTCTGCCCCAGTGTGGCTTCTGTCCCCCAAACACACCAGCGCAAGCACGGCATGGCATCTTTTTGCCTGCGTACTTGCGTAGCCCCGTGAACGGCTACGGAGCACCGCTGGTTCATAGGACAAACCACAGGAAGAGGCCATGGAGGAAGAAGAAGAGGAGGGGGTGGAGGAGAGAGGTGTGTCACAACCAGTAGTAGCATTTTGGAGGCGTGGCGGTGGGACAACCTCCAACACTACTGCACCTTGTCCTGCATCCTTCCCAGCTGCCAAAAGAGTGACCCAATGGGCCGTGAAAGAAAGGTAACGTCCCTGTCCATGCCTGCTGGACCATGAGTCAGCGGTAATATGCACCTTACCGCTGACCGCCCTGTCCAGCGAGGCCAAGACATTGCCTTCCACATGCCGGTAGAGAGCCGGAATAGCCTTCCGTGAGAAAAAGTGGCGTTTGGGAACCTGCCACTGAGGAACCGCACATTGCACAAACTCACGGAAGGGGGCCGAGTCTACCAACTGAAAAGGCAGCAGTTGAAGCGCTAGCAATTTAGCCAAGCTAGCATTCAACCGCTGGGCATGTGGATGGCTGGGAGTGAACTTCTTTCGACGGTCCAGCAGCTGGGGCAGGGAAATTTGCCTGCTAGAATCGGACGTCGGTGTACTGCTAGCAGAGTGGCCGCAAGTACTTGGCTGTGACACACCTAATTCTACACCTTCATTCCTCTCAGTGCATGTTTCAGAGAGGACTGAAGTTATAGTGGGGTTGGAGATCCCAGCTGATGCGGTGCAAGGAGAGGTCCGCTTTGTTCTTTGGTGTGGGTCTTTCAGGTAGGCTTGCCAACGAGCTGCATGGCAGGTCAACATATGTCTGGTCAGGCATGTGGTACCCAAGCGGCTGATGTTTTGGCCACGCGATATACGCTTGAGACATATGTTGCAAACAGCAGCTGTGCGATCTGATGCACTAGCCTCAAAAAAGGCCCACACCAAAGAACTTTTTGAATGACGGGCAGAGGCAGCGCCCTGCACAGGCGGAGCTCTGCGGTGTGATTCCGTCGGTGTACTGCCCTTACGCTGGCCACCAAAGGGCATCCTGCCTCGTTGGAGATGTGCCTCCTCCTCATCCTCCTCCTCCTCCTCTCTCCTATTAGGCACCCACGTGGAGTCAGTGACCTCATCATCACCTCCCTCCTCATCACTGGAGCCAATCTGGCAGTATGCTGCAGCTGCTGGAACATGACTGCCAGATTGGTGTCCTTCTTGAGCATCCCCTCTGTCTGCTCTCACGCTACTGCCTTCCTCTAGCTGGGTTTCATCATCAGACCCTTCGAAACGCTGGGCATCCTCCTGGAGCATGTACCCAACACTGTGCTGAAACAGTTCGGGGGACTCCTCAGGAGGAGGACATGGTGGGTCTAGGGAAGGAGTGACTGATGATGAGTCTGACATTGATACCAGGGAAGAGGACGCTTTGGCAGCTGCTTTTCCAGTACCCTGAGCCTGGGTGAGAGAGGATGAGGAGGAGGAGGAGGGCTTGGTCATCCACTCTACCAAGTCTTCGGCATGATGTGGCTCAACATGTCCAGCTGCCGAAAAGAAGGACAAGCGTGTCCCATGGCCATGTGCTGATGACAATGCACCGCGTCCACGACCAGCACTGTTGCCCCCAGACACAGAGCCTGCTTGCCCTCTTTTATTGCCTCCTGACTGTCTGCCTCTCCTTGTTTGCCTTCCAGACATTCTAATAGATGGCCTGCAGGGAGATGGGAAAAAAGCAATAAGGGCTACCTTCAGGTGTCCTTCTCTGTCCCTGGAAACAAGGACTTTGACAGTGAAAGAAACTGACACACTCTCCCTACCTACAGTTTTCTGTCCCTAGAAAAAATGTTTTTTTTAAGCACAATTTAGCACAAGGACAATTCACTCACTGTCCTTCCAGGTCCCTGGAAACAAGGACTTTGACAGTGAAAGAAACTGACACACTCTCCCTACCTACAGTTTTCTGTCCCTAGAAATTTTTTTTTTTTTAAGCACAATTTAGCACAAGGAGAATTCACTCACTGTCCTTCCAGGTCCCTGGAAACAAGGACTTTGACAGTGAAAGAAACTGACACACTCTCCCTACCTACAGTTTTCTGTCCCTAGAAAAAATGTTTTTTTTAAGCACAATTTAGCACAAGGACAATTCACTCACTGTCCTTCCAGGTCCCTGGAAACAAGGACTTTGACAGTGAAAGAAACTGACACACTCTCCCTACCTACAGTTTTCTGTCCCTAGAAAAAATGTTTTTTTTTAAGCACAATTTAGCACAAGGACAATTCACTCACTGTCCTTCCAGGTCCCTGGAAACAAGGACTTTGACAGTGAAAGAAACTGACACACTCTCCCTACCTACAGTTTTCTGTCCCTAGAAAAAATGTTTTTTTTAAGCACAATTTAGCACAAGGACAATTCACTCACTGTCCTTCCAGGTCCCTGGAAACAAGGACTTTGACAGTGAAAGAAACTGACACACTCTCCCTACCTACAGTTTTCTGTCCCTAGAAAAAATGTTTTTTTTAAGCACAATTTAGCACAAGGACAATTCACTCACTGTCCTTCCAGGTCCCTGGAAACAAGGACTTTGACAGTGAAAGAAACTGACACACTCTCCCTACCTACAGTTTTCTGTCCCTAGAAAAAATGTTTTTTTTAAGCACAATTTAGCACAAGGAGAATTCACTCACTGTCCTTCCAGGTCCCTGGAAACAAGGACTTTGACAGTGAAAGAAACTGACACACTCTCCCTACCTACAGTTTTCTGTCCCTAGAAAAAATGTTTTTTTTAAGCACAATTTAGCACAAGGACAATTCACTCACTGTCCTTCCAGGTCCCTGGAAACAAGGACTTTGACAGTGAAAGAAACTGACACACTCTCCCTACCTACAGTTTTCTGTCCCTAGAAAAAATGTTTTTTTTAAGCACAATTTAGCACAAGGACAATTCACTCACTGTCCTTCCAGGTCCCTGGAAACAAGGACTTTGACAGTGAAAGAAACTGACACACTCTCCCTACCTACAGTTTTCTGTCCCTAGAAAAAATGTTTTTTTTAAGCACAATTTAGCACAAGGACAATTCACTCACTGTCCTTCCAGGTCCCTGGAAACAAGGACTTTGACAGTGAAAGAAACTGACACACTCTCCCTACCTACAGTTTTCTGTCCCTAGAAAAAATGTTTTTTTTAAGCACAATTTAGCACAAGGAGAATTCACTCACTGTCCTTCCAGGTCCCTGGAAACAAGGACTTTGACAGTGAAAGAAACTGACACACTCTCCCTACCTACAGTTTTCTGTCCCTAGAAAAAATGTTTTTTTTAAGCACAATTTAGCACAAGGACAATTCACTCACTGTCCTTCCAGGTCCCTGGAAACAAGGACTTTGACAGTGAAAGAAACTGACACACTCTCCCTACCTACAGTTTTCTGTCCCTAGAAAAAATGTTTTTTTTAAGCACAATTTAGCACAAGGAGAATTCACTCACTGTCCTTCCAGGTCCCTGGAAACAAGGACTTTGACAGTGAAAGAAACTGACACACTCTCCCTACCTACAGTTTTCTGTCCCTAGAAAAAATGTTTTTTTTAGCACAATTTAGCACAAGGACAATTCACTCACTGTCCTTCCAGGTCCCTGGAAACAAGGACTTTGACAGTGAAAGAAACTGACACACTCTCCCTACCTACAGTTTTCTGTCCCTAGAAAAAATGTTTTTTTTAAGCACAATTTAGCACAAGGACAATTCACTCACTGTCCTTCCAGGTCCCTGGAAACAAGGACTTTGACAGTGAAAGAAACTGACACACTCTCCCTACCTACAATTTTCTGTCCCTAGAAAAAATGTTTTTTTTTAAGCACAATTTAGCACAAGGACAATTCACTCACTGTCCTTCCAGGTCCCTGGAAACAAGGACTTTGACAGTGAAAGAAACTGACACACTCTCCCTACCTACAGTTTTCTGTCCCTAGAAAAAATGTTTTTTTTAAGCACAATTTAGCACAAGGAGAATTCACTCACTGTCCTTCCAGGTCCCTGGAAACAAGGACTTTGACAGTGAAAGAAACTGACACACTCTCCCTACCTACAGTTTTCTGTCCCTAGAAAAAATGTTTTTTTTAAGCACAATTTAGCACAAGGACAATTCACTCACTGTCCTTCCAGGTCCCTGGAAACAAGGACTTTGACAGTGAAAGAAACTGACACACTCTCCCTACCTACAGTTTTCTGTCCCTAGAAAAAATGTTTTTTTTAAGCACAATTTAGCACAAGGACAATTCACTCACTGTCCTTCCAGGTCCCTGGAAACAAGGACTTTGACAGTGAAAGAAACTGACACACTCTCCCTACCTACAGTTTTCTGTCCCTAGAAAAAATGTTTTTTTTAAGCACAATTTAGCACAAGGACAATTCACTCACTGTCCTTCCAGGTCCCTGGAAACAAGGACTTTGACAGTGAAAGAAACTGACACACTCTCCCTACCTACAGTTTTCTGTCCCTAGAAAAAATGTTTTTTTTAAGCACAATTTAGCACAAGGAGAATTCACTCACTGTCCTTCCAGGTCCCTGGAAACAAGGACTTTGACAGTGAAAGAAACTGACACACTCTCCCTACCTACAGTTTTCTGTCCCTAGAAAAAATGTTTTTTTTAAGCACAATTTAGCACAAGGACAATTCACTCACTGTCCTTCCAGGTCCCTGGAAACAAGGACTTTGACAGTGAAAGAAACTGACACACTCTCCCTACCTACAGTTTTCTGTCCCTAGAAAAAATGTTTTTTTTAAGCACAATTTAGCACAAGGACAATTCACTCACTGTCCTTCCAGGTCCCTGGAAACAAGGACTTTGACAGTGAAAGAAACTGACACACTCTCCCTACCTACAGTTTTCTGTCCCTAGAAAAAATGTTTTTTTTTTAAGCACAATTTAGCACAAGGACAATTCACTCACTGTCCTTCCAGGTCCCTGGAAACAAGGACTTTGACAGTGAAAGAAACTGACACACTCTCCCTACCTACAGTTTTCTGTCCCTAGAAAAAATGTTTTTTTTAAGCACAATTTAGCACAAGGACAATTCACTCACTGTCCTTCCAGGTCCCTGGAAACAAGGACTTTGACAGTGAAAGAAACTGACACACTCTCCCTACCTACAGTTTTCTGTCCATAGAAAAAATGTTTTTTTTAAGCACAATTTAGCACAAGGACAATTCACTCACTGTCCTTCCAGGTCCCTGGAAACAAGGACTTTGACAGTGAAAGAAACTGACACACTCTCCCTACCTACAGTTTTCTGTCCCTAGAAAAAATGTTTTTTTTTTAAGCACAATTTAGCACAAGGACAATTCACTCACTGTCCTTCCAGGTCCCTGGAAACAAGGACTTTGACAGTGAAAGAAACTGACACACTCTCCCTACCTACAGTTTTCTGTCCCTAGAAAAAATGTTTTTTTTAAGCACAATTTAGCACAAGGACAATTCACTCACTGTCCTTCCAGGTCCCTGGAAACAAGGACTTTGACAGTGAAAGAAACTGACACACTCTCCCTACCTACAGTTTTCTGTCCCTAGAAAAAATGTTTTTTTTAAGCACAATTTAGCACAAGGACAATTCACTCACTGTCCTTCCAGGTCCCTGGAAACAAGGACTTTGACAGTGAAAGAAACTGACACACTCTCCCTACCTACAGTTTTCTGTCCCTAGAAAAAATGTTTTTTTTAAGCACAATTTAGCACAAGGAGAATTCACTCACTGTCCTTCCAGGTCCCTGGAAACAAGGACTTTGACAGTGAAAGAAACTGACACACTCTCCCTACCTACAGTTTTCTGTCCCTAGAAAAAATGTTTTTTTTAAGCACAATTTAGCACAAGGAGAATTCACTCACTGTCCTTCCAGGTCCCTGGAAACAAGGACTTTGACAGTGAAAGAAACTGACACACTCTCCCTACCTACAGTTTTCTGTCCCTAGAAAAAATGTTTTTTTTAAGCACAATTTAGCACAAGGACAATTCACTCACTGTCCTTCCAGGTCCCTGGAAACAAGGACTTTGACAGTGAAAGAAACTGACACACTCTCCCTACCTACAGTTTTCTGTCCCTAGAAAAAATGTTTTTTTTAAGCACAATTTAGCACAAGGACAATTCACTCACTGTCCTTCCAGGTCCCTGGAAACAAGGACTTTGACAGTGAAAGAAACTGACACACTCTCCCTACCTACAGTTTTCTGTCCCTAGAAAAAATGTTTTTTTTAAGCACAATTTAGCACAAGGAGAATTCACTCACTGTCCTTCCAGGTCCCTGGAAACAAGGACTTTGACAGTGAAAGAAACTGACACACTCTCCCTACCTACAGTTTTCTGTCCCTAGAAAAAATGTTTTTTTTAAGCACAATTTAGCACAAGGAGAATTCACTCACTGTCCTTCCAGGTCCCTGGAAACAAGGACTTTGACAGTGAAAGAAACTGACACACTCTCCCTACCTACAGTTTTCTGTCCCTAGAAAAAATGTTTTTTTTAAGCACAATTTAGCACAAGGAGAATTCACTCACTGTCCTTCCAGGTCCCTGGAAACAAGGACTTTGACAGTGAAAGAAACTGACACACTCTCCCTACCTACAGTTTTCTGTCCCTAGAAAAAATGTTTTTTTTAAGCACAATTTAGCACAAGGACAATTCACTCACTGTCCTTCCAGGTCCCTGGAAACAAGGACTTTGACAGTGAAAGAAACTGACACACTCTCCCTACCTACAGTTTTCTGTCCCTAGAAAAAATGTTTTTTTTAAGCACAATTTAGCACAAGGACAATTCACTCACTGTCCTTCCAGGTCCCTGGAAACAAGGACTTTGACAGTGAAAGAAACTGACACACTCTCCCTACCTACAGTTTTCTGTCCCTAGAAAAAATGATTTTTTTAAGCACAATTTAGCACAAGGACAATTCACTCACTGTCCTTCCAGGTCCCTGGAAACAAGGACTTTGACAGTGAAAGAAACTGACACACTCTCCCTACCTACAGTTTTCTGTCCCTAGAAAAAATGTTTTTTTTAAGCACAATTTAGCACAAGGAGAATTCACTCACTGTCCTTCCAGGTCCCTGGAAACAAGGACTTTGACAGTGAAAGAAACTGACACACTCTCCCTACCTACAGTTTTCTGTCCCTAGAAAAAATGTTTTTTTTAAGCACAATTTAGCACAAGGACAATTCACTCACTGTCCTTCCAGGTCCCTGGAAACAAGGACTTTGACAGTGAAAGAAACTGACACACTCTCCCTACCTACAGTTTTCTGTCCCTAGAAAAAATGTTTTTTTTAAGCACAATTTAGCACAAGGACAATTCACTCACTGTCCTTCCAGGTCCCTGGAAACAAGGACTTTGACAGTGAAAGAAACTGACACACTCTCCCTACCTACAGTTTTCTGTCCCTAGAAAAAATGTTTTTTTTAAGCACAATTTAGCACAAGGACAATTCACTCACTGTCCTTCCAGGTCCCTGGAAACAAGGACTTTGACAGTGAAAGAAACTGACACACTCTCCCTACCTACAGTTTTCTGTCCCTAGAAAAAATGTTTTTTTTAAGCACAATTTAGCACAAGGACAATTCACTCACTGTCCTTCCAGGTCCCTGGAAACAAGGACTTTGACAGTGAAAGAAACTGACACACTCTCCCTACCTACAGTTTTCTGTCCCTAGAAAAAATGTTTTTTTTAAGCACAATATAGCACAAGCACAAAACACACTGACACTCTCCCTACCTATCCTTCTCTTTCCCTAAACTAAAGGAATCCAGGTTAAGCAAGAAAGAAATAAAAGTCACTGTCCCTGCCTATGCTGCTCTATCCCTGCTCCGGAACACACTACACTAGGCCGCCGTGCTGGCGGCCTTTTATAGTGTGGGGCGTGTACTAAACACCCTCAGCAATAATTGGCCACAGGCATCCTGCCTGTGGCCAATCATTGCTCTCCTCGCTGCCGGCGCTGTGATTGGCCAAGCATGCGGGGTCACAGTGCATGCTTGGCCAATCACAGCGCCTGGATGACACTGCGATGGCGTAGTGCATTGTGGGCCGTTCGCGTCACTCGAATTTGGCGCGAACGGCCCAAATCGTTCGATCTTCGTCGAACGATCGAACAGCCGATGTTCGAGTCGAACGTATGTTCGACTCGAACACGAAGCTCATCCCTACTGCTGAGAAGAAAATATAGGAGCTCTGTTTGCTGCCACTAACACACTAGAAGTCCTATGGGTGCTGCTGAGAAGAAAATATAGGAGCTCTGTTTGCTGCCACTAACACACTAGAAGTCCTATGGGTGCTGCTGAGAAGAAAATATAGGAGCTCTGTTTGCTGCCACTAACACACTAGAAGTCCTATGGGTGCTGCTGAGAAGAAAATATAGGAGCTCTGTTTGCTGCCACTAACACACTAGAAGTCCTATGGGTGCTGCTGAGAAGAAAATATAGGAGCTCTGTGTGATGCCACTAACACACTAGAAGTCCTATGGGTGCTGCTGAGAAGAAAATATAGGAGCTCTGTTTGCTGCCACTAACACACTAGAAGTCCTATGGGTGCTGCTGAGAAGAAAATATAGGAGCTCTGTTTGCTGCCACTAACACACTAGAAGTCCTATGGGTGCTGCTGAGAAGAAAATATAGGAGCTCTGTTTGCTGCCACTAACACACTAGAAGTCCTATGGGTGCTGCTGAGAAGAAAATATAGGAGCTCTGTGTGATGCCACTAACACACTAGAAGTCCTATGGGTGCTGCTGAGAAGAAAATATAGGAGCTCTGTTTGCTGCCACTAACACACTAGAAGTCCTATGGGTGCTGCTGAGAAGAAAATATAGGAGCTCTGTTTGCTGCCACTAACACACTAGAAGTCCTATGGGTGCTGCTGAGAAGAAAATATAGGAGCTCTGTTTGCTGCCACTAACACACTAGAAGTCCTATGGGTGCTGCTGAGAAGAAAATATAGGAGCTCTGTGTGATGCCACTAACACACTAGAAGTCCTATGGGTGCTGCTGAGAAGAAAATATAGGAGCTCTGTTTGCTGCCACTAACACACTAGAAGTCCTATGGGTGCTGCTGAGAAGAAAATATAGGAGCTCTGTGTGATGCCACTAACACACTAGAAGTCCTATGGGTGCTGCTGAGAAGAAAATATAGGAGCTCTGTTTGCTGCCACTAACACACTAGAAGTCCTATGGGTGCTGCTGAGAAGAAAATATAGGAGCTCTGTTTGCTGCCACTAACACACTAGAAGTCCTATGGGTGCTGCTGAGAAGAAAATATAGGAGCTCTGTTTGCTGCCACTAACACACTAGAAGTCCTATGGGTGCTGCTGAGAAGAAAATATAGGAGCTCTGTGTGATGCCACTAACACACTAGAAGTCCTATGGGTGCTGCTGAGAAGAAAATATAGGAGCTCTGTTTGCTGCCACTAACACACTAGAAGTCCTATGGGTGCTGCTGAGAAGAAAATATAGGAGCTCTGTTTGCTGCCACTAACACACTAGAAGTCCTATGGGTGCTGCTGAGAAGAAAATATAGGAGCTCTGTTTGCTGCCACTAACACACTAGAAGTCCTATGGGTGCTGCTGAGAAGAAAATATAGGAGCTCTGTTTGCTGCCACTAACACACTAGAAGTCCTATAGGTGCTGCTGAGAAGAAAATATAGGAGCTCTGTTTGCTGCCACTAACACACTAGAAGTCCTATGGGTGCTGCTGAGAAGAAAATATAGGAGCTCTGTGTGATGCCACTAACACACTAGAAGTCCTATGGGTGCTGCTGAGAAGAAAATATAGGAGCTCTGTTTGCTGCCACTAACACACTAGAAGTCCTATGGGTGCTGCTGAGAAGAAAATATAGGAGCTCTGTTTGCTGCCACTAACACACTAGAAGTCCTATGGGTGCTGCTGAGAAGAAAATATAGGAGCTCTGTGTGATGCCACTAACACACTAGAAGTCCTATGGGTGCTGCTGAGATGAAAATATAGGAACTCTGTGTGATGCCACTAACACATTAGAAGTCCTATGGGTGCTGCTGAGAAGAAAATATAGGAGCTCTGTTTGCTGCCACTAACACACTAGAAGTCCTATGGGTGCTGCTGAGAAGAAAATATAGGAGCTCTGTGTGATGCCACTAACACACTAGAAGTCCTATGGGTGCTGCTGAGAAGAAAATATAGGAGCTCTGTTTGCTGCCACTAACACACTAGAAGTCCTATGGGTGCTGCTGAGAAGAAAATATAGGAGCTCTGTTTGCTGCCACTAACACACTAGAAGTCCTATGGGTGCTGCTGAGAAGAAAATATAGGAGCTCTGTTTGCTGCCACTAACACACTAGAAGTCCTATGGGTGCTGCTGAGAAGAAAATATAGGAGCTCTGTTTGCTGCCACTAACACACTAGAAGTCCTATGGGTGCTGCTGAGAAGAAAATATAGGAGCTCTGTTTGCTGCCACTAACACACTAGAAGTCCTATGGGTGCTGCTGAGAAGAAAATATAGGAGCTCTGTGTGATGCCACTAACACACTAGAAGTCCTATGGGTGCTGCTGAGAAGAAAATATAGGAGCTCTGTTTGCTGCCACTAACACACTAGAAGTCCTATGGGTGCTGTTGGGGTGCAATGCTGTGCTAACAGCACTGCGGTTGGTACTACTGCAATACTGTACTAACAGTAAGCACGCACCAGACTAATCCCCAGCAGCAGCTAATAACACACTAACTGTGCAATCAGCAGCAATGAACGATCAATGACTTAGGTAGCAATGGTTTAGCAAAGAAATAGCCAATGGTTTAGCAAAGAAGAGCAAATCTTTCAGTATCAAGCAAAGACAGAATCAGCAGACTAATCTCTCCTAAAGCCGGAACTCATGTGACCGGGGCCGATGGCGTGGCGGCCTTTTAAATGGTGGGGCGTGTACTAAAGCCCCTGAGCTGTAATTGGCTACAGCCGTCCTGCCTGTAGCCAATTATTGCTCTCCGAGTTTCGGGCGCTGTGATTGGCCAAGCATGCGGGGTCACAGTGCATGCTTGGCCAATCATCAGCCAGCAATGCACTGCGCCGGCCGCGCCGGCCGCAATGCATTGCGGGGCCGCTCGCATCACACGAATGTGATGCGAACGGCCCAAATAGTTCTGGGCTCGACGAGCGAGCGAACGCCCGATGCTCGATTCGAACATGGGTTCGAATCGAGCACCGGGCCCATCCCTACTTGGAAGGTACTCTATACCACCTGGTCAGAACCTTATAACTATTCTCCTGCATTTTCGTATCAACCGTGCTCGAATGTGTGAGGCTATATAGGTGGTCTAACTGAGGTTCAGTGAAGACATGCTGAAGGTCCCTCTCCCACTCCCCAATGAATCCTGGCTTCCCCTCAGTATGCAAGGATTGCAACAAATCATATAAAACAGAAATGGCATGGGGGATAGCAGAGGAAGACATACATAAGCGTTCGAAGGGAGAGGCCAAGGTAGGGGACCGAAACTCTTGGGGCAGGCTTGAGATAAAGTGCTGGAGCTGTCTATAACGCCACTCATGCATTAGGAAGGGGCCATACTGTTCTCGGAGAGTGGCCAGTGGTAGCAGGCCCTGATCTTGAACAAATCTGCCACATCTGGACTCTCCATCCACCGCCCAGGTCCGGAAGAAGGAAGGTTTTCCCCTGGAGTGAGCCATGGGAAGTCCCCTAAGGGTGCCAAAGGGGAAGTCGGAAGAGCGAGCTTCCCCCGCTTGTTCAATGTGTCCCAAGTCGCTAGAGCATGGGCGACCAGTGGAGAAACCAGCACTGAGAGACCCCTATTTTCCCGGGGAACCCATGGGGCATGTGACAGGTTACGACCCGCTAAGAATTTGTCAAGGGATACCCAGAGCTTATAAGGGACATTATGATACCAATCCAGAATTCGTTGTAGGGCAACAGCCTCATAATACCTGCGGACTACAGGGACCCCCATACCTCCCCTTTTCTTAGGGCGTTGTATCGTGCGGAGGGTTGGGACACTATCCGCTCCAAATATATTGTATGAACGGGCTATTGAGGGTTGAGAAGAAAGTCTTAGGCAAAGTGATCGGCACCATCTGCTGGAAAAACAGAATACGAGGTATCATATTCATCTAAAGGACACCGACTCCATGAAAAAGCAGCCCTGTCCCATCTTTTCGAATCCACTTTGATAGTGGAGAGCAGTGGTGCGTAGTTGCAGTCGTAGAGCCGTGAACTGCTTGTGGGCAGATAAACCCCCAAGTATTTCAGGGAAGTCGGACACCAAGTAAATGAGAATGCAGATTGCAGCTGTGTACGCAAGCTCGTGGGGATGTTCAGTGACAGGATCTCGGACTTGTTGCAATTTATCTTAAAATTGGACAGTAGGTTAAATTCTTTGAGCTCTGCCATGATGTTAGGCAGCGATATCAGGGGGTCAGAAACGTAAAACAGGACATCGTCCGCGTATGCAGATATTTTATGCTCCGTCTGACCTACCGTAAAACCTTTGATATCATTATTAAGGCGAATCCTATTAAGCAGGGGTTCGAGGGTTAGGGCAAAAATGAGAGGGGATAGTGGACATCCCTGACGTGTCCCATTAATAATCGGTAAGGCGTCGGACAGTAGCCCATTCACCTTCACCTTGGCAGTCAGAGAGCTATACAGGGAAGATATCCATACTAGCATGTTGGGGCCCAATCAAAGCCTGGCCAGCACCGTTCTCAAATAGGTCCAATCCACCCTGTCAAATGCCTTCTCGGCATCTATGGAAAGCAAGAGACAGGGGTGAGACGTCGCCCGTGATTCAACCCAGTGAATCAGTTGGAGTGCTCTATTAGAATTGTCCCTGGCCTCCCTACCCATAATGAACCCTGTCTGGTCAGGGTGAATGACCGTCGGAAGTATCGGCTTGCGTCTATTGGCCAGTATTTTGGCCAGAATCTTAATGTCGGTGTTTAGAAGCGAAATAGGCCTATCATTTCCCAGTAAGGTGTGATCCTTTCCCTTCTTTGGGAGGACTGTGATATGGGCCATCAGCGCCCCAGGAGGCATTGCCGTTCCGGAGGCTAAAGCTGTGAAGTAAGCACACATGGGGCTAGAAAGCACTTCGGAGTACTTCTTATAGTAGGCATTCGTGTAGCCATCAGGACCAGGGCTTTTTCCATTGGGAAGGTCTTTCACCACCACCTGAATTTCTGATATGGAGATGGGAGCGTCCAGCTGTTTGCCAACTGAGGCCTCCAGCTGCGGGAATTGGGCCTCCGCAAGATATTGGAGAATTCGGTCAACCCGTTGGGAGTCCGCTACACCAGGTAAAGTATCTTGGAGATGATATAGCTGGGCACAATAATCTCTAAAGGCGCTAGCCATTTTCGAGGAGTGGACGACTGATGCCCCCGTCGAGAAGGTGAGTTTATGTACGTGTCCTGAAGCAAATTGGCTCTTAAGAGCCCTTGCCAGCAACCTCCCGCATTTATTACCAAATTCGTAGAATTTGTGTGCCAAGTGAAGAACGTGTGCCTTAATTTTGGTGTCCAGTAGGGATGAGCTTCGTGTTCGAGTCGAACATACGTTCGACTCGAACATCGGCTGTTCGATCGTTCGACGAAGATCGAACGATTTGGGCCGTTCGCGCCAAATTTGAGTGACGCGAACGGCCCACAATGCACTACGCCATCGCAGTGTCATCCAGGCGCTGTGATTGGCCAAGCATGCACTGTGACCCCGCATGCTTGGCCAATCACAGCGCCGGCAGCGAGGAGAGCAATGATTGGCCACAGGCAGGATGCCTGTGGCCAATTATTGCTGAGGGTGTTTAGTACACGCCCCACACTATAAAAGGCCGCCAGCACGGCGGCCTAGTGTAGTGTGTTCCGGAGCAGGGAAAGACAAGCATAGGCAGGGACAGTGACATTTATTTCTTTCTTGCTTAACCTGGATTCCTTTAGTTTAGGGAAAGAGAAGGATAGGTAGGGAGAGTGTCAGTGTGTTTTACTGTGCGAGTCCTTGTTTCTAGGGACAAAGAAGGAAAGTGAGGGGATTTCTCCTTGTGCTATAGTGTGCTTTAAAAAAACATTTTTTCTAGGGACAGAAAACTGTAGGTAGGGAGAGTGTCAGTTTCTTTCACTGTGCCAGTCCTTGTTTCTAGGGACAAAGAAGGAAAGTGAGGGGAATTCTCCTTGTGCTATAGTGTGCTTTAAAAAAACATTTTTTCTAGGGACAGAAAACTGTAGGTAGGGAGAGTGTCAGTTTCTTTCACTGTGCCAGTCCTTGTTTCTAGGGACAAAGAAGGAAAGTGAGGGGATTTCTCCTTGTGCTATAGTGTGCTTTAAAAAAACATTTTTTCTAGGGACAGAAAACTGTAGGTAGGGAGAGTGTCAGTTTCTTTCACTGTGCCAGTCCTTGTTTCTAGGGACAAAGAAGGAAAGTGAGGGGAATTCTCCTTGTGCTATAGTGTGCTTTAAAAAAACATTTTTTCTAGGGACAGAAAACTGTAGGTAGGGAGAGTGTCAGTTTCTTTCACTGTGCCAGTCCTTGTTTCTAGGGACAAAGAAGGAAAGTGAGGGGATTTCTCCTTGTGCTATAGTGTGCTTTAAAAAAACATTTTTTCTAGGGACAGAAAACTGTAGGTAGGGAGAGTGTCAGTTTCTTTCACTGTGCCAGTCCTTGTTTCTAGGGACAAAGAAGGAAAGTGAGGGGAATTCTCCTTGTGCTATAGTGTGCTTTAAAAAAACATTTTTTCTAGGGACAGAAAACTGTAGGTAGGGAGAGTGTCAGTTTCTTTCACTGTGCCAGTCCTTGTTTCTAGAGACAAAGAAGGAAAGTGAGGGGAATTCTCCTTGTGCTATAGTGTGCTTTAAAAAACCATTTTTTCTAGGGACAGAAAACTGTAGGTAGGGAGAGTGTCAGTTTCTTTCACTGTGCCAGTCCTTGTTTCTAGGGACAAAGAAGGAAAGTGAGGGGATTTCTCCTTGTGCTATAGTGTGCTTTAAAAAAACATTTTTTCTAGGGACAGAAAACTGTAGGTAGGGAGAGTGTCAGTTTCTTTCACTGTGCCAGTCCTTGTTTCTAGGGACAAAGAAGGAAAGTGAGGGGAATTCTCCTTGTGCTATAGTGTGCTTTAAAAAAACATTTTTTCTAGGGACAGAAAACTGTAGGTAGGGAGAGTGTCAGTTTCTTTCACTGTGCCAGTCCTTGTTTCTAGGGACAAAGAAGGAAAGTGAGGGGATTTCTCCTTGTGCTATAGTGTGCTTTAAAAAAACATTTTTTCTAGGGACAGAAAACTGTAGGTAGGGAGAGTGTCAGTTTCTTTCACTGTGCCAGTCCTTGTTTCTAGGGACAAAGAAGGAAAGTGAGGGGAATTCTCCTTGTGCTATAGTGTGCTTTAAAAAAACATTTTTTCTAGGGACAGAAAACTGTAGGTAGGGAGAGTGTCAGTTTCTTTCACTGTGCCAGTCCTTGTTTCTAGGGACAAAGAAGGAAAGTGAGGGGATTTCTCCTTGTGCTATAGTGTGCTTTAAAAAAACATTTTTTCTAGGGACAGAAAACTGTAGGTAGGGAGAGTGTCAGTTTCTTTCACTGTGCCAGTCCTTGTTTCTAGGGACAAAGAAGGAAAGTGAGGGGAATTCTCCTTGTGCTATAGTGTGCTTTAAAAAAACATTTTTTCTAGGGACAGAAAACTGTAGGTAGGGAGAGTGTCAGTTTCTTTCACTGTGCCAGTCCTTGTTTCTAGGGACAAAGAAGGAAAGTGAGGGGATTTCTTCTTGTGCTATAGTGTGCTTTAAAAAAACATTTTTTCTAGGGACAGAAAACTGTAGGTAGGGAGAGTGTCAGTTTCTTTCACTGTGCCAGTCCTTGTTTCTAGGGACAAAGAAGGAAAGTGAGGGGAATTCTCCTTGTGCTATAGTGTGCTTTAAAAAAACATTTTTTCTAGGGACAGAAAACTGTAGGTAGGGAGAGTGTCAGTTTCTTTCACTGTGCCAGTCCTTGTTTCTAGGGACAAAGAAGGAAAGTGAGGGGAATTCTCCTTGTGCTATAGTGTGCCAAAGCATTCCTCATCAACCATCTTTGAAATCCTTGTTTTTTGGACAGTCAGGGAAATTGTCGTTGTGCTATTCTGTGCAAAAGCAATAATCCTCAACCATATTTAGAAATCCTTAAGTAAAGGGACAGAGAAGGACACCTGAAGGTAGCCCTTATTGCTTTTTTCCCATCTCCCTGCAGGCCATCTATTAGAATGTCTGGAAGGCAAACAAGGAGAGGCAGACAGTCAGGAGGCAATAAAAGAGGGCAAGCAGGCTCTGTGTCTGGGGGCAACAGTGCTGGTCGTGGACGCGGTGCATTGTCATCAGCACATGGCCATGGGACACGCTTGTCCTTCTTTTCGGCAGCTGGACATGTTGAGCCACATCATGCCGAAGACTTGGTAGAGTGGATGACCAAGCCCTCCTCCTCCTCCTCATCCTCTCTCACCCAGGCTCAGGGTACTGGCAAAGCAGCTGCCAAAGCGTCCTCTTCCCTGGTATCAATGTCAGACTCATCATCAGTCACTCCTTCCCTAGACCCACCATGTCCTCCTCCTGAGGAGTCCCCCGAACTGTTTGAGCACAGTGTTGGGTACATGCTCCAGGAGGATGCCCAGCGTTTCGAAGGGTCTGATGATGAAACCCAGCTACAGGAAGGCAGTAGCGTGAGAGCAGACAGAGGGGATGCTCAAGAAGGACACCAATCTGGCAGTCATGTTCCAGCAGCTGCAGCATACTGCCAGATTGGCTCCAGTGATGAGGAGGGAGGGGATGATGAGGTCACTGACTCCACGTGGGTGCCTAATAGGAGAGAGGAGGAGGAGGAGGATGAGGAGGAGGCACATCTCCAACGAGGCAGGATGCCCTTTGGTGGCCAGCGTAAGGGCAGTACACCGACGGAATCACACCGCAGAGCTCCGCCTGTGCAGGGCGCTGCCTCTGCCCGTCATTCAAAAAGTTCCTTGGTGTGGGCCTTTTTTGAGGCTAGTGCATCAGATCGCACAGCTGCTGTTTGCAACATATGTCTCAAGCGTATATCGCGTGGCCAAAACATCAGCCGCTTGGGTACCACATGCCTGACCAGACATATGTTGACCTGCCATGCAGCTCGTTGGCAAGCCTACCTCAAAGACCCACACCAAAGAACAAAGCGGACCTCTCCTTGCACCGCATCAGCTGGGATCTCCAACCCCACTATAACTTCAGTCCTCTCTGAAACATGCACTGAGAGGAATGAAGGTGTAGAATTAGGTGTGTCACAGCCAAGTACTTGCGGCCACTCTGCTAGCAGTACACCGACGTCCGATTCTAGCAGGCAAATTTCCCTGCCCCAGCTGCTGGACCGTCGAAAGAAGTTCACTCCCAGCCATCCACATGCCCAGCGGTTGAATGCTAGCTTGGCTAAATTGCTAGCGCTTCAACTGCTGCCTTTTCAGTTGGTAGACTCGGCCCCCTTCCGTGAGTTTGTGCAATGTGCGGTTCCTCAGTGGCAGGTTCCCAAACGCCACTTTTTCTCACGGAAGGCTATTCCGGCTCTCTACCGGCATGTGGAAGGCAATGTCTTGGCCTCGCTGGACAGGGCGGTCAGCGGTAAGGTGCATATTACCGCTGACTCATGGTCCAGCAGGCATGGACAGGGACGTTACCTTTCTTTCACGGCCCATTGGGTCACTCTTTTGGCAGCTGGGAAGGATGCAGGACAAGGTGCAGTAGTGTTGGAGGTTGTTCCACCGCCACGCCTCCAAAATGCTACTACTGGTTGTGACACACCTCTCTCCTCCACCCCCTCCTCTTCTTCTTCCTCCATGGCCTCTTCCTGTGGTTTGTCCTATGAACCAGCGGTGCTCCGTAGCCGTTCACGGGGCTACGCAAGTACGCAGGCAAAAAGATGCCATGCCGTGCTTGCGCTGGTGTGTTTGGGGGACAGAAGCCACACTGGGGCAGAGGTCCTGTCTGCTCTGCAGGGCCAGGCCGAGAGGTGGTTGACGCCACGCCAGCTTAAGCCAGGAATGGTGGTTTGCGACAATGGCACCAACCTCCTCTCCACCCTCCGACAGGGACAACTGACCCATGTGCCCTGTGTGGCTCACGTCCTTAACCTGGTGGTGCAGCGGTTCTTGGGCAGGTACCCGGGCTTACAGGATGTCCTGAGGCAGGCCAGGAAAGTCTGTGTGCATTTCCGCAGATCTTATAATGCCAGTGCTCGCCTGGCTGAGCTGCAAAAGGAGTTGAACCTGCCCAAGAACCGCCTTATATGTGACATGCCCACCAGGTGGAACTCAACGTTGGCCATGCTGCAGCGGCTGCACACGCAGCAGAGGGCCATCAATGAGTACCTGTGCGACTACGGCACCAGGACAGGGTCAGGGGAGCTTGGTTTTTTTTCTCCACGCCAGTGGGGCATGATCAGGGATGCATGCACTGTCCTGGCACCATTTGAGGAGGCCACGAGGATGGTGAGCAGTGACAGTGCATGCATCAGTGACACTGTACCTCTTGTCCACCTGTTGGAGCACACGCTGCGTGGAATAATGGACAGGGCACTTGAGGCAGAACAGAGGCAGGAAGAGGAGGACTTCCTTGCCTCTCAAGGCCCCCTTTACCCAGACAGTGTTCCTTCTGTCCCACCCATCGCACAGGAAGAGGAAGAGGAGGAGGAGGAGGAGGAGGAGGAGGATTGTGTCAGCATGGAGGTGGAGGCTGGCACTCAGCATCATCAGCAGCAGTCTTTTAGGGATGATTTACAGTCCCAAGAAACCAGTGGACTTGTACGTGGCTGGGAGGAGGTGGCTGCGGATCATGTCGTCCTTAGTGACCCAGAGGACTCCGGAGCGAATGCCTCAGCAAACCTACGCTGCATGGCCTCCCTGATCCTGCAAAGTCTGCGGAAGGATCCTCGTATTCTTCGGATCAAGGAGAGGGACCATTACTGGCTGGCCACTCTCCTTGATCCACGGTACAAGGGTAAGGTTGCGGACCTTATGTTACCTTCGCAGAGGGAGCAGAGGATGAGACAACTCCGGGAGGCCTTGCAGAAAGGTCTGTGCAACGCGTTCCCAGAGACTGGGAGGTTACAAACTCCTGGTCCTGGACAACGAGTTGCTGAGGCTTCGGCCAGTCAAAGAAGGAGCGGTGGGGAAGGTGGCCGTCTGACCGATGCATTCAGACAATTCTTTAGTCCGCAGCCCCAAAGTATGATCGGTTCCAGCAACCATCGCCAGCGTCTGATAAACATGGTGCAGGAATATCTAGGGGCAAGGTCAGACTTGGACACCTTCCCCACCGAAAATCCTCTGGCTTACTGGGTCTTGAGGATGGATCACTGGCCAGAGCTTGCACAGTATGCAATTGAGCTACTGGCCTGTCCTGCATCCAGCGTTCTTTCGGAACGCACATTCAGTGCTGCTGGAGGATTTGTCATGGATCACAGGGAGCGCCTGTCCACCGACTCGGTTGATCGACTGACTTTCATCAAGATGAACCAGTCTTGGATCACCACCAGCTACCACACACCTGATGCTGATATAACAGACTAATTGATTTTAACATGTCACATCCCTTCAAGACTGATGCTGATGCTGAGTGCCTGTGCTGTTATGTTGACTGGCTATCCTCCTCCTCCGAGTCCTCAATGATACGATTGATGATGATAGCTTGGAAGATCATTTTTGTTTATGGGTGCCGCCACCAGTGGCTAAGGCCCAATTTTTCAGCCCCTGTTTTACAGGGGCGTGTAATTACAATTTTTTTAGCAATAATTTGCCATAGGGCTCATTGCTGTGCTCCAAGTACAGTATCTGTGAGGGGTTGGAGTGTTGTGGCACCAGTGCCTAAGGCCCAATTTTTCAGCCCCTGTTTAACAGGGGCGTGTCATTACAATTTTTGAAGCAATAGTTTGCAACAGGGCTCATTGCTGTGCTCCAAGTACAGTATCTGTGAGGGGTTGTAGTGTTGTGCCACCAGTGCCTAAGGCCCAATTTTTCAGCCCCTGTTCAACAGGGGCATGCAATTACAATTCTTGATCTAATAATTCACAGCAGGGCCCATTGCTGCACCCACCAAGAGTAACTCTGAGGGCTTACAGTGTTGTGGCAACGCCACCACCACCACCACCACGAAAGGCCCAATTTTTCAGCCCCTGTTCAAAAGGGGCATGTAATTACAATTCTTGATCTAATAATTCACAGCAGGGCCCATTGCTGCACCCACCAAGAGTAACTCTGAGGGCTTACAGTGTTGTGGCAACACCACCACCACCACCACCACCACGAAAGGCCCAATTTTTCAGCCCCTGTTCAACAGGGGCATGCAATTACAATTCTTGATCTAATAATTCACAGCAGGGCCCATTGCTGCACCCACCAAGAGTAACTCTGAGGGCTTACAGTGTTGTGGCAACGCCACCACCACCACCACCACGAAAGGCCCAATTTTTCAGCCCCTGTTCAAAAGGGGCATGTAATTACAATTCTTGATCTAATAATTCACAGCAGGGCCCATTCCTGCACCCACCAAGAGTAACTCTGAGGGCTTACAGTGTTGTGGCAACACCACCACCACCACCACCACCACGAAAGGCCCAATTTTTCAGCCCCTGTTCAACAGGGGCATGCAATTACAATTCTTGATCTAATAATTCACAGCAGGGCCCATTGCTGCACCCACCAAGAGTAACTGTCAGGGCTTACAGTGCTGTGGCACCAGCACCACCATCAAAGGCCCAATTTTTACTACCACTGTTCAACAATTATATGTAATTAAAATTCCTGATATAATAGTTGACAGCAGGGCGTTCCAGCACCAACCAAGAGTAACTGTGAGTGCTTACAGTGTTGTGCCAACACCAACAACTAAGGGGCCTATTTCTGCAGAGTATATACGGCAGGTCCCTACTTTCAAACATCCAACTTACAAACGACTCCTACTTGCAAACGCAAGAAGATAACAGGAAGTGAGAGGAAATCTACCACTAGGAAGGAAAATTCTCTCCTGTAAGAATAAATATGGGAGAAAGGTGTCTCCTCTGTACTGATGCTTTATCAGCAATCCTTGTTTCAAGAAAAACACCACATTTCAAAAACAGTTGTCATTGGGACGGAAAGTGAGGTGAAATGTTCTGAACAGGGGCACAGACAGCAAAACAAATGTTACAGGGGTGATAACCCTTACCTATGTTTTCCAAAAAGTTTAAAAATAGATTTTTGGGCTGGAGCTACACTTCAACAATGTACCTGTTGAAAATTACAAACAGATTCTACATAAGAACAAACCTACAGTCCCTGTCTTGTATGCACCGCCTGTATACGGCTGTTCAGAGTATATAGGGCCTTTTTTATTTTATGTGCGGGGTTCCCCTTAATATCCATACAAGACCCAAAGGGGCTGGTAATGGGCTGGGGTAGGGGGGGGGGGGTCATGGGGTAGCTATGCCATTTTTCTTAAAGATTTTCATCCATATTACCGGGACCAGACATTACATTAAAGCCGCAAGCAGTTTTAAATGGCTTTTTTTTCCTTTAGAAGTGTCATTTTGTGCAGGGACAGTTCTAAACACGGGAAACACGTGGCACTTCACAGGCATACTTTAGACACCCCCCAGGTACGATATTTAAAGGAATATTTGACTTTTTTTTTTTCACTTTATGCATCATTAAAATGACTGCTCCCGAAAAACGACCGTTTTTAAAACTTCTTTTTGCATTGATACATGTCCCCTGGTGCAGAACCCGGGTTCCCAAACCCTTTTTAGGACAATAACATGCATAATAGTTGTTATAATTAGCACTTTAGAATTCGAACGTTCGCATCCATTGTATTTAATAGGGTTCTAATGTTCGTATGAACTTTCGGTCCGTTCGCGGGTTCTGGTGCGAACCGAACCCGGGGGTGTTCGGCTCATCACTAGTGTCCAGTAGTGTAGCTAATTCCTGTCTAAGGGAATGTAATTCCGACGCCAATTCAGAAGTGACTTTGTTCTTGTGTGTAAGTTCCGCCGCCCTTATTTTGGCCAAGAGGGCCTGCAGTTCACACTCCCTGGCTTTCTTCAATCTCGCCCCCTGGGATATTAGCTCCCCTCGAACCACTGCTTTATGTCCCTCCCATACAGAGCCCATGCCAACTTCGCCTGGTTTATTCTCCACGAAGTACAGAGAAATGGTATCCGACACCTGTTTTTGAGCGACCGCATCATCCAAGATGCCATCATTCAAACGCCAGCTCCATGTCCGTGCCTCCATTGACAGGGGACCCAGGGAGATGGAGACCGGCGCATGATCCGAAATGGTATTGGAACCAATGGAGGCACCAGCTAGTGAGTCCAGGGAGTACTGATCCATCAATAAGAGGTCAATATGGGTATATACGTTGTGCGTGGCCGAGAAGTAGCTATAATCCCTCCCTGTTGGGTGGAGTAGTCTCCAGCAGTCCACCAAATGGTGCGTCTGCAGGGACTTCCTAAAATGTTTCAGAAATGCAAATGAGTGGGTTGAGCGACCCGAGGATGTGTTAGTTTGGTTGTCAGGGCTAACATTAAAGCCCCCCCCTAGGATGAGCTGGCCCTCCCGGAAGGCGGACAGAGACCCCAGAACAGAGTCCAAGAAGGTAAGCTGCTTGCTATTAGGTGTGTACACAGCTGCAAATGTAAACCTGTGGTTAAAAATGGTGCCCTTGACAAACACAAACAGGCCTTCAGGGTCCAGCAATTGGTCCGTCATAACAAAGGGACAGTGTTTGTGGACCGCTATGGCCACCCCCCCTGATTTGGTGCAAGGGGAATTGCTGAGGAACCAGGAATTGTATAAGTGAGTGGGGAGGCGGGGGGCCAAGTCAGTGCGGAAGTGCGTTTCCTGCAAAAAAATGATGTGTGCCCCCATACGTTTCATCTCAAGCCACAACTTTCTGCGTTTCGATGGGGATCCCAAGCCACGCACGTTGTATGATACGACCTTCAAGGCTGCCATGATGGGAGGTCACAGAACGAAGCCATCAGGCTAGTGGTAGGAGGGAGGAGAGACCCACAGCACGTCCCAGCCCGTAAAGGGCACAAGGAGCACATTGAGCATGAGCCTAAAAAACAAATCAATATTATTGCAGGTGTAACAAACAAAGACAGAAAAAACATTGTAAACAAAAACACATACAGAAACAAAGGGCCCAAAGGGCGCAGCAAAGTGAAACTTCGCCACTGGTTGGGAGCCTCCAACCCCCCCCCTCAAGACGAGGAGATGGTAGAGGCCAGCGAGCAGAAGCATTCCCCAAAAAGGCACCAGGAGCGAGTCCGCATGAGGACCCGCGGATAGTATGAAGTACATAATCTACCCCTGAACTTTGGACAGAAAATTGGTACGACAGCTAGGGGGGATCAGGTAATGTCTAAAACAGTGTTTCTCAACTCTAGTCCTCAAGGCGCCCCAACGGGTCATGTTTTCAGGATTTCCCTCCGATGAAACGATGATCCTGCCAGAAACAGGCGCCTCAGACCCTCCAGTTCGCGTTCGCGGCTGCAACCTCTATTGGCACCAGGCGGGCTATTTAAGCCTGCCTGTCACATACAGTCCCCGCTGTCTGCTCTACAGCGTTTGTGTACCTGAAACCTGATCTGTGACTCAACCTGTGAAAGACCCCGGCTTACCTGTGACTATCCCAGCCATCCGCCTGCACCTGATCCTTGGCCTGTTTGACTATTCTTCTGCCTGCACCTCTGTACCTTGCCAACCGCCTGATAACTGACGCTGCCTGTCTGACCATCCTGTCTGTTCCTGGTTCCAGTCCAGTCTGCTCCAGTCTGCTGAACACTTCCTGTCTGTTCCTGGTTCCAGTCCAGTCTGCTCCAGTCTGCTGAACGCTTCCTGTCGGTTCCTGGTTTTGAGGAGTTCCTGAATGTCCAGACTACCCCTGTTGATCCTGCCAGGCACTCGTACCACTCCTCACTCCTGTGCCTTCTGTTACTTTACCAGGGGCTGTGAGTAGGAGCCGTAAGGGAGGCCTCCCTCTGCTATATCAGGCTCACCACCATCAGGTACGTGACACAGCTTCTGTTCTCAAAATCGTCCATTTGGTCTAGCAGGGCCTCAAGCCTGCGATCCTCCAATTTGCAATGGTCAGTGAGAGCCTGCAAGGTGGGATTAGTCTCGTCCCACTGTGACTCCAGGATCTCCACTCTATCCCCCAAGTGAGCTGTGTCAGCCTGCAAGGCTTCAATGTCCTGTTTCAGGGCCTTCTCCACTCTGTGTGCAAACCGCTCCAAATCAGCCTTAGTGGGGAGGGATAGGAGATGGGATCTAATGTCCTTATCAGCCCAGGGATCACCTCCATTAGCGGGCCCCTCTAAGCTATCCGAGCCAGAGGGAGAGGAGGGGTGAGGCAGGGTTAGCAGAGGCATGTGTGGGGAGCTGATGGGGGAGGCAGCCCTAGCAGTGTGGGTGCCGGGCGCCATCTTGGCAGTACTTGCCGTTCCTCTGCGAGTCCCCGAGAAGAAGTCATCCAATGACTCAGACTGTCCCCAAGGTGTCCGCTGTGGCTGCGGGGATGTCCTGCGCTTTGGTGGCATCGTTTTGTGTAGCAATCCCTACTGGAAAGCCGTAGTTTAGGCCGGTATAGGCGCGGGTCTCACGGAGCTCAGGGAGAGCACGTCTTCACTCGTGCATGCCGTAGCCACGCCCCCCAAAACATCCTTCTTAACACAGTACAGACACTGCATGCAGACACCGATTCCTTTTTCTAGTGTCAGAGGATGCTTGTTTGAAGCTACCACTTTTAGCCATTCTGTTCCTACCAACCACTACCTAACAGGATTTCCTACAGGATTACTGTCTCACTTTGCTTGAGTAAACCTACTTTCTTTTCAAAGGGCCCCAATGTTTGCTAGGAGAAGATTCTAGAACTCTTCAACCCAGGACCCCCCTTACAGAATTGTGCTTACTGTACCTGTTAACCCATTTCTTCTTTTTGTGTTGTTACTTTCAATGGTGCTTGTGGCCCAGAAGGAGCTGAGAAGTTGACAAATCTTCTCTCCTCCCTCTCAGCGTCTGTGTTATGAGCATATAAATTACTGCCCTTTTCTACGTTTTCTTTTTTTTTTTTTTTTAAAGATATTTTTATTAGGTTTAAGACAAACCAACAAACAGAAAGAAACATACAAAAAAAACAACAATACCACCAGATAACCTGGTCATAAACATTAGGCAATACACTCAAACACAGAAAAATAAACTGACATCAGTGCAAAATATAAAGTAGACACAATGGTAAAAGGCTCAGGTATAATACCGGGATATACAGTGGGGATCGAAAGTTTGGGCACCCCAGGTAAAAATGTGTATTAATGTGCATAACGAAGCCAAGGAAAGATGGAAAAATCTCCAAATGGCATCAAATTACAGATTAGACATTCTTATAATATGTCAAAAAAAGTTAGATTTTATTTCCATCATTTACACTTTCAAAATTACAGAAAACAAAATAATGGCGTCTGCAAAAGTTTGGGCACCCTGCAGAATTTATAGCATGCACTGCCCCCTTTGCAAAGCTGAGACCTGCCAGTATCATGGATTGTTCTCAATCCTCGTCTGGGAAGACCAGGTGATGTCAATCTCAAAGGTTTTAAATGGCCAGACTCATGTGACCTTGCCCCAACAATCAGCACCATGGGTTCTTCTAAGCAGTTGTCTAGAAAACTGAAACTGAAAATAGTTGACGCTCACAAAGCTGGAGAAGGCTAAAAGAAGATAGCAAAGCGTTTTCAGATGTCAATATCCTCTGTTCGGAATGTAATTAAGAAATGGCAGTCATCAGGAACAGTGGAAGTTAAAGCAAGATCTGGAAGACCAAGAAAAATATCAGACAGAGCAGCTTGCAGGATTGTGAGAAAAGCAATTCAAAAGCCACGTTTGACTGCACGATCCCTCCAGAAAGATCTGGCAGACACTGGAGTTGTGGTACACTATTCCACTATAAAGAGATACTTGTACAAATATGGTCTTCATGGAAGAGTCATCAGAAGAAAACCTCTTCTACGTCCTCACCACAAAAATCAGCGTTTGAACTTTGCAAATGAACATATAGACAAGCCTGAGGCATTTTGGAAACAAGTTCTGTGGACCGATGAGGTTAAAATAGAACTTTTTTGGCCGGAATGAGAAAAGTACGTTTGGAGAAGAAAGGGCATAGAATTTAATGAAAAGAACCTCTGTCCAACTGTTAAGCATGGGGGTGGATCAATCATGCTTTGGGGTTGTATTGCAGCCAGTGGCACAGGGAACATTTCACGAGTAGAAGGAAAAATGGATTCAATAAAATTTCAGCAAACTTTGGATGGTAACTTGATGCCATCTGTGAAAAAGCTGAAGTTAAAGAGAGGATGGCTTCTACAAATGGATAATGATCCTAAACACACCTCAAAATCCACGGGGGATTACATCAAGTGGCGTAAACTGAAGGTTTTGCCATGGCCTTCACAATCTCCTGACCTCAACATTATTGAAAACCTACGGATAGACCTTAAAAGAGCAGTGCGTGACAGACAGCCCAGAAATCTCAAAGAACTGGAAGACTCTTGTAAGGAAGAATGCGCAAAGATACCTCAAACAAGAATTGAAAGACTCTTGGCTGGCTACAAAAAGCGTTTGCAAGCTGTGATACTTGCCAAAGGGGGCAGTACAAGATACTAACTCTGCAGGGTGCCCAAACTTTTGCAGACGCCATTTTTTTGTTTTCTGTAATTTTGAAAGTGTAAATGATGGAAATAAAATCTAACTTTTTGTGACATATTATAAGAATGTCTAATCTGTAATTTGATGCCATTTGGAGATTTTTCCATCTTTCCTTGGCTTCGTTATGCACATTAATACACATTTTTACCTGGGGTGCTCAAACTTTCGATCCCCACTGTAGCAAAAGCGGAGGTCCAGACATTAGAGATGCCTGAGGCACGGCCCATCAATGGTTTAAGCAAGAGTAGTACAATCAGTGCTGGGAGAGGGTTAGCGGACTAGCCAACCATCTACCCCAAATTGTGTGGAAGGTTTTGTTCCATTTCCAGGGTTCAAAAGTAAGTTTATACAGTGGGATAGCGTCATTAATAAGCTTTAACCAGAGGGATTTCAGAGAGGTCTGTGCGCCCTTCCAGGACAGTAAAATAGCTTTTTTAACATAGAAGAAGAGTATACGGAGCAGTCTCTTGGCATGTGATGATAGGTGTAATTCTAATAGGCAGTTCTTGGGGTGGATTATGTTTGGGAGGCCTAGCTCCGATGAGATGAAAGCACCCACTTCTTCCCAGAAGTCCCGGACTACCGGGCATGACCAGAAGCAGTGTAAGAAATCGGCCTCTTGGCCACAGCCATGGAAACAGGCAGCCGAGGGCAGGAGACCCATCTTGTGTAACCTAGCCAGTGTGAGGTGGGTTTGATGAAAAATTTTGAGCTGTATGATGCGGTCCCGGGAAGCAATAACAGAGGTTTTAAACATATCACTAAATTCTGACCAGTCCTCGTCTACCAGGGAGATGTTCAGAGAGGTCAATTTTACCTGAGCTTTGTGAAACCTTGGGTTAAAGTCAGTCATTAGGGCTGCATAATAGGTGGAGACAAGTTTAGTGGGATCTGGCTGTCTGAGCGGTTTTTCCAATGGGGGCAGGTCAGTGGGATCATCCAGGGAGCCAAACTGGGCACGAATAGCGTGCCTGAGCTGGTAGTAATAAAATAGGTACGATCTTGGTAGATCGAAGTCTAAACGTGGCTGAGAAAAAGATTTAAAGCTCTGAGCATTGTACAGGTGGCATAAATATTTAACCCCCCTGGAGTACCAGCGATTGGGATCGGGAAGGGAGTATAGTTCCTGCAGGTTAGGGTTAAACCACAGGGGGTTGTTGGGAGATTTCAGCCAGGTGTGCCTGGATACTTTTGTGACAATATAATGGAAAGAGGAAAGGGAAGTGGCAAGTAGGGAGGTTCTGGGGCGATCGGGGACCCGGCCTCTGTAGATAATATTATGTAGGGTTTCCAGGGAAGATGCAATGGTTCCTTCCGTGGAGGTATAGGCATTGGCCGGAACTGGGCACAGCCAATCGTGGATGTGCACCAACTGGGATGCCAAATAATATAGAAAGAAGTTGGGAAATGCCAGGCCTGCCAAGTGCGCTGGCAACCGTAGTGTTTCAAGTGCTACCTTGGGGGATCCACCCTTCCACAGGAAAGTAGTACATATTGAATCTATGCATTTAAAAATAGATTTAGGTATTTTGCAAGGGTAATTGGCAAGGATATAGAGTAATCTCGGTAGGTAGATCATTTTGAGGACCTTTTCAAAATTTTCAGTTGCTAAGTATTGAAGGTTGTCTTTTCTAATATATAAATTATTTTCAGAAAGGTTTAACAGTGTTGTAAGCTTCCATATGATTTAGCCCGTGTTGCCTTATGAGGAGTTTATGAGTAATCTCCATTAGCAACTGGGAATATCTGTACATAGATGTATATATAATTTAGAAGAAGGGATGTGTAGTATGAAATATCGTTGCTGTAAGGGTTAACTTGGCTGACATACTGGGCCTGGGAAAATCTAATTACCAGGTCCCTTTTGATATGCATGAATGCTGGGTGACGAGATGCTGAGGAGACGTTCTGTCTGTATACCTAACTTAGTATTCAAACAAGCCAGGAAGAGATCACCTCTGTACCTGTAGTCTATGCGGCACCAGCTTCGTTAGCTAGATAAAGGCGTTTGTATTCTCCCATGTTAATGATCCAATATCCATTTAAGGGGTAATTTGCCACAGCTAGTTCCATGTATAGCTAAGTGCCCCATTCAAGGGAAGTTAACAACCTTCGGTTTAATTAATTTATCGTGAAATCTAATTATCACTGAACTCAAGTAGGGAGGGGGCTAGTGAGGGAAATTAATATATTTGGAAGAGATACGCCCGGAGGGAGGCGAGAGCTAACAGTAACCATTCATAGTCTCCCTGTTTTAGTCAATGGGAGAGGGGCCCATATAAGGAAAGCCCAATAAGTAGCGATCAGAGATGAGATGACCTGGGCCCAGGAGTCATTATTATAGGTAATTATCAGACCATCTCCCAGCACTTACAGTATACTTGTGTTGTCATATTTTTTTTATGTTTGATATTTGTAGTGTGATGTACATGTATTTGAAACTAATATTTACTCCCTTGCTTAAGACAGTAAATGTTTGCGGTGTATTAGATAGACTAATAACAATTCTCTAATAAATGCTTATTATATTAAAGCTTTCACTTCTGGTCAAAAGAACTCTTATTTAACCCATATCATATCTTTGTGATATTAAATCTTAAATATAAATTTTGACTTTCACAACACCCGTAATAATATATTCCATTTGTTTATCACTACCAGGTGTGTGTCTGTTTTTGGTGATAATCCACAGCCAGGATAACAGTATTTTCCACGTGTGTCCTTAAATGTGTTTGAAGTATTTTTATTTAACCAGGTGTGCCAGAGGGGCTGAGGTCATTCTTGGAGTTGAGGCAGAGATCAGAGAATCCAAATTCACCCAATTCAGGGGTGGTGCTACAGAAAACATATACAGTTGCTACACAAACCATATTGTAAATGAATGTTATTAACCTCCCTGGCGGTATGATTATGTCAGATTTTTGCATCTCAAAGTGGTACACTGTTTCGCATGGAAATTGGGCGTTTTATATTGTAGGCCTGAAAATCTTAGGAATAACTCCCTTAAATCTGTCCAAACAAGAGTCTAGTAGACATGCTGGGTATGATAAGGTTTGAAACACTAAATAATAAACTATAATATAATAAATAACTATAAATATTTATAAAAAATAATAATATAATAATAATAAAATGTATTTAATAATGTAATTAATTTAAAAACACTGAAATTTGCTCATTTGCAGAATTGTCGCTGTCGTTACTTTCGGTGTTTGATGACGAATTTCCCAACAAATTACTATCGCTCAATTCTGCAAGTGATTCCTATTTACTATCGCTGTTTTCTAGCTGGTTTAAAACCACTTTTGACGTAAAGGGACGCTTTTTGGTTGCCATGGACATTCTTAAGTTTCCAGGTAGAAAGAACAGTATGTAATTTAAAACTGCAGGCAGGGCACTAGACAAAGCATTAGGGACAAAAGGGATGTGAAATTATTTGATACAGTAATGTAATCTGTAAGATTACAGTGTACTGTATGTGTTATGTTTTTTTCACATTTTGAATTGGCCGCCGGGCTCCATCCCTGTGCGCTGCGACGCTCACAGGGAACGGAGCCTGGCACAGTGATAGATTGAGCGGAGTACACAGCCTGCCGACACAGCGGGAGGACATTGCAGGATCCTGGGGACAAGGTAAGTAACTTTCCCAGGATACTGTGATGCAATCCCGAGTGTGGCTTTTGGTAATTAAAATTCACCCACTTCCATTTTCAATTTGCAGCTCTGTAATTTTATGTAAAATTCAATGCAATATGGCTAACTGGAGGCATTTTGTATGGTTATTGTAAGGAACGCTTCCAAGAAATGCTTGAGTGATTGGCTCACTGATTTTCCCTACAGTCTGCACAGCAGATTTTAGACATCCTCTGTAACAAAAATGTAATTTTTGGTGAGACGCTTCTAAAGGGTTAGTCACTTCTAAAGGGATGCAGACCATGCGGCTTTCCTCATTAGAGTCCTGAAAGTGCATCAGCTGAATAATAATGAAAAAGTCACTCCTATTCAGAATCAGGATTCAAAAGACATAGAAGAACAAACAGCTTTTTCTTCAGGGCAGAAACAGGCGGGAATCTGCAACAAAGTTTGTTAGCCCTTGCAATGTACAGAGATCTCCCAAAGGGCATTGTTATTTTCCACAAAAAAAGTGGAGTTACTCTTTAAGGGTACCTGTATTCAATGCTATTAATTATTGAATAATAACTTGCTTTTTAAAGTAAGATGCACATGGAAGGGCTTTTCACAAAACAAATACAATGCCAATATCTCCCGCATACAGTAGGGACGGTGCTGATCGAACATCGGGGGTTTGTTCGTAGAACAAACGAACATATGGGGTGCTTGCAGGAAGTTCGCCCTCTGTGATGCGCCCCATAATGCACTGCGATATCACAGTGCATTGACAGCTGCTGATTGGCCAAAGCATTCACCTGACCTGTATGCTTTAGCCAATCACAGCACAATGTGCTGTCAGAGCCACAATTGGCCAAAGCCAGGGTGCCTTTGCCCAATCATGGCTCAGGGGCTAAGACCGGCCATGTATAGTGATTGAATGGAGATTAGGCAGGAAGTTAGTGTAGTGTGCAGTCAGTGAGTGTAGAATATATAATACAGTTGAGAGTATATAGTGCAGTCAGTGTACTATTTATAATACAGTGCAGAGTATATGGTGCAGTCGGTTTAGTATATATAATACAGTTCAGAGTATAAAGTGCAGTGAGTGTAGTATATATAATACAGTGCAGAGTATATAGTGCAGTCAGTGTAGTATGTATAATACAGTGGAGAGTATATAGTACAGTTAGTGTTGTATATATAATACAGTTCAAAGTATATAGTGCAGTCAGTGTAATATATATAATACAGATCAGAGTGTATAGTGTAGTCAGTAGAGTATATATAATACAGTTCAGAGTATATAGTGCAGTCAGTGCAGTATATATAATACAGTGGAGTGTATATAGTGCAGTCAGTGTAGTATATATAATACAGTGGAGAGTATATAGTGCAGTCAGTGTAGTATATATAATACAGTGGAGAATATATAGTGCAGTCAGTGTAGTATATATAATATAGGGATGAGCTTCGTGTTCGAGTCGAACATACGTTCGACTCGAACATCGGCTGTTCGATCGTTCGACGAAGATCGAACGATTTGGGCCGTTCGCGCCAAATTCGAGTGACGCGAACGGCCCACAATGCACTACGCCATCGCAGTGTCATCCAGGCGCTGTGATTGGCCAAGCATGCACTGTGACCCCGCATGCTTGGCCAATCACAGCGCCGGCAGCGAGGAGAGCAATGATTGGCCACAGGCAGGATGCCTGTGGCCAATTATTGCTGAGGGTGTTTAGTACACGCCCCACACTATAAAAGGCCGCCAGCACGGCGGCCTAGTGTAGTGTGTTCCGGAGCAGGGATAGAGCAGCATAGGCAGGGACAGTGACTTTTATTTCTTTCTTGCTTAACCTGGATTCCTTTAGTTTAGGGAAAGAGAAGGATAGGTAGGGAGAGTGTCAGTGTGTTTTGTGCTTGTGCTATATTGTGCTTAAAAAAAACATTTTTTCTAGGGACAGAAAACTGTAGGTAGGGAGAGTGTGTCAGTTTCTTTCACTGTCAAAGTCCTTGTTTCCAGGGACCTGGAAGGACAGTGAGTGAATTCTCCTTGTGCTAAATTGTGCTTAAAAAAAACATTTTTTCTAGGGACAGAAAACTGTAGGTAGGGAGAGTGTGTCAGTTTCTTTCACTGTCAAAGTCCTTGTTTCCAGGGACCTGGAAGGACAGTGAGTGAATTCTCCTTGTGCTAAATTGTGCTTAAAAAAAACATTTTTTCTAGGGACAGAAAACTGTAGGTAGGGAGAGTGTGTCAGTTTCTTTCACTGTCAAAGTCCTTGTTTCCAGGGACCTGGAAGGACAGTGAGTGAATTCTCCTTGTGCTAAATTGTGCTTAAAAAAAACATTTTTTCTAGGGACAGAAAACTGTAGGTAGGGAGAGTGTGTCAGTTTCTTTCACTGTCAAAGTCCTTGTTTCCAGGGACCTGGAAGGACAGTGAGTGAATTCTCCTTGTGCTAAATTGTGCTTAAAAAAAACATTTTTTCTAGGGACAGAAAACTGTAGGTAGGGAGAGTGTGTCAGTTTCTTTCACTGTCAAAGTCCTTGTTTCCAGGGACCTGGAAGGACAGTGAGTGAATTCTCCTTGTGCTAAATTGTGCTTAAAAAAAACATTTTTTCTAGGGACAGAAAACTGTAGGTAGGGAGAGTGTGTCAGTTTCTTTCACTGTCAAAGTCCTTGTTTCCAGGGACCTGGAAGGACAGTGAGTGAATTCTCCTTGTGCTAAATTGTGCTTAAAAAAAACATTTTTTCTAGGGACAGAAAACTGTAGGTAGGGAGAGTGTGTCAGTTTCTTTCACTGTCAAAGTCCTTGTTTCCAGGGACCTGGAAGGACAGTGAGTGAATTCTCCTTGTGCTAAATTGTGCTTAAAAAAAACATTTTTTCTAGGGACAGAAAACTGTAGGTAGGGAGAGTGTGTCAGTTTCTTTCACTGTCAAAGTCCTTGTTTCCAGGGACCTGGAAGGACAGTGAGTGAATTCTCCTTGTGCTAAATTGTGCTTAAAAAAAACATTTTTTCTAGGGACAGAAAACTGTAGGTAGGGAGAGTGTGTCAGTTTCTTTCACTGTCAAAGTCCTTGTTTCCAGGGACCTGGAAGGACAGTGAGTGAATTCTCCTTGTGCTAAATTGTGCTTAAAAAAAACATTTTTTCTAGGGACAGAAAACTGTAGGTAGGGAGAGTGTGTCAGTTTCTTTCACTGTCAAAGTCCTTGTTTCCAGGGACCTGGAAGGACAGTGAGTGAATTCTCCTTGTGCTAAATTGTGCTTAAAAAAAACATTTTTTCTAGGGACAGAAAACTGTAGGTAGGGAGAGTGTGTCAGTTTCTTTCACTGTCAAAGTCCTTGTTTCCAGGGACCTGGAAGGACAGTGAGTGAATTCTCCTTGTGCTAAATTGTGCTTAAAAAAAACATTTTTTCTAGGGACAGAAAACTGTAGGTAGGGAGAGTGTGTCAGTTTCTTTCACTGTCAAAGTCCTTGTTTCCAGGGACCTGGAAGGACAGTGAGTGAATTCTCCTTGTGCTAAATTGTGCTTAAAAAAAACATTTTTTCTAGGGACAGAAAACTGTAGGTAGGGAGAGTGTGTCAGTTTCTTTCACTGTCAAAGTCCTTGTTTCCAGGGACCTGGAAGGACAGTGAGTGAATTCTCCTTGTGCTAAATTGTGCTTAAAAAAAACATTTTTTCTAGGGACAGAAAACTGTAGGTAGGGAGAGTGTGTCAGTTTCTTTCACTGTCAAAGTCCTTGTTTCCAGGGACCTGGAAGGACAGTGAGTGAATTCTCCTTGTGCTAAATTGTGCTTAAAAAAAACATTTTTTCTAGGGACAGAAAACTGTAGGTAGGGAGAGTGTGTCAGTTTCTTTCACTGTCAAAGTCCTTGTTTCCAGGGACCTGGAAGGACAGTGAGTGAATTCTCCTTGTGCTAAATTGTGCTTAAAAAAAACATTTTTTCTAGGGACAGAAAACTGTAGGTAGGGAGAGTGTGTCAGTTTCTTTCACTGTCAAAGTCCTTGTTTCCAGGGACCTGGAAGGACAGTGAGTGAATTCTCCTTGTGCTAAATTGTGCTTAAAAAAAACATTTTTTCTAGGGACAGAAAACTGTAGGTAGGGAGAGTGTGTCAGTTTCTTTCACTGTCAAAGTCCTTGTTTCCAGGGACCTGGAAGGACAGTGAGTGAATTCTCCTTGTGCTAAATTGTGCTTAAAAAAAACATTTTTTCTAGGGACAGAAAACTGTAGGTAGGGAGAGTGTGTCAGTTTCTTTCACTGTCAAAGTCCTTGTTTCCAGGGACCTGGAAGGACAGTGAGTGAATTCTCCTTGTGCTAAATTGTGCTTAAAAAAAACATTTTTTCTAGGGACAGAAAACTGTAGGTAGGGAGAGTGTGTCAGTTTCTTTCACTGTCAAAGTCCTTGTTTCCAGGGACCTGGAAGGACAGTGAGTGAATTCTCCTTGTGCTAAATTGTGCTTAAAAAAAACATTTTTTCTAGGGACAGAAAACTGTAGGTAGGGAGAGTGTGTCAGTTTCTTTCACTGTCAAAGTCCTTGTTTCAAGGGACAGAGAAGGACACCTGAAGGTAGCCCTTATTGCTTTTTTCCCATCTCCCTGCAGGCCATCTATTAGAATGTCTGGAAGGCAAACAAGGAGAGGCAGACAGTCAGGAGGCAATAAAAGAGGGCAAGCAGGCTCTGTGTCTGGGGGCAACAGTGCTGGTCGTGGACGCGGTGCATTGTCATCAGCACATGGCCATGGGACACGCTTGTCCTTCTTTTCGGCAGCTGGACATGTTGAGCCACATCATGCCGAAGACTTGGTAGAGTTGATGACCAAGCCCTCCTCCTCCTCCTCATCCTCTCTCACCCAGGCTCAGGGTACTGGAAAAGCAGCTGCCAAAGCGTCCTCTTCCCTGGTATCAATGTCAGACTCATCATCAGTCACTCCTTCCCTAGACCCACCATGTCCTCCTCCTGAGGAGTCCCCCGAACTGTTTCAGCACAGTGTTGGGTACATGCTCCAGGAGGATGCCCAGCGTTTCGAAGGGTCTGATGATGAAACCCAGCTAGAGGAAGGCAGTAGCGTGAGAGCAGACAGAGGGGATGCTCAAGAAGGACACCAATCTGGCAGTCATGTTCCAGCAGCTGCAGCATACTGCCAGATTGGCTCCAGTGATGAGGAGGGAGGTGATGATGAGGTCACTGACTCCACGTGGGTGCCTAATAGGAGAGAGGAGGAGGAGGAGGATGAGGAGGAGGCACATCTCCAACGAGGCAGGATGCCCTTTGGTGGCCAGCGTAAGGGCAGTACACCGACGGAATCACACCGCAGAGCTCCGCCTGTGCAGGGCGCTGCCTCTGCCCGTCATTCAAAAAGTTCTTTGGTGTGGGCCTTTTTTGAGGCTAGTGCATCAGATCGCACAGCTGCTGTTTGCAACATATGTCTCAAGCGTATATCGCGTGGCCAAAACATCAGCCGCTTGGGTACCACATGCCTGACCAGACATATGTTGACCTGCCATGCAGCTCGTTGGCAAGCCTACCTGAAAGACCCACACCAAAGAACAAAGCGGACCTCTCCTTGCACCGCATCAGCTGGGATCTCCAACCCCACTATAACTTCAGTCCTCTCTGAAACATGCACTGAGAGGAATGAAGGTGTAGAATTAGGTGTGTCACAGCCAAGTACTTGCGGCCACTCTGCTAGCAGTACACCGACGTCCGATTCTAGCAGGCAAATTTCCCTGCCCCAGCTGCTGGACCGTCGAAAGAAGTTCACTCCCAGCCATCCACATGCCCAGCGGTTGAATGCTAGCTTGGCTAAATTGCTAGCGCTTCAACTGCTGCCTTTTCAGTTGGTAGACTCGGCCCCCTTCCGTGAGTTTGTGCAATGTGCGGTTCCTCAGTGGCAGGTTCCCAAACGGCACTTTTTCTCACGGAAGGCTATTCCGGCTCTCTACCGGCATGTGGAAGGCAATGTCTTGGCCTCGCTGGACAGGGCGGTCAGCGGTAAGGTGCATATTACCGCTGACTCATGGTCCAGCAGGCATGGACAGGGACGTTACCTTTCTTTCACGGCCCATTGGGTCACTCTTTTGGCAGCTGGGAAGGATGCAGGACAAGGTGCAGTAGTGTTGGAGGTTGTCCCACCGCCACGCCTCCAAAATGCTACTACTGGTTGTGACACACCTCTCTCCTCCACCCCCTCCTCTTCTTCTTCCTCCATGGCCTCTTCCTGTGGTTTGTCCTATGAACCAGCGGTGCTCCGTAGCCGTTCACGGGGCTACGCAAGTACGCAGGCAAAAAGATGCCATGCCGTGCTTGCGCTGGTGTGTTTGGGGGACAGAAGCCACACTGGGGCAGAGGTCCTGTCTGCTCTGCAGGGCCAGGCCGAGAGGTGGTTGACGCCACGCCAGCTTAAGCCAGGAATGGTGGTTTGCGACAATGGCACCAACCTCCTCTCCGCCCTCCGACAGGGACAACTGACCCATGTGCCCTGTGTGGCTCACGTCCTTAACCTGGTGGTGCAGCGGTTCTTGGGCAGGTACCCGGGCTTACAGGATGTCCTGAGGCAGGCCAGGAAAGTCTGTGTGCATTTCCGCAGATCTTATAATGCCAGTGCTCGCCTGGCTGAGCTGCAAAAGGAGTTGAACCTGCCCAAGAACCGCCTTATATGTCACATGCCCACCAGGTGGAACTCAACGTTGGCCATGCTGCAGCGGCTGCACACGCAGCAGAGGGCCATCAATGAGTACCTGTGCGACTACGGCACCAGGACAGGGTCAGGGGAGCTTGGTTTTTTTTCTCCACGCCAGTGGGGCATGATCAGGGATGCATGCACTGTCCTGGCACCATTTGAGGAGGCCACGAGGATGGTGAGCAGTGACAGTGCATGCATCAGTGACACTGTACCTCTTGTCCACCTGTTGGAGCACACGCTGCGTGGAATAATGGACAGGGCACTTGAGGCAGAACAGAGGCAGGAAGAGGAGGACTTCCTTGCCTCTCAAGGCCCCCTTTACCCAGACAGTGTTCCTTCTGTCCCACCCATCGCACAGGAAGAGGAGGAGGAGGAGGAGGAGGAGGAGGAGGAGGATTGTGTCAGCATGGAGGTGGAGGCTGGCACTCAGCATCATCAGCAGCAGTCTTTTAGGGATGATTTACAGTCCCAAGAAACCAGTGGACTTGTACGTGGCTGGGAGGAGGTGGCTGCGGATCATGTCGTCCTTAGTGACCCAGAGGACTCCGGAGCGAATGCCTCAGCAAACCTACGCTGCATGGCCTCCCTGATCCTGCAAAGTCTGCGGAAGGATCCTCGTATTCTTCGGATCAAGGAGAGGGACCATTACTGGCTGGCCACTCTCCTTGATCCACGGTACAAGGGTAAGGTTGCGGACCTTATGTTACCGTCGCAGAGGGAGCAGAGGATGAGACAACTCCGGGAGGCCTTGCAGAAAGGTCTGTGCAACGCGTTCCCAGAGACTGGGAGGTTACAAACTCCTGGTCCTGGACAACGAGTTGCTGAGGCTTCGGCCAGTCAAAGAAGGAGCGGTGGGGAAGGTGGCCGTCTGACCGATGCGTTCAGACAATTCTTTAGTCCGCAGCCCCAAAGTATGATCGGTTCCAGCAACCATCGCCAGCGTCTGATAAACATGGTGCAGGAATATCTAGGGGCAAGGTCAGACTTGGACACCTTCCCCACCGAAAATCCTCTGGCTTACTGGGTCTTGAGGATGGATCACTGGCCAGAGCTTGCACAGTATGCAATTGAGCTACTGGCCTGTCCTGCATCCAGCGTTCTTTCGGAACGCACATTCAGTGCTGCTGGAGGATTTGTCACGGATCACAGGGTGCGCCTGTCCACCGACTCGGTTGATCGACTGACTTTCATCAAGATGAACCAGTCTTGGATCACCACCAGCTACCACACACCTGATGCTGATATAACAGACTAATTGATTTTAACATGTCACATCCCTTCAAGACTGATGCTGATGCTGAGTGCCTGTGCTGTTATGTTGACTGGCTATCCTCCTCCTCCGAGTCCTCAATGATACGATTGATGATGATAGCTTGGAAGATCATTTTTGTTTATGGGTGCCGCCACCAGTGGCTAAGGCCCAATTTTTCAGCCCCTGTTTTACAGGGGCGTGTAATTACAATTTTTTTAGCAATAATTTGCCATAGGGCTCATTGCTGTGCTCCAAGTACAGTATCTGTGAGGGGTTGGAGTGTTGTGGCACCAGTGCCTAAGGCCCAATTTTTCAGCCCCTGTTTAACAGGGGCGTGTCATTACAATTTTTGAAGCAATACTTTGCAACAGGGCTCATTGCTGTGCTCCAAGTACAGTATCTGTGAGGGGTTGTAGTGTTGTGCCACCAGTGCCTAAGGCCCAATTTTTCAGCCCCTGTTCAACAGGGGCATGCAATTACAATTCTTGATCTAATAATTCACAGCAGGGTCCATTGCTGCACCCACCAAGAGTAACTCTGAGGGCTTACAGTCTTGTGGCAACGCCACCACCACCACCACCACGAAAGGCCCAATTTTTCAGCCCCTGTTCAAAAGGGGCATGTAATTACAATTCTTGATCTAATAATTCACAGCAGGGCCCATTGCTGCACCCACCAAGAGTAACTGTCAGGGCTTACAGTGTTGTGGCACCAGCACCACCATCAAAGCCCCAATTTTTACTACCACTGTTCAACAATTATATGTAATTAAAATTCCTGATATAATAGTTGACAGCAGGGCGTTCCAGCACCAACCAAGAGTAACTGAGTGCTTACAGTGTTGTGCCAACACCAACAACTAAGGGGCCTATTTCTGCAGAGTATATACGGCAGGTCCCTACTTTCAAACATCCAACTTACAAATGACTCCTACTTGCAAACGAAAGAAGACAACAGGAAGTGAGAGGAAATCTACCCCTAGAAAGGAAAATTCTCTCCTGTAAGAATAAATATGGGAGAAAGGGGTCTCATGTGTACTGATGCTTTATCAGCAATCCTTGTTTCAAGAAAAACACCACATTTCAAAAACAGTTGTCATTGGGACGGAAAGTGAGGTGAAATGTTCTGAACAGGGGCACAGACAGCAAAACAAATGTTACAGGGGTGATAACCCTTACCTATGTTTCCCAAAAAGTTTAAAAATAGATTTTTGGGCTGGAGCTACACTTCAACAATGTACCTGTTCAAAATTACAAACAGATTCTACATAAGAACAAACCTACAGTCCCTGTCTTGTATGCAACGCCTGTATACGGCTGTTCAGAGTATATAGGGCCTTTTTTATTTTATGTGCGGGGTTCCCCTTAATATCCATACAAGACCCAAAGGGGCTGGTAATGGGCTGGGGTAGGGGGGGGGTCATGGGGTAGCTATGCCATTTTTCTTAAAGAATTTCATCCATATTACCGGGACCAGACATTACATTAAAGCCGCAAGCAGTTTTAAATGGCTTTTTTTTCCTTTAGAAGTGTCATTTTGTGCAGGGACAGTTCTAAACACGGGAAACACGTGGCACTTCACAGGCATACTTTAGACACCCCCCAGGTACGATATTTAAAGGAATATTTGACTTTTTTTTTTTCACTTTATGCATCATTAAAATGACTGCTCCCGAAAAACGACCGTTTTTAAAACTTCTTTTTGCATTGATACATGTCCCCTGGTGCAGAACCCGGGTTCCCAAACCCTATTTATGACAATAACATGCATAATAGTTGTTATAATTAGCACTTTAGAATTCGAACGTTCGCATCCATTGTATTTAATAGGGTTCTAATGTTCGTTCGAACTTTCGGTCCGTTCGCGGGTTCTGGTGCGAACCGAACCCGGGGGTGTTCGGCTCATCACTAATATAATACAGTGCAGAGCATATAGTGCAGAGTGCAGAGTATATAATTTATTTATTTCAGGTACTTATATAGCGCCGTAAATTTACGCAGCGCTTTACATATATATTGTACATTCACATTAGTCCCTACCATCAAGGAGCTTACAACCTGAAGTGGTTAAGGGGAACCTTATGACAGAAATAAGAAAAAAACAGCGTGCCCCCCCAATCCATACCAGGCTCTTTGGGTCTGGTATAGATTTTAAGGGGACTCCACTCCAAAATTTAAAAAAAAACAGCGTGGGCCCCCCAAAATCCATACCAGGCCATTTGGGATCGGCTCTCCTGTGCAAATCGTCCTAGCTGTATGGTGGCTCGTGCAGGTGTGATAGCGGGCAGGAGCGTGCCCATGGGTTGGGCAGACTCGATGTCCGCCGGTGACCCGCAATCGCCTATTTACAAAGGCAGAACAGGGAACTTTTTTTTACCTGATCTCCCAAACTTTGGGGACTTGGTACACATGTAGCCCCACTCTTCCTCTACAAGTGTGCAAAGTTTCTTGTCCGGGGGACCTACGACCGGGGAGCACTGATTTTTCAAATTCGGGCACCCCTTCCATAGACTCCCATGTTAAACGGTAATTTCTCTGGTGAATTTGGGGACCCGGTACCGATTGGTTGTAGGTCCCCTGGGCCCGAAACTTGTCATACATGTAGCCCCATTTCTTCTCTACAAGTGCGCAAAGTTTTCTGTCTGGGGGACCTACGGTCTGGGAGCACCGATTTTTCAAACCCGGGCACCCCTTCCATAGATTCTCATGTTAAAAGTCAGTCTAGTCAAGGACACAGTAAGGCATGGGCACAGTGAGGCATGGGCACAGTGAGGCATGGGCACAGTGAGGCATGGACATGGACACAGTGAGGCATGCAGATGGACACCCTAGGCTTATACTCGAGTCAATACATTTTCCCAGTTTTTTGTGGTAAAATTAGGTGCCTCGGCTTATATTCGGGGTGGCTTATACTCGAGTATATACGGTACACTTTGTTTGGGTACAACGTCACATGACCGCGCAATTGTTAGTTAAAGCGACACAGTGACGTATTGCAAAAAATGTCCTGGTCATTAAGGGTGCAAATCCTTCTGGGGCTGAAGTGGTTATTAAAAAATAAAAAAATTGTGTGCTGCGACGTACATCCATCTTCACCCACGCTGCCCAAAAAAATAAAAAAGCTCCTTTTGTGAAATGTGGTGCTTATTAAGGATGAACTTGGACCCGTGTTTGACCAAACCCAGAATGAAGGAAACTGTCATTGCTGGTCCATTCAGCTGGGGCTGGGGCATTCCCCACCACCCAATTGCACATACACAAAGCTACAAGGTGCTTGTGACATAACAGACCACAACCTGAACCCAAGCTCAGGATAGTAAGAACCCAGCTTTTGACACAATATTTAAACTAGGTAGGGGCACTCCAGCCAAAATTAAGAAAAAACGTTGTGGGGTCTCTGCCCCCCAAAGCACCTTGTCCCCATGTTGATGGGGACAAGGGCCTCCTCCCCACAACTCTGTGGTTGTGTGGGTCTGCAGGTGGGGGGCTTATCGGAATCAAGACCCCCCCACAGTGACATCAAAAGGGGGGAGGGACCAGCGGGTGACATCACCGGGCAGCCTGCCCTTACCTATTTAAGAACTGTCAATTGGCAGAGCAGCGTATGTCGCAAGTGGAGCTTTTTTGTTATTGTCAGTAGATCTATATCGGGGACAATTTTTTTTAAATTGTTATAAAGGAATTGGCAAAAACGTTTGTACTGTCTTTATTCACCTTTACACTTTTGTGGTGAATGGGTAGGGATACTATGTACCCCACACTTATTCACATAGGGGGAGGCCAGGATCTGGGGGCACCCTTGTTAAAGGGGGCTTCCAGATTCTGATAAGCCCCCCGCCCACAGACCCCCACAACCACAGCCCAGGGTTGTGGGGAAGAAGCCCTTGACAAGGTGCTTTGGGGGTGCAGAACCTTCAGCGGGGAACCCGTTGGCAACTAATGAGTCATGCATTGTCAAGGACCTGGCCCATTCCTTAGGAACCAGCTATGGGGGGGGGACCCACATTGTTTCTGACAAATACAGCATGTGATACTGCTAGCAAAACCCTAGTGATAAATATTGCATGCTTTTTTACTCTCTGTTCCTTTTGTGAATTGGACTTAAGAGCTTACCGCTTAGTTTTTAGATGATATTTACCAACCAGTTTTTTATTTTGCGGCAAATATCACATAATCGTTTTGTTTTATTTGTGAATTGGACTTTATTTACTACATGCAATCATTTATGGAAATGAGTCACGTGACAGCGTTATCGCATGCGGTAAACATTAGTGAAATGACCCAAAAGGCTGTAAATCCACTTTGTGGGCAACAAATACCTTTGCAAACCCAGATAGCACCTTGCAAAAGTGGTGATGACATCATCACTCAGCTATACATAGTCTATAAAGAGAGCAGAGCTGTGGGGGGAAAGGGGGTGTAATAAGGTTGATATTACTGGTGTGACTGACTGTGGAAACTTCCACATCACCTCAGCAGTGCCACAGGCTGATTGCCTCCATGCTACGCCGCATTGATGCAGTAATTCATGCAAAAGGAGCCACGACCAAGTATTTAGTGCATACTATACTGTACAGGGACATACTTTTCAGTAAGCCAACATTTCTGTATTAAAAATCCTTTTTTTATTGGTCTTATATAATATTCGAATTTTCTGGGATACAGAATTTTGGGTTTTCAAAAAAATTGCTTGAAATATATTACTCTGTGTGTAACGCATTTATATAAAATATATGAGTCTTATTAAATTACTGAAATAAATAAACTTTTTGATATTCAAATTTTTGGAGATGCATCAGTATATACAGTATATATAAATATATATATATATTGTGAGGGGGTTAGCTCGGCAGCGGGTGTGTGTGACCCCCGAAATGGGCTCCCCACACAAAAACAGGCCCAGCAAACGGAGGTTGTGGTTTTCAAAATCAAAAAGGTGCGGTTTATTTTCTATTTACAGCAACAAAACACAGCAAAGCAAAAGAAACATAAACAAAATAAATCCTGGTCAACTTGACCTCTGACTAAACATACAGGTTTCCTAACTAACAACTGGGATCAGCCTAGTGCTGTCCTAGTCCCTAAGTCCCTGGTTTTAAATGTCCAAGCAAATAGCCACACAGGCTTTGTCTCACCGCACAGGGGTTCACTCTCCCTAGACAGTCCACACAGGTCTGGGTCCAGGCATGAGCTAACATCTAATGAAGCTGGGAGTTCTTATAGAGGCCTAAATGAGCTGACAAGCTTCAGCTGGTCTCATCAACTCCCTGTCTGCACGACGCCCAGCACTCTCCCTAGAGGTATGAGTCATCCATGAGCCTACTAGCCTCAGCTGGGCTTATACAACTCTCCACCTAGTTGTATAAGTCGGCGTAAAGCCTGAATCTGGGCGAAATATATCTACCCCCCTGGATGCAACCAGGTGACTTTACCTTCCTGCTGTCACATACCCCCCCCTCTTGTTTTAACCTCGGGGTTGGAACACCAGCAATCAGGCATTCATGTACTCGAGACAAAGCATCCACATTCCCCATTTGAACGCCAGGGCGATGCTTTACTGTGAAGTTGAATTCCTGGAGGGCCAGGAACCACCTATTCACTCTTCTATTTGTTTCCTTGTTTTGAGCCATCCACTTTAACGGAGCGTGATCCGTAACCATGTCAAAGTGCCTACCTAGCAGGTAGTACCGAAGGGAATCTAGAGCCCACTTCACCGCTAAACACTCCTTTTCAACGGTGGCGTAATTTACCTCATGGGACTTCAACTTCCTGCTGAGGTAAATGACTGGGTGCTCTTCCCCGTTCCAGACCTGGGACAATACTGCTCCTAACCCCACATCTGACGCATCACTTTGTACGACAAAGTCTTTAGAGAAGTCGGGTGAGTACAACACTGGCTGGCTACATAAGGCTTGTTTCAAGAATTGGAATGCTGCCTCAGCCTCGGGGGTCCATTTAATCATGACCGACCCTTTCCCCTTCGTCAGGTTGGTTAGGGGCACAGCCTTAGAAGCAAAGTGGGGAATGAATCGCCGATAATACCCAGCGATTCCCAGAAAGGCTCGTACCTGCTTCTTGCTGTTGGGACGTGGCCAACTCTGGATGGCCTCGACTTTGTTGAGTTGGGGTTTTATTACTCCCCTCCCAATGGTGTACCCAAGATATTTGGCCTCCTCCTGCCCAATGGTACACTTCTTGGGGTTAGCCGTAAACCCCGCTTCCCGAACAGAGTCCAGGACTGCTTGCACTTTTGGCAGATGTGAGGCCCAATCTGTGCTATGGACAATTATGTCATCCAGGTAAGCCGCAGCATACTTCCGATGGGGCCTCAGCATCTGGTCCATTTTCCGCTGGAATGTGGCCGGCGCATTCTGTAACCCAAACGGCATTCTTTTGTATTGGAACGCCCCGTCTGGGGTTACAAATGCGGTTTTCTCTTTGGCCGACTTGGCCAGGGGGATTTGCCAATACCCTTTTGTGAGGTCAAGAGTCGTCATGTATCGGGCTGTTCCCAGCCGGTCGATCAACTCATCTATACGTGGCATGGGGTAGGTGTCAAATTTTGTAACTTTGTTCAACTGACGAAAATCGTTACAAAATCGCCAGCTCCCATCCGGTTTAGGCACCAACACAATGGGACTAGACCAATCACTTTGGGACTCCTCTATCACCCCTAAGTTCAGCATTTTCTGTACTTCCTCCCGTATTGCCTCCCGTCGGGCCTCTGGGATCCGATAGGGTTTTAACTTCACCCTTTCACCGGGCGGGGTAATGATGTCATGCTCTACCCCAGATGTTTGTCCCGGCAGCTCAGAGAATACCTCCTTGTTGCGAAGCACAAACTCCTTAACCTCCTGTTGTTGGGGTTGTGACAAGGTGGCTGCTATTCCAACCTCAGGAATCACGCAACCAGTTTGAGCTGGTGACCAAGTGTCTGCGACTAGGGACTCTCTATCCCTCCAGGCTTTCAACAGATTAACGTGATAGATCTGTTCGGGCTTTCGCCTTCCTGGTTGTCTGACCTTGTAATTCACTTCGCTCACTTTTTCCATTATCTCGTAGGGGCCTTGCCATTTGGCAAGGAATTTACTTTCAACCGTAGGGACAAGTACCAGTATCCTATCCCCCGGGGAAAAGGTACGGGTCTTGGCTCCACGGTTGTACACTCTCTGCTGTGCTAACTGCGCTTGGGCCAAATGTTCCTTCACGATGGGCATTACCTGTGCAATTCGGTCTTGCATCAGGGCGACATGCTCAATCACACTTCTGTGGGGAGAACTCTCACTTTCCCAAGTTTCCTTGGCAATATCCAACAGCCCTCTTGGGTGTCTCCCATACAGTAACTCAAAGGGGGAGAATCCCGTAGAGGATTGGGGCACCTCCCTAATAGCAAACATCAGATAAGGAAGTAGACAGTCCCAATCCTTTCCATCTCTATCCACCACTTTCTTCAACATTTGTTTTAGGGTTTTGTTGAACCTTTCAACCAGCCCATCGGTTTGGGGGTGATACACAGATGTACGTAATTGCGTCACTTTGAACAATTTACACAGCTCCTTCATAACCCGGGACATAAAGGGTGTACCTTGGTCCGTAAGCAGTTCTTTACAAATACCCACCCGGCTAAACACAAGAGATAGCTCTTTGGCTATGG